>JACYFF010019584.1:2823374-2985159 GCA_017589665.1 Selenicereus undatus
AATAATAATAATAATAATAATAATAATAATAATAATAATAATAATAAACAATGGAGAAGAAGGTTAAATAAATAAAAATTGTTGTTGTCTTCCTTTATAAAGTATACTATTCTTTTTCTTTACTATCTATGGAGTATTACTAATAACTTTTAAACTTGCAATACTTATCAAAAAAAATAAGAAAAATGAATTAAACACTACCATTGAGAATTCATAAGATAATAGAGCCAACTTTAAAAAATACCCTAATTTTGGAGAGGAAAAAAAGAGTCTATTTTGAAAAATATAAAAATACAAATTGTTTTCTACTACTAAAAACTGCTACCAAAAAGCATAAGAAATTCCCCAGTTCAAGTCTCCCTGTCTGTCTGCGCTGGAGAATGGATTCCAACGAGGAGGAGCAGAAGATTCCGGTGAGCCAAAGGCCCGAATGGGCCGACGTGAACCCGGTGCCCCAAGACGACGGCCCGAGCCCGGTGGTCCCGATCGCCTACACCGAGGAGTTCAGAGAAACCATGGACTACTTTCGAGCTGTCTATGTCTCTGATGAGCGTTCCCCTCGCTCGCTTCAACTCACCTCCGAAGCCATCCACTTAAACCCCGGCAATTACACTGTAAACCCACTTTCTGCTTTTTGAAGAATTTGAAAGAAGTTCTGGGTTTTGATTGCTTGGTTCGTATAGTTGAGCAAAGTTTGAGAATGGGCTGCTTATACTGATTTTCATTTTTTCAGTTTGGTGTGTCATCTGATTTCCCAACCACGCAATTACACTGTAAATCCACTTTCTCTCCTTCAAAACTTGAAAGAAATTTTGGGTTTTGATCGCTTGGTTGGTGTGGTTGAGTGAAGTCTTAGAATGGGTTGGCTATACTGATCTTCAATTTGTCTGTTTGGTGTTGCATATTTCTATGTGAAGACTTGATTTGCTCTTCTTTTTTTCCCCCCTTTTTTTGGGTGGGGGTGGTGATCTTGCTTTTCGGATTCCCTATTGTTTGATTCTGTTTTCCCTTTTACAGTTCTTTTACATTTGCTGTTTTAATGAATTCTTCACCAAATTTAGTTAGGCTTTAGGAATTTTGACTATTTAATGGGTTATGTCGTAAGTTGAAAATGGGTGGAGTGCAAAATGATGATTCATAATATTTGTGGCAACCCCAACTTATCCTTCTGGGGTTAATTTAGGTGATCAACTGTAATTACTCACCCCTACATCATATGTTATAAGGAAGGCTAGAAATTGATTAAAAAGGACTTGTTGAGCGGAGGGGGGAGGGGAATATGCATGGTTACTAGTATTCCAACAATGTTCTCCCCATGTGTATTGAGAATGAGAATATAATTCCCTTTCCTGTTGACCTATAGTTTTGTCCCTAACAAGCTTCAAACTTGTTTTTCTTGGCTCAATGTCTCATTGTCAGTGCGTCTTACTATGAAATTTAGAATTGTGAAGTTCACTGCTGGGGCACCTAGAAGCATTTAGATTATGGAAGGGAAGTGTTTAGCACTTTAGAACTAATGCATCCTTTGGTCTTATCTTTAGGTTTGGCATTTCAGGCGTGCTGTGCTTGAGGCACTTAATGCGGATCTGCATGAGGAACTGGATTTTGTTGAAAATGTTGCTAAGGAGAATTCAAAGAATTACCAGATATGGTAAGCACATCTTCTGTTTATTAAGTGAATGCCCAGCGAGTTCTGGCTTAAAATGTCATTGTTTTTGTGAGCTCTGCTCAATCTACTTTCTTGCTTGTGAATGTTTAGCTCGCATTGTGGATACCTTTCATAAATTGATTATCCCATCTTTTGCCTATTTAGGAAGAAGGGTGAGATTTTATGATGTAATTGTGATTGTGTGGTTGAAAGTTGAAACTCAAAATTTAGCTTCATATTTGCTTTCATATATGTGTGTGCTGGTTTCATTTGTGTTAAAGCCTTTGCTTTCCTAAATTGATCCTCTCTATGTTGTGTGCTGGCAATTGGATCTTACTATAGGTTTTCTGTAGGCATCATAGGCGGTGGCTTGCTGAGAAGTTGGGAACAGGCACCATAGTTAAGGAGCTTGAGTTCACAAAGAAGATACTTTCTCTTGATGCCAAAAATTACCATGCGTGGTCCCATAGACAGGTGACTCTTGGGCTTTACTTGTTTGTGCTTGAGTTTTAGCTATTCCTTTTTCCTATTGTTTCTCAACGCTTGTCTATACCAAGCACATTGACTGCTACATTTTTCATTCAGTGGGTCCTTAAAGCATTAGGTGGATGGGAAGATGAACTTGAATACTGTCATCAGCTTCTTACGGATGATGTTTTCAATAATTCTGCTTGGAATCAGGTCGGAGCATGTACTTTTTAAATTTTTTGAAATATTTTGCTGGATTTCAACCTCTTGGTTCTGTTGCAACTACCAATTGTTGTTAATATCTTCTTCCCATGGTGTGCTCAAATCTGTTTTTATTTGTTGCACAGTTAATGTGCTGATGTGTCTAAGAAGCCTTTATGTTAGTTCGTGTTTCTTTTGTTGAGGTGTATAAGTCAGCTTGGATCTTTTCATGTTGTGTGGGTTCTCCTGTAGTCCTCCATTTTTCTTGATGGCTTTCTCCAGAGCAAGAAATGGAAAGACTGATAAGGACCTCAATAGTTGTTACCGTTAAGCTGTTAGGTATTGGCAAGGCAGCACAGAATCACTTGTATACAATCTATTTTAGGCAAGATTTTCCAGAGAATGTTGCGTCCTTTTGTCCGAACTGTTGTAGTGGGCTAATGGGTTTCTATCTCATTGCCCGATAGAACCCCCTTCCTAAGCGTTTAAGATAGGAATGTCATCCCAACTTACTAAAACAATGACCACTAAAGTTTAAAATAGTAATATGTCTAATTGTCTATCACTCATAAATTATTGTCAGAAGGAAATGATGTAAATATAACACACTTTTTGAGATGCAATGGTGAGTGTGGGCAAGGAGTAAGTGATTTTGATCGGGGATATGTAACCAAATCTGCATTATGCTGTGTCCAAATATGATCAATTGGCCAGTTCAAGAACAGCAGAGCGCGTTCTGAGTGTATGTATATTTGGCACTTAAAAAAACTGTCATAGAAGACAGAATGATATGACTTTGCTATTTCTCATCTTAGCTTTGGTTTCCCAAAGTGGGACAGCCACACTCACTTTCCTGACTGGATTCAGAAATGCAGATCTTGATTTGTTGAATGATTTTGTATTGTTCTTTGGTTTGACAAAAAGTTCTCATTTCTATGAGGCTAGAGCTCTTCATGCTTTATCTTACTCTACGCATTTCTTGAATCCTGAACCATGAGTGTTTTTCCAGTGAATATTATGATTTACAAGTAAGAACAGAGTTTAAGTCTTGATTTAGCATTTGATTTGTATCTTCACTTTGAGTTTCTGATATTTGCATGCCTTATATTCAACCTTATTCTGGGCTCACTGTTATTTGTTGTAAAAGACACCACCAAAGTAACTTCTTTTGTGCTGGCACTGCAAAGAATTGTAGTTGTTGCATTTATGCATTTCAGAGGGTTGTGTATCATTTTACAGGCTTGTAGAACTCTACCCCTTTTTGATATTCCTTTGGAGTGTTGAGGAGCTTCTTTGTTAGTTCTTCATGAATATTTTAACTTTTGAGTTTCATGTTTTTCCATATAGTTTAACTCTTAATTTGCTATATTTCTTGCCCAACGCCTTATGCATCTTCACAATTTGTACTACAGAGATACTTTGTTGTAACTAGATCTCCTCTGCTTGGGGGCCTAGATGCCATGAGAGACTCTGAAGTGGATTACACGATTGAAGCAATTATTGCCCATCCAGAGAACGAAAGCCCATGGAGGTACCTTCGTGGCCTTTACAAACAAGACATGAAAACTTGGGCAAATGATCCACGAATCACTTCACTCTGTCTGAAGGTGCTGAGCACCAAAACTAGATGTATATTTGCCCTCAGCACGCTTTTGGACCTCATCTGCTCTGGTTTCCAACCTGGACCTGAGTTCAAAGCTGCAGTTGATGATCTACAGGCTTCCGATACCAGGCCAAGTGATTCAGGCTTGGGGGAGACTATTTGCTCGGTCTTGGAAAGAATTGATCCATTGAGAGTCAATTATTGGACATGGCGTAAGAGCCACCTCCCCTCTGTAACAGTTTGACGTTGTAACTTGTAGTTTGGGAACTGACACTGCATTCGTCAGGTTCTGTACTTCAACAAGTGACTTCCTGCCTTTCATGGGTGCAGGAACTTGGGCACTCTGTTTTTGAAGTGACGGGTTGCTGTGCTTTTGGTGATGTTCTTTATGTATTTGTGTGATGATTTATAGTCTGAAACAATCTATGAAGCCTTAATTTCACAATTATGCTGATTCAATTCATCATTTGCTAGTTAAATCTAGTAGGGCATTTTGAGATTAGCATTTTCAAAGGAAACAATTATGCAGAATAATAGCAGCTGTCAACATACTAATTGGAATGCAGATAATCAATAAGAAGACCCATCGCAGCCTATTCCGCTTGATAAAATCTGATAACTCAATGAATTGAGGGATCCCAGATGGCAAAACATATCCACTTGAATATATAACAGTTAAAAACAAAAAAAATCCTTCAAAAGGTTACAACAAAGATAACAAACTGAATGTGGATTTTGTTGAATGGTACCTACAGCAGACAAGGCATACGTAATATTCCCCACTGAAGGGATAACAAGTAAAATCAGTTTGGCATGGACAAACTAACAACCGACCAGGCAATTCTCTGAAAAGTTACATTATCGTTGCAAGCACTTGAACGCAACCAGTGCTAGAGATGAAAAGTTACATTATCTTCGCAAGCACTTGAACGCAACCAGTGCTAGAGATTTTCCTGTTTCACAGACTTCTTTGATTTGCATGAAGGGCTAGAGGTTTCCTTAAAAGCAGAGGGGCAGAAGCTATTCACCTTGCACATATTACATTTTGGTCTCACCGGTGTACATATAGTCTGCCCAAATCTAACCTGTTGAAAATTCAGCATCAGAAATGCTAAATAGGTAAGAGCACCAGTGATACTGTAGATGATAACATTAAATTCCATGACATGGAAGAATACCAATAGTTCAAAGAAAGAAAAAGAAGGAGCGGACTTTTGTTCCTTTTCTCCAGTAGACTAGTAGTTGTGGGAAAAGGGTTCTACTCGTGATAATTTTTAGGATTTGGATTTTCATCACCAAAGCACAATGTCTGTTTGAAGTTGTCTGGATAACTTCTTTGGCTGTGAGGTAACAAGTGATCAGCAATCTTTAACTCTGGGTAACAGGAAGCAACTTCTTCAGACTTTAGCGGTAAGATTACATGCCTGACTTGCCACAACGTACCCAAAGCAGAACTCTAGTTTGCTGAATTGGATTGATTTGGCAGGAGCAAACGAAAACTCAACATGAGGTTTGACAATGAATATGACAGTTCATTTGCAGTTATAAAGCAGTACTTCACTCCCAGTTTAAAGAATACATATATTGTATGCTCTCCAACAATATATGAATAGTCTCTCAATATATTACCAGAGAATTTATGTATTGATGAGATGCACAAGCAACATACCAGAACTGGGTTTACAGGAAACCATTCTTCCTTTGGAAGCCACTTCTGCAATGCCACCCTTGTTTCTTCTGGAGATGATGTTTTCTGAAACAAGAGAAAAGAATTAGGAACACTTGAATTGTGCGAGTTGAAGTAAAACCGGCAAATGCAGTTCTCTTCTGCTGGTCTCTCAATGTATTTAAGAAGACTAGATGAGAAGGGATGACAACTGAAAAAATAGCTGTCTGATCTTAGTATCCTCCTATTTATTTATCTGAAGAATTGCATAGGGAACCAAATGTTATATGCATGCAGGTAAAATGAACAGAGAATCAATAAGTGGTAACTATGTACCCAAAGGAAAAGACCATGAGAGATCTAGATATAAGGAGCCTTGCAACAAGAGAGACTACTTGGGAAGACTCACCCAAAAAAAAAAAAAGTACGAAAATTGGTTCACCAAATCAGATAGAACCTTAATTCTAGCAATTTAAACTACAATTGTCAAAAAAATAAAGGACAAGAAAAGAAGAGTAGAAGCAAGTACAGTTGGTGCTATAGTATCTCCGGAGAGTTTACCTGGTTTGAGCCAGCCCTCGACACCCATCCTAGCCTATTGCAAATGCGGTGGACATGTGTGTCAACACATATTCCTTGGACATCATTCCAGGCAATCTGCATAACCTGCACAATGACGCAGATGTAGCATTTCAAAACCCTTTCCTCCTACCCACCCAAGAGAAAAAACAATGGTTAAATTATATGATACCAGGTGGGCAATCTTTGGACCTATGCCAGGAAGTTGAAGCAACTCCTCAAGTGAGCTTGGAATGTCTCCTTCATGCTTCATTATACAAATCTTTGCAAGTTCTTTCAAGTTTCTAGCCTTCCTGGAGTAGAATCCCACCTATGATCAACTTGATGTCATTACATTTTATACGTTTGTTCTGGAAGTTGTACCAGACTAATGATGCTACAGATAGGTACATGATATAGAAAGCTGTCAGTGCTTCCCATGCGACGAAGGCCAATGAGTAGACCACTTCAGAAGGTCTTGCATTCAAAATAACATACCGGGTAGATCAAGGACTTGATGGTTTCTTCATCAGCCTTCACAAGAGCATAAGGATCAAGTAGTCCTTGTTGTGAAAGACGCTCTGCCGCACCTGGAATCCAGAAAGGCCAGCTTCTATCAGTTTATCAGTCAACAAAAGAGCAACAAGGAATATACACTGCAAACAGATATCATATGTTGCCATTCCCAGAAGAGAACTTGGTTTAGAAAGAGCGCTAAACATCTTCAATTCCGTCAGAACTTTCCACAAGTTAGAGGTGAACAATTCACCAGAAACCAAAAGTCACAATTATTCTCAATAATGTAAAGATCTTATGGTAAGTAGATGGGAAATATAGCTTACCACGAGTGACATGATCCTTGGTTTGGCTTGAAAGAAGTGTGGAAGCAAGAATAGCAAATCTTCTCTCCTGTAAGGAAAGCAGTAACAAGTAAGAATCTCCAGAAGTTTTCCAGCACTATGTCAGATAAAATACAGCCCTGAATTCCCCAAACAAATATTGCATTGTTAAAAAGATCAAACCCTCTACACATAATATAATGCAACTTCCTAGGTTGCGTAGTGGCAGCCTAGTGGTAGGATGCTTGGTTTCCATTAGAGAGACCAAGGTTCAATTCTGCCTTTGTGCATGTGTAAATTTACCCATCCAAATAAGTATAATGCAACTTCCTCCCCAACCGCAAAAGAGAAGACTATATATTTATGTACGCAGCACTGAGTTATCTTTAACCTCTTAATTCTCTAGTCTTAGTTCAGAACATCTGAACTGCTACATGATATTCTTTATTGCTTTTATGATTACACATTGAATGCTCAAAAACAAAAATTGCTTGTCAATGATAAGGTTGCTTGCATATGGATCTCCTTAAACATTTGACAGGAGTCTGCACTTGGTGGAATTGGCTGTAACCATGAGATATTGCAAAATTTACATCGTTGGGAGATTTATCCCTTCTTCAATAAGACTGGCAAAAAAGGTGAACTCTTCTTAAAGCAGATGTTTAGTCCCCTTGACACATAAAGCAATGTCCTAAGCAACTAAGCTCATGTGATTAAGATTCTTAAGTGGAAAGCACTAGAGTTAAAGGCATTATACTTTCGGAGGAAGATTACTGAAAAACCTCTCACTTTCGGTGAAGTCCAGAGCAGCATCTCCGGAAGATATCATGTCACGAATCCCTTCGAGAACCCTCTCCCAGTTGTCTGGAGGTCCACCTGAAGCAAATAAACTCAAGGTAATCTACATCGTGAACAATGAACTGCATCAAGTGAATAAACAAAACTCAGAAGAAAAATGTTTTACACTATCTAGTATCTTCACAAGAAACAGTCATATATATAGCATTTACTGTTTACAAATGGGACTGATATCTTTTCCCATTGATTGAGACTTTGGTTATCGAAGATTTGGGAATTGTGGACAAGTTCTGATCGGGACACATACGTGAGCACAAGCGCACGCACAGAGAGAGAGAGAGAGAGAGAGAGAGAGAGAGTTACTGCTTCCTAGCATGTGAAACCAAAAAAAGTTTGACCGCCGTAAAACTATGAGGCCCTTCTCATAAATAAAATGTGGCACATTAACTAACAAAACTACCTTATTGTATGCCTACCATTAAGCCCTTCAACCAAAAATTGATTTCCAGTTATTGCTCATCAGTAATAAAATTCGCCAGACGTTTATCACACATGTGCCGCCATACCTTTACGTTTGCAGGGTGAAACAACTCTTACACCTGAAGGCTGTGCAGGAGACACAGGTTTTGAACTCCCTGAAAGCAACAGTTAATGATGAGAAATGTGATAGGATTTGGTCATCTAGTTAGGTTATGCTAATAAGATAAAGTTCTTCTGTAATAGGAGCACAACTTTTAAGTCAGTATCAAGCTACAAACATTTAATGTATAGCATTGAAGCACTGACCAATTGCAGATGTTGCTTGCTTATGGTATGTGTCCTCAATATCAGGAAGGCAATAGCGCTGCGCCAAGATAACATAATAAGAAGTTGGCATGCTAGAGAGACAGGTTCATTTTTCAGCATTTGCACTCAGCCTTAAATTGACAAGCAGAAAGGTTGACTCCATGAGGCCCACAAAAGGCTTTCAAAAATGTATCAAAGAAGTTGAGACAAAATGAAAATTTGCTGAAAAGTAGCTAAATAAGCAGTGGAAGCTATGATATGAACACCTTTCTCAAATACAGGGGATATCATAATTAAGAGCTTCAATTGCCCTGTGATTAAACGTTTGCTGTTCAGTGCAACAAAATTAAACCAGACAAGTAAGGCTCATCAACTAACTAGTGATATTTGGAATTAAATTGCCATTTATGCTACTTGCTATATATGGGAGCTTCAACCAGAACCACAAGTGTGTCGAACTAACAAGAACACCATCACTTGAAAATACCAACATGCTGCTCCGTATATCCATTCTCCGCAAAACAAATTCAAAATAGAGTATATAAATTTAGCTTATGTGGTCAAGGGTGAACTACATATGGATACTTTTTTGGAGCAATCCGTACGATATTCCATGAAACCAGCTCAAAATCCACAAATGCAGAATACATTAACAAGAATCGGACAAGCCCCACCAGAATAGCAAGCTTATTAGCTAGGTTCACACTTCTCACCAATGCTGAACAAACACAATCAAGCTTAACCAAACAAATCCCACTTATCAAATGCAACTTCCCACATGATCTAGCTTAATTCCTTGATCGCTACAGACACATATACATCAAATTTGAACATCAACACTCACTCCATCACCATTGGTTTCTTCAACTGCTGCCCTTTTCACCCGCTTCTTCTTAACAAATAAAGCTCCAATTTTGGACCCAGAACCTGCTCAAAACTCAGGAAATCAACAACCCCAAATGGCAAGAATCCATAATAAGTTTTTTTTTTTGGGGGGGGGGGGGGGGTCTGTCTAATCCATAATAAGATTGTAAGACAGAGAAAACCAAAATGGGTGTCTAAAATTTGGGGATTTTTGTGATTACCTTGATTTGGGTCAGGCTCAAAACCCTGAGGCTCTTTAGAGATTGTGGCAAGAGCCCTCGAAGAAGATCTAGTAATGGGCATTTTCAAGTTGACCCCCCCACAACGCAGTAGATTTAGCTGCTGCCCAGTTAAGAATTTGATGGACATTTCATTGGCTTTCTAAGAAAGATCATTGCAATTGTAATTTGAAAAGCCTCTCACTCCCTTTGTTATGGCAAAGCTGTATCGTGGGCATACAAGCCCCCTGCATCATAACTCATAAGCAACTGACGTGTTTGTTTTTGGGCGCACAAATTTAAATTTACAATTTTGTTTTATCAGTTTCTGTCTCTCTCTCGCTTTCTCTTTTTTTTTGGGGGGGGGGGCGCCCAAAAAGGTTGATAAATAGACAATCGTTGTTTTTTCTTTTAGAGTGAAGAAAAGAAGTAGGTTATAAGTTATAATTAAAAAGAAAAATAAATAAAAAAGCAAACTCATAAACTGGTGCAAAATTATTGTGGTTGTGATGTAAACACGATAACTTTTCTTTTAAAATTATGTAAACATTTTTTTAGTCTCATTTTTATCTTCCTATATTGACTTCGATTGGTCAATGAAACAAAATTTTTACAATGATTATCGATAAACAATCCCAAATTTTAAATTAAATTTGATCAATGGAAAATACATGTCTAAAAGTTATATATTATCATTCCAACGTCAAGATCTGTCATATGTGTTTGTAATAATTGGTCAAAATTGAATAAATTTGATTTGAGAAGTCAATTAGTATGAAAAAAGTGGGATGGAGGTGACTAGTCTTTAGTAGTCCTCAAGTTTCATTATCTCACTAAATTTGTATGAAAAAGATTTGAATTTTGGTAACCAATCTTTTTGAATATTCACGCATTAGGCGATCGAAGTCCGATAATTTTGAGAGATTATTTAGGGCAAGTAAAATTGAAGCAATGAATTCACCAGGATTGAACCAGAAGTTGCACTGATCTAAAGAGCTTTGAAGTCTATCTGATTTTGAGTTGAATTTCTATTGTAGACCCCAAATATCCATTAAGGTACCTCAACTCCACCAATTAGGTTTACACGGTAAAATTGGACCCAAGCATGGCTAGGGCCAATGAGCTTACTTAGCAATTACTAGTGTTGCTTTGCCATCCATGTAACCTATCTTAGACACCACAAGTACAGCCATAGTTGGAGAAAACTAAACTTCCAACTTTCACTGGTTAATCAACCTACTCAAGGGGAAAAGAAAAGGGAGGGGGGGGGGGGGGGGTTACATAAGCTGTAAATACAAGAATGGACAGGGAAAAGGCTACATGGCAGGAAGCAGATCTCCATATGTTGTACTCCATGGCATAAATAATGCCCAGTACCAATATACATCATGCATTTGTGCAGCCTCGGAGAGCAAAATGTACCCGGAATCCTAACATATTACAACTTGCTTTCAAAGCCAACCTTTTAAACCACCACAGTTTTGTGAGGCTTCTCTTACAGAATAGAACAGGCTACAAAATGATTTTCCAAGGCCAAATGCAAAGCAAAAGAGGCAATTCTCCAAGGATATCGTAATGTCACAGGTGACAAACTGTACTATAGATTTTCCCGTTTCAAGGGTTTCTTAGATTTGGATGAAGGGCTAGAGCTCTCCCTAAAAGCAGATGGACAGAGGGTATTCACCTTGCAAATGTCACACTGTGGTCTCAATGGTGTGCATATCATCTGCCCAAACCCTACCTGTCCAATATCCATCATCAGAAATGTCAAATTTATTTGCACAAATTATGCCGGCATCATTAGTGCACTTCTGATATGAATGTAGGTTATAACAGTGAGGCGTTGAGAGACCTGGAAGAAAGAAACAGCCAGAACAATGTACAGTCAAACTCAGTATTTGATGTCAAAGTCTGGTGAGAACATAATCTGAGGCTCAAGGCAGTTTCTTCAGCACTTCAATGATCTCCAATTCTCCATACAATCTCTGATTATAGAGGTCTCTGTACTTGCATAGGTAACATGCTTACATCTGGATAATTCCAAACTTGCTAAGGTAGGACCCATACTGGAACTTGGATGTTACCATTATCATCCCCTTCCATTTATGATCCCGCTTTAACATGGCTTGCGAGATCCAGATATAGATAGACTCAGCCCTATAAGCAAAGACACCGATCCAAGAGACTAGAGACGACCAAAAAAGAATTGCGAAGAACATTTTTGACGAATTAAGAACTGGTAAGGCATTGTAATATGATCTCTAATCATGTCTATTGGTTTTCATCTTTTGTGCAATATAGTATTGTTTTGGCAGTATACCACTTCAAGTCAAAATTCCAAAGCCCCACTGAAGGCAGGGCAAGGGGATTTCACATGTAGCAGCTTTACCTGTGTAAAGAGAATTGGAGAGAATTATCCTAAAATTAGAAAGGCACTGTCTGCCCGTTACTTGACAGCAAAAGAAGCAAATGATTGTTTGCAAGATGTTTTCCCTATAGTACATTATTATCCAGAGCAGTAAAAGCTGCCTGGTAATGACTCTTCTAGTGGTCCAAAAGGCGGATAAATTGTGTGACACTGTGACAGTATAAAATTATAAACTTTAACAGATATCTACTTCTTTTTACCTTTTTTTTCCTTTTTTTTGGGGGGGGGGGGGCTGTGAATGGCATCCCAATGAGGCTGATAATGGGCTGGAGAGGGGGGAAGCAGGAGAACCAGGCCTCACCATTCAGTCCTCAGCATAATCCCAAACCAGGAGATATGCTACCCCCAGGACCTGAACCAAGGGGCCCTAGTTGGAAGGAAGGCAAAGGTGGTATTATGGTAAAGAGGGCATGCGCTAGCAGATATGAATTCCAATATAGTAGAAGAGGGAAACCAGAAAGACATTCTGTGCTCTTTTAACTTCACAAAAATAGGATAACTGCAGTCACTGATAAGTCTGGTGAAAGAACATAATCCACAGCCATACATCCAGGGTGTAAACAGTTGACTTTCATCTCCGGGTTTTCTTCCACATATAAATACAAGATAAACATACTTTTTTAATGGTATTTGAAATTGACGTGGACAAGCATTGAACTTACCAAAAGTGGATTTAGGGGGACCCATTCCTCCTTCGGAAGCCACTTCTGCAATGCCTCCCTTGTTTCCTCTGGTGTTGAAGTTTTCTGACATGAGAAGGGGAAAAAAAATTACCTAAAATTGCACATATAGAAGCCATAATGGATTGTGTTAGTCTTTAGGGGAAAAAGCAGATTATACAACAAAACCCAGTCTTGCCAAGACAGAGAGCTTTAGAAGGGGGGCAGCCTCACCTCTACGAGCGGAGAGACCTTTTAAGAGACCCAGCACCAGCGCTTTTTGGGGGAGGGGGCGGGGGGTTAGTGTGTGAGAGACAATGCAGAATATCATGGTCCACCTTTGGTTTTTCACACTGAAATAATCAAGCTTAAAACCACCGAATGTCCCAAGAGTAATGACAGCAAGAACAGACCTGAGACCACTAGTGCAGTTCACATTTTTTCAGCTTTATGCTTCAATCATCTATTTGATTCTAATTGCAAAGGCCAGCCCATGGCTTATAACACCAAGGGCCGTTAGCAGGCCACTAAAAATATGGGTGGTCGGCCAGTCAGTAACATTCCTGAGCCTAATCTAGGGGTTCAACAGCAGTAAAAGGTAGGGACTCACCAGTAAAAAGTTGACACACATCACTGGGCTTTCACTGCATTTATGCACTCCAATCCCAAGTCATAAATTCTAACCAGACCCAAAAGAGGGTTATGGAAGGAAGAAAGAAGAAAATGGAAATTTCCAAAATGATACATGTTTCAATTTCTCACTATTCACAGTGAAGAAAAGTAACAGATTGATATTCTTTTCCAGTTGCCACCTTTGAGGTGTGATCCCCATAAGTCTCTGTTATTCAACATCTGAGACACATTAATCTTACGTATGGGACATTTAGCATGTAAATTTCAAGCTAAGTACTTTCTGTGAAAGTACCTGACAATTATGGGTAAAATCCATACATGCGTATGTCTGTAACAAGGTAAAACAAATGCAATATTTGCTTCAACAATTACATTGGACTTTAGTCTAGCATTTGAATGAAAATAAAAATAGAAATAAAAATTGGAAATAAGACGAGGAAACAGGAATATAGAATATTTTCTTTTCTCTTGGGGCTTGGGTGGGGGGGGGGGGGGCGAGTCAAAGTACTCTGAGAAGAGTTTACCTGTCCAGTGCCAGCCCGAACCACCCATCCTAGTCTATTGCAAATACGATGCACATGAGTGTCAACGCAAATTCCCTGTACATCATTCCATGCAACATTCATAACCTGCACAAGGACATGGACTAGTAAATCAGCAATTCAAGCAATGCCACTGAGGCACTGAGTTAAAAGACGCAATTAACATACCAGATGAGCCATCTTCGGTCCTATCCCAGGAAGTTGGAGCAACTCCTCCAGTGAGCTTGGAATATCTCCCTCATACTTGGCTATCAGGATCTTCACAATTTTTTTCAAGTTACTGGCCTTCCTGGAGTAGAATCCCACCTGTTATCGTGTTGATGTCACAACAAGTTTGTTTGACACGCTATGCTAAGCTGACCAATAAGGAATATTACAAAATGGAAATGACTTAATAAAAGATAGAAGGGAAGAAAATCATAGACCCCTGGACCGACACTGACCAACCATAACTAAGGTAAAAGCAAAACCAACTATAAATCACTAAAAAGTGCTTCCATCTCAAGAGATCGAAATACCTACTGGATAGATCAATGTCTTGATGGTCCCTTCATCAGCTTTGTCAATGGCATAAGGATCAAGCAGTCCATTTTCCAAAAGACGTTGAATTGCTCCTGCAGATTTTGGGGGGGCGGGGGGCGGGGGGCGAAGGGACTTAATTCACCTCAATAGTGAAGAAACAGCAAATCAAGAGAACTGAACCAGTACTTACTCAGCTAGACAAAAGATCATACATATCTAAGCACTTCATTCCTACTTCTATCTTTCCTTGTTATCCACTGAAGTCCTAATATCAGCTACCAATATCCTTAGGAGGCTAAACAAATTTAAGTTTTAATTAACTAGTGGCGCACAGTAAAATAAAGCAATGCTGGCCTAACAGCAGCCCATCAATCTTTCCCACTTCAAAGTTTTCTGATTCTTCTTGTCCCGCTAAATGACCAAAATCAGCATTGAAGATTAGACTATCTCACAAAATCGAAACAGAAAAAAGCAATTGTAGAGCAGAATAGGAAATGATGCAAATGAACTATTACCACCAACATACCAAATGACCAATTTGAACATAGCACCAAGATAAATGCAAGACTCTCAGAGTCTGTGTTCGTAAGTAAGTGGTGCATCAATCCTTGGCATCACAGAATGAGAATGAAGCAAAATGTGAGAACAAGAAATATACAATGTAGAAAGAAACTTCTTGTCGCTACTCCCACCATTCCCAATCAGAGGAATAATTTTATAAAGACAGACAATCCAAGAACGACCATACATCTTCAATCACCAGCACAGTTTTCAAGAAAATAAACATAACAAGCAACTACTTCACTACAAACAAGTGCTCCTGACTTAGTTTTGACTAATTGTCTTAGATCACTTAACATTCAATACTTGAAATTTTTATGAGAACCTGAACTTACCATGAGTAACCTGATCCTTGGTTTGGCTTGAAAAAAGCGCAGAAGCAAGAACAGCAAATCGTCTCTCCTGGAAGAAAAGCCAAAGTTAATAGGAATCTTTACCATACAGGATTTCCAGCACTAGGGAACATAAAGTTGTGATCCAAAGCAAGAAGTTTGGAAGCACATTAATTCTACACCATATTCCCCCCCCCCCCAAACCCCAACCAAAAACAAAAAAAGAAAAAAGAGAGCAAAACCAAAAGGGGGCAAAACGTACTGAGGAATACTCAAAGTCTCGAACTATATTTTTCTGAACTTTGGTTCAGCACATTGAGAACTATTATCTCACAAAGTCTTCATTAATATTTCTTCACATGTTAAACGTTGGAAAATTTGGCAGGTATTTACCTAAATGAATCTACCCAGAACATATTCTAAACTAATATGAAAGGGGATGTTGGTTAACTAAATGCTTAACAGCAATGTGGGATTGGATGTTTGGGCTCATAAAATACATGTCTGTTTAAAACTCACAACTGAAGACGACTAGGCAGAAAACATCATACCTTCGGGGGAAGAAAACTGCCAGCCTTTTCACATCCCATGGAATCTACGGGTGCATCTCCAGAAGATCTCATGTCACGAATCCCCTGAAGCACCTTCTCCCAGTTGTCAGGAGGTCCAGCTGAAGCAAATAATACGAACTACTCTCATATTGAACAATTGATCTTGCCAATTAATTTTCGTATGAGAGCTTTAATGAGTTTGCATGCAAGAAGCCATCACATCCGGCTTCTAGCATCTATGAAATTGGAGGGATCTCTCATATTGATTGAGGCAACCTAATTCCCAGAATCAGCGATCTTACAAGTCATCAGTAAAACATATCTCCAAGATTCATCACGCAAGTACCACTTTACCTTCACACTTCACAGAAGTAGCAACTCCAATCTGCACCGGAGCCGCTGGAGGAATAGGACTTGAATCCCCTAAAAACAATGGCTTTGATCAGAAATGTGAAATGATCCAAATATCCAGATTATTAGAGCACATGATAACATCATAAACTGTAAGCTTTGGAAAGAGGAGCACATCTTGAGCATAAGCAACTTTGGAAAACATCTTCCATGAACAAAACTCAAACACTCACCTTTTGTTGATGCTGCGGTTGGATTTTGGAATGCAAAATCTTCAATATCAGGTAGGGCAGAACGCTGCATCAGTAAATGCAAGTATTAGATGATTTATTTGTTTTTTACATAAGATACACACGATCAAATATAAAAAGGTTTGTTTGAGGCAAACAGACAATTTCCATTGCACATACGACGTTGAAACCAAATCCCTGCATTCACTCAGAGCAGATGAATTCAGACTACTTTTCTCAGAGAAGAGTTTGTTTAAATTAAAAGCCTCTTGTCAATTCTCCAAATAGTAGATAAAGTCTAGAGTTCCATTAAATAGATGTATAGAACTTAAAAAAGATAGGCAAGCCTGATGAGCAATTAAATCATGTTTGAAATTAAACTTGCACTCTAGGCACTCAAAATTTACTTTAACTTCAAAATGCCAATCAAAGCATAGCATACCCTTTGCATGTTGAACATATACACCAACATCGATCCATAGAAAAGCTTCAGCTGCATTTATGCCAATAAATTCAAGCACAGGGCAAAAAAATTATTTTACACACATATAGATATAAAGGAACTGTATTTTATACATATTGTCCCAAACATACTATGCTCTCTTCCATTTCCATTGGTAGCGCCCATGCAAGGAATCTTCAAATGAGGCAAATTTGATAAAACCAAGAGCTCGTTTGGAAGAGGGGACTAAGGAGGAGTAACAAGAGTAGCTACTCCCCTTACCCTTGCTTAAAAGACTCTAGTAAAGAGCAAATAAAACTGAGGAAAGTCGTATTTTTTTATGGGCAAGTTTATACACGCACACAACCTAGAGAGAATCAAACCATGGTCTCTCTTTTGGAAACCACCAAACGCCTAGGTTGCACGCTAAGGAGGCAAGGAGTAAAGTTATTTATTAAAATAAAATAAAAATAAATATCGATTTATTAAAAATTCCCATCTAAATCATTTCTTTTTTATCAAAATAGAAGAATATATATGTGAATTATTCATACTACGCTTATTTACGCTTCCTTGCTCTCATTAGGACCCTCAAACATGGCAATATTTTAAACAAATAAGCACCTTATGCACTCAAAATGCTCAATCAATTTTACTAGAATGGTTTCTAGAATCTATTGCACCAAGTTCAATTCCTTATATGCACAATATGCAGAGAAGAACGTGACAAATACTATAAATAGGGTAAGTGATATTAACACTGGCTAAAGACAGCCCCCGAAAATCTAAGAGAAAAAGCACAATCCAAGAGCAACCCAAATATCAAAAACACCAAAACATCCCAAAATGATCACTGCCCACGTCGTTTAGTTTAATTTCATAACCATTGTAAACATCAATAAAGCAGGCAACAAGCGATTAGAAGGGTTTCAGTACTAACTCCATCACCATTACTCTCTACAACTGCTGCCCTTTTCACTCTCTTCTTCCTAACAAAAACTCGAATTTCTGGGGCAGAAGCTGCGGGTTTTAATTCAGAACCTGTTCAAAACCCAATAAATTAACAACTCAAACACAAAATGTATGAACTTACGCTATGTAGAGAATGGGAAATTGTAACAGTTGGGGATTTATGCGGTTCCAAGGTCTTACCTTGAAGCGGCTCTGTCTGGGATCCCCGAGATTCTTGCGTAGAGTGAGTCAAAGAAGCCCTTGATGATAATCTGGTAAGGGGCATTTTCAAGCTGCTTCCCGCGCAACGCAATGGATGAAGATGCCCAAATGGGAGTTTAACAGACATTTCTGATTTCTGGGTTTTGAGGCCCTTTCAATTGTCCATAATTGAACCCAAATTATTTTTACCACTTTATTTTTTCTTTTTTCCGCGATTAAGGAATTGGTGTTGCAATTGCAAGGCCAAAAAATTAAATTAAGTGCTAATTATCTCCCCACCCACTAAAAGAAAAACCCTAATCACTCCCAAAGTATGGTGGCTGGGGCCTTGACAGCCTTGTAGGATTGAGCTATCCCTTCTAGGGTATTAGCCTTTCACAATTATTGAGGTTTTGGGAGGTACATAATCTTTATTGTGATTTATTTTGGGGAAAATATAATAAAGGTGATACATTAATTTGTTTGTAATCAATGCTTTTCTTTTCTTTTTTTGGAACAAATAAGTGTTGCTTTTGGAGGAAAACTTAAGTGGGTAGAAAACCAAACGGTAATTGAATTACTAAAGTACTCTTGGTAAGTTATGGAGAGTTTGAGTCAAGAACGATTTGGCTGTTAGTGAGAGGATGTGTGAAAATGAGAGAATGCAAACCGATTCCTACTTGGAGAAAGCAGCGATAAGAGTCGTTACTAAACAAAGAAAGGCAACATTATAGTCGTAAAAAGAGATTAGAGCGTGAACAGAGAGAGAAAGTGACATCAAAAGATAGAGATGGAAGAAGATCAACAACAGTAAGGTTGAAGAAGACGAGGCCGAATTGCTTAACCTGGGTCGTTCAGAGAGAGACTAGGGCAAGTGAAGAGAGGAAGTGAGAGCAAAAGGTAGGGGTGGAAGAAGAACAACAGTGACAAAAGAGGAGAGCTAGACTGTAGCAACACCAGAAAGCCTGTGTACGTTGCTTCACCCAATTCTTCTATCACATTTACATATTGTTGATGAAATTCAACCTAAATTTCGCTCACTTTTGAAGAATAATTTCTAAGATACAGAAATTGATGAATAGATTGAGCTAGAGAGAGAGAGAGAGAGTACACATCAATGAAGAGAGACAAATCTTTCAATCAGTTTTGGTTGATAGAGTAACATATAAGGCAAAGAGAGAGTGAGCAATACATCAATAAGGGCAGTTTCGTCATTCAACAATGTAATGCATTTTAACCTATCATTTTTTCCCTCCAAAAGCAACACCTATTTTGTTGTCCACAAAAAATGCAGTTGGTTGCAGATAAGTTAATGCCTAACCTGTATGCAATTTTTTCCTTTATTTTTCTATTATAAGAATTAGCTTTATTTTAGATAAATTTTATCCGCATATAATTTATAATTTATTTAGATTCACATATATTTTGATTAACAATCTTCATATTATCATTATTAATGTCATACATTGATTAATAAGCTCTTCGCAATTCTTCTTATGGCAAAGGTCCCACCACTTATAACAACCACGTTAATTTTCTTACCAAGTTCCATAGCCTCTTTAGCAATAGGAGAACCTTACAATGCATTTCGCGGCGACTTATTGTGAGCATTGATCACCTTCTTCCTTAGACTTTAGATTGGTCCACATTGAGTTGAATGTCCAACTCATTAGAAACATTCCAAATGTTCAAAAAGCTATCAAACTCTTCATCCTCACTTTTAGATGTAATCAAACTTCCCAAGTAAAGTTGGATAACTTTTTGCAATCCTAATAAGTCTAGAAAAGTAACAATTGACACCCTTTACCCCATCATTGGCAATATGACCCACATTAGCCACTTGATTTCAGTTGTCGTCCTAATCCTTCAAGGCCATATTAGACATTGTTCTCCATTCTTAAAGACCAGCTCAAATTTAAGTCTTATTATTTTCAATTTATTTATTTATTTTACAGTAAATTCAGTTTAGTTTAATTAAAATCAATTCAACAAAATTTAGTCCAATTCAGCTTAATTTAATCAAATTAGTTGTATAATTTTAAAAACCAACATAAATAATTTTGGTAAGTTTAGTTTAATTTAATATAGTCTTGCTCAATAAAAATATTTTTTTTTCAACTCATTAAAATTTTTTTTTTGTAACACACCAAACACACACACACTCGGTTTTTCTTTCATACCCAAACCAGAAGACGACAAGCGACGGCAACAATGGCGGCGGTTTCTTCTCACTCCTCACTGCGTATCGACGCTCCTTCTCTCTCCTCCAAGGCATCCTCCATCTCCGCCCGCTCTCTCCGCCACTCCGTTTGCTTCTCCGGCGACTCATCGCCCTCTATTCGCCGGAGAATCACTTGCCAGGCCTCCTCCATTGCTTCTTCGCCTTCTCCCGTTGATTCCAAAGGTTATATCTTTTTCTTCTAGGGTTTTGAGGGTTTTTTTTTGGGTAATGTCATTTGCTTGATTGGATGGAAAAGACGTTCGTGTTGTTTTTCTGAGTTGAGCTCATTTTGGGTTTGTTATGGCGTTTTGCATGTTAGGGGTTTTATGATCATGTGTTGGAGATTAGCTTTGCTTTTTTCTCGGATTTAAACTTCAGAGCTTTGATTTTGTTTGCGATAAGCGTTTGTGTTTGTTAATGTCTTTGAGGAATGGCTATCAGATAGGTAATATTGAGGATTTAGTTTAGTTGGGACGCTATTGGATGGATGATTTTCTGGTATTTATATTAGAAATGCTTCCGTACAATTCAGTTCTTGGATGAAAATGCCATCAAGTTATTTTAGGGCTAATTCAACTAAATTGAAATAGCAATGAAATTGATAAAAAAATGAGCTGACTATTCTGAAATAGCATAGGTATTTTTTTTTGTTTTTTTTGGGGGGGGGGGGGGAGATCAGATTGAGTGTGCGGGTAGGATTTTGCTTTGCATCTCTTTTGATTGTTTGTAGATTTTAGCTTCGATTTAAAATTTGATCACACTGATCTTGATCTGTCAGGTGGTATAATGAGGTTTATCTAATTATCTGACATACGTGATTTGTACCTCCAGAAGTAAAAGGTTTTTTTAGGTAACCAAGTAGTCTGAAGAACTCTTTTAGATACATCATTCAGTCCACAAGGGCCGTTAACTTTCTAGCTAGTCACTCACAGCTCATGCGCTGTGCCAGCTAACTTAACAATCTATTGAACTGCTTCACGATGTTATGGCATCTAGATGTTTCTCTGGCGACCGTTCAATTTTACTATTGGTCTTGATGAAGTCATTGCAATTGCTAGTGGGTGTCCAGCATAGCAGTTTACACATTGACTCTAGTTAAAATATCCTTCACTGTGGCTTTTCTCAGCGACAATTTATTATGTTGATTATCAATGTCATTTAGAACATTAAATTTGCCTTTTTCTTATTCAGTTCCACACACTCATGTATTTTTCGTGGGCTGACAGTGAAATCAGAGAAAAAGGATTTTCTTCACATTACTGATTATGATAAGGCTACAATTTTGAAGATCTTAGACCGGGCAAAAGAGGTTAAGGCTCTGCTTAAATCAGGAGACAGGTCTTTTCAGCCATTCCATGGGAAGACTATGGCAATGATATTTGCAAAGCCATCCATGAGGACACGGGTATCTTTTGAGACAGGATTTTTTCTGTTAGGAGGGCATGCGATATACTTGGGTCCTGATGACATTCAGATGGGTAAGCGTGAGGAAACCCGGGATGTTGCTCGTGTCCTATCTCGCTATAATGATATCATTATGGCACGCGTCTTTGCACATAAGGTACGCTGGTGAGTTTCTGTGATGATCTAATAAAGATGACTGAAACCAAAGAACATCATTCTCTGTCCCTGCATCTTGATGGTCTATGAACTGAGAAAACCTAAGATACATGGTGGTGGTCACTGTTGTTCACCACTGAATGATAACATCTTAGGGGGATTAATACGCATGTTCTTAATATACCTGATTGGCTTTTATTGTGGGATCAATACTGTACAACATCAGCATTAAAGCAATCAAAATCCCAAATTGTGTTCATTCTTTATGTTAGCTACAATTCTGCATGGCTGTGAGCTCTGCTGATACTTTACATTCATATCTTCATTTCTTTGCCAAGAGGTCTTAATATTCATGCATAGATTTGGAAGAGGAAAAGTCTAATTTATTGTTGTACCATGTTGCCATTGACTAAAATTGGATGTTTTCTTATGGGAAATTACAATACTTCTAGAAAGACAGGTTTTAGGCTGGATGATTACTCACTGGTTTTGTATGTAGATAATTCAAACATTAATAATAAAGATGCACTCTCCATTCTCCTGTTGGGTTGTCTTCGTATGTCTTTTAAGCATTTGAAATGATTTTTGATGGTCCTTGTTCATTTGGTTACAGGATATCCTTGATCTTGCCAAGTATGCAACTGTTCCTGTTGTTAATGGGCTGACAGATTACAACCACCCGTGTCAAATTATGGCCGATGCACTGACCATCATTGAGCACGTTGGTAGGATAGAAGGAACAAAGGTACATTTGTTTGTTTTGGAGCATCTGCATTTGCTGTCCTTTTTTTTGTGGTTTTTGCTCCAGAAGGGGGAAAGGCTTTCATGAGGGCTGTGTTCGGCTATAGATCACCATTGATATTCTTAAATTCCAACTTTTCTTTTTTTTGTTTTGTTTTGTTGCTTTTTCTATTTGGGGGAGGGGGGTGGTTTGCATATGTCAATTTCCTGAATTCTTGAAAAATTTACCGTAACGTTGTCTATGCTGCTACCCCTCTATAACTCTGCATTTTCCAGGTGGTGTATGTCGGAGATGGGAATAATATTGTGCATTCTTGGCTGCTGTTGGCAGCAGTTATCCCTTTGCATTTTGTATGTGCCTGCCCAAAGGGCTTTGAACCAGATCAGAAAACAGTGGAGAAGGCACGACAGGCTGGAATTAGCAAAATTGAGATCACAAATGACCCCAAAGAAGCTGTTATTGGTGCTGATGTTGTTTACTCTGATGTTTGGGCCAGCATGGGCCAGAAGGAAGAAGCTGAATATCGCAGAAAAGTTTTCCAAGGTTTCCAGGTGAACACATGATATGAAGTTAATCTGTTTGCTTCTTAGCTTGATAATGCTGGCTTATTTCATTACAATCATTGAATGGTTTCATCCCTGCCAGGTGAATGAGGCACTAATGAAACTAGCTGGACCTCAGGCCTTCTTCATGCACTGTTTGCCAGCTGAGAGAGGGATTGAAGTTACTGATGGGGTCATGGAAGCCCCCAACTCAATTGTGTTCCCTCAGGCCGAGAATCGGATGCATGCTCAAAATGCTATAATGCTGCACTCACTTGATGCCTAAGGGCTCCTCACTGGGGTTTCCCGAGATTGTTTTGTAACGAGGTAGCCTGTATTCGATAGTCCGATTGCCAGGGCCATGGGAAAATGTAGGAGTAGGACTCTTGGACCCAGATCTCTTAAATATTTTTGATAACTGAAAAGGAGGGATCAGAGACCTTGCATCTGATAGCTGCCTTCTGATAGTTTCTGGAATCCTTTTTTAGATTCACTTGTGACTTGAATTGCTGTGTGATTATGACTGAGTTATGGGTCTTGCTTCGGTATATCAATCTACTTTGAAATCGTCATGCATTTGCTCAATTTGCCAGTGATTGTGACAATGTGACCCAAGGGCTTCTATTGTGAGCTTTAATGTTTTTACTTCTTTGGATTGTGTTTTGGTAGGATCCGCACTGTGTGGTGGTTCATTTTCCGAGCCCTGGTCTTATGTTCAGACTGAGGTAATTGAAAACCTAAGGCTGCTGTCATAACACCAGTCCTGCAAGATTTTCTTGGGCATAAGTTGCTCCATAACCTCAGATTTGGTCTGTAATCTCCTATTTGTTGCATTTTGGATCGAAAGTTTTGAGCATTCTTCTTTTTTAAACTATTTTTGAACAGCAAGAATTTTGAGCATTTGTATATGCATGGATAACATGTGTATGTTCACTTTGGCCCTATTTGGTTGCATCAACTATTTGATAAAAAAGAGTTGTTTGGCACCTCTTTAGCTGTTTTGACCAAGTCAAACAGATAAAGAGGTGTTTGGTAAACAGCTGTTTCAAACAGCTGTTTTACCCCAAACAGCTCTTTTTCAAACAGCTAATCTTAATAGCCTTTTGGGAACAGCTTTTTATTGAAATTACAATACTACCTAGAAGTTCAAGGAAATTACACGCATGCCATTAATTAACCTTTCCTCTCCCTGGCAGTTCATTTGAACATAGAGACAATATTGGAATTTTATCAAATATGCATTCCAGAAACAGCTAAGAGCATCTGCAATGCAAGGCTCGTGAGCCAAAAATTTGGCTCACGGTTCAAACAATACCATGCATCAGTGATCCGCTTCGCTCGCCCCACGGTCCAGCTCATGGCCATGATCCGCCCCTACACATTATCTCTCTCTCTTTTTTTTTGCCAACTAAGCATTTAAAAGTCTAAAACTCAATAATCTAGTAGTAGTGGGGTCTATAAAATATTATTTTATTTGGTGATCTAAGTTGGTGATCTATAGGATGTAGAGAAGAGAAAAAAAGTTGGCTTGTGAGATGATATGGAGGTTGTGGGTCCCCACTTTGATCCAAACTTTTGGATCACCAATTTACCAAACACTTTTTTTGCAAACAGCTAAATCAAACAGCTAATACAAACAGCTAACCGCTGTTTACCAAACAGCGCCTTTGTTTCATATGAATTGACAGCTTGTTATCCTTGATTGTATTTGAAAATGAAAAGCTCTACCTGTCCTTTATTAGACATGAAAATGAGAAGTACTTATTACAGCAGACTTGTTTCTTCATTGCTTCCCTAACCTGTCATTTACCAGGTACCTCTCGCTTCTCTGATCTTTACATGTTGGATGGGCATTTTCTTCCTAAAAAAAGGGTTTATATTATATGAAGGAATCTCAAATATGGTTTGAAATTATCATATACAAGATTAGCTTGAACCTGTAAGACTATGAACAAAGCATTGTAACATATGATTTTTCTCAGAAAACAAATGTACATATAGATCTCAATTCTAACAAAACTTCACAACCTTGGATTGATTCCCGAAGTGGAGCATCCTCGAGGGGTTCTCTCAACTAAGCAAACAAGACAGAGTTAAACACTGTGCTTATATATAGCGCTAGTATTACAAAAGAATGAAAAAATGACCACCTGTGGAGGAGACTATAGAAAGGATGGGAAAAATCTAAAAAGCAACAAGGAAGTTAGTAAGTTACTATGCTGTTACATACAAGAATATACAGTTTAACCCGTTTAATTCAGCATCCTGCTGCCTTCAAAAACTTTTCATAAGGGCTTGCGGGGGGTAACCGGAAAGATTGACGTTCATACTCCAGCGAGCAAGGAAACTGCTGATTAACGCCTTGGATTGGCTCGGTGCTTATCAAACTCATAATCCCTTCTGACTCCTCTAAAACCTGATGAAGAAACAAGGCAACTAGTAAGAGAATGCATTCTAGAAGGTTTTATTGTATAGTGAACAGGAGAGCGCAGAAGTTAGGTGTCCTTTTCAGTTGAGTGCATTTAGCAGATGCACGCTTGAGAAATACCTAAAACATGCGTGAATTAGATGAACATAAATTTTTGGGTTGTCACTGAGTTAATTCTACAGTGGTAGATTCCTGCATTAGACCGAGAGAGCTATGATAGTTTTTGTAATGGTGCCATTCCCACATTCAGAAGGGATGGTATCCGATGAATTAGAGCCACCAAGTACAAATAGTATGATGCTTGATGAAGATGACAAATAATACTGAAGTATCTCAATCACCAAAAAGGTGCTACACTAGATTTGAGGGTTTATGTCAGATATGTGGATGATCAAGTGTATCATTCCTTGCCAAATCTGGGGAAAGTTCTCCAGTTTGCACGGTAGTGACATACTGAGGGAGGGTTTTCCATGGAGCGAAGCAGTTCATAGGGATTAGGGGGATATTCGTTCTGTTAGAGATGAAGAACACGAAGTATGGAATCACGCAAGTCTTGTGTTTTCATCTTTCTATTGTCGTGTTTGGCCCAGTTTGGGTGTTTGTGCATTTTCTCCGGCCAACTATAACAGTTCTAAGATGTCTGTACCCCACAGCAAACACTCATGCCTCGACGCCCCCTCAATTCAAACCAAAGATGATGATCAAGTGCCAATTTGTGAAAACCATATTTATACAAGTCCTTAAAATCTCACGCAGACTAACTGCAAATAACTTAAGAACAAACTAAATTCACGCCAAAGATCACTCATCGCAAAGAACAAAGACTCGTATCATTGCTAGTCTCCAGTTCTTAATATTATTATAAAAGCTCTGGCAATCATCTTCCTTCTGAAAGCTGATACTTAGAAACTAAACTAGTTGTTTCAAAAAATAAAAAAAAAATTAAAAAAATCAGAGTATTTCATTGAAAAAGGAAAAGAAAATTTAATTTGGAAAATTTATTAAAAAACAAAGACTTGATGCTGGAAAACCCCCAAAAAAGCCCAAGAACTAGCTAAAAGAGTCCGTGAAATAATATCTTCTGTCCGACAGTGAATCATATACACAAATCATAATAGACAACCACCTATAAGAACCACTTCTGTGAAGATTCTGTACATTTCAATCTCATGAGGACAAAAAGAATGTATTTTTAACAGATGGAAAAGCGACTTGCATAATAGCAAATGCATATTCAAATGGTCTAGCAAGGGGGAGCATGATAGATAATCTTACTGAGTCGGGGATTGAGGTGCTCTTATTCTCACTATCACCAGCAATAACTATCGCTTTTGTTTCCTGTTGATGTTCGAAGCTGCTTAGCACTGACATCTTTTGCTGCTTACATGTTACAAGGGCCTCGCATTGATCTTTCACTTGATCATAAGGCAATGGCGACGCAGATGCAGGCAAGCTAGCCACTTCTTGTGCTGTTTCCAAGACCTGTTTGTGACATAAATTGATACTAGAATTAAAGCCTAAAGAAATGGATAAGCAAGCCATTTGCAAGTATTGCAACAATGGACCACTGCGCTTACTCATGCTGAAGCATTTTCTAGATTCGTGAATGCTTTGGAGTATGGTGGACTAAAGCAAGATGTCTCAATAAGTAGTCTCTATTTTCTTCTTGTTTATTGTTGTAAATATTAGGCAATCAATGTCTTTCAAATCCAAGGACAACCAGAAGCATTTGTAGTTCAACTATTGACAAAAACTTGTACATAAGACTATCCCCTCACCACCCTGCTCTGGATGGATTCCAGAATAACAGTTTACTTTGTTTTGTTCATGACTCTCTTTTCACTAGGGCAGATAATAACTGAGACTAGCAACAAACAAAAACCAATAGAGTTTTGAGGATGTCAAAACAAAGTGCCTTGAACTGTAGTTTCAGCTAACTATAAACCATATGAACAGCACAAGAAAGCAGGCCATCCGATGCTGTAATTCAATATGCCGATAGCAAGTCTTGTGTGAGACTCTCACAAGGCATATCATGAGACAAATGCTTTTATGGTGACTTGTAATAACAATTGCGGTGTCTAATGGTTCATTCTGGATGACCGTAGTAATAATTAGTGATTCCTAAATTAAAAATTATTCCAAAGCATATTATTAGTCACCACAAAACCCCAAAAAGGTCACCCTTATAGGAGACAATTTCACAATAACTCTTATATGAGATGGTTTTACCCAAGAATTTGTGTATGTTGAACACCAAATCAGAAAGAGAAAAATTTCACTATATCATCATCATTGTAACGCCATAAAGGTGACTGCTCAAGCAGACTACAGTTCAAAACGTTTTATCCATGATCCACAGAGAGTTTGTTTTTATCCCTGTGCATGGGAAGTTATGTTACTAGAATTCTTGTCGCACTTAAAGTACACTCCGCAGACACCAATACGATGACTTGGGGTATGGACACTTGATCCTTCACTTTATACCAAAATAATTTTCAAGAAATGGCAAGATTCAACTCTGAGTCCATGTTGGGTACTTGAAATTGAGACATGGGTTTGGCCGAGTCTGAGTGACACAGATGGGAAGCTAAATGTTTCCATGGAGATAATAACTTTTACAGCAATAGTCGTAAGTTGTAACCATTGCACTAAGGGAACCAAACTCACCGACTCAAGAAGCTGATTGACACTAAGAATATCCTGTGAATTTGAAGACATTGATGTCCTCCGACCAGAATGGCTTCCACTAGCATCAGGTAATACTTCATCAAGTGAAGTAGAAGCCAAAACCTGAGAGAAAATTTGACATGCCAGACAAAACAGTCATGGTTTGTAGTTGATAGGATATTCAAATGTACTAATGAGACATCTTACCTCATCAAAAGATAGAAATTCTAGCTCTGCAAGTGGGGAGCATGGTTCTGGTGTTTCCATGAATGCAGCTCCCAGAGGATATGACTCATCAGGTGAAAAGTCCTGTAGGAGTTGTTTCCTGATGCGAGATAACTCATCCTGGATGAAGCATGGATGAACAAGATGTAAAAGATACTTCCTTAAATCAACCTCTGCAGTTCCCCTAAAACACAAGGCTTTCACGACAAAGGATGCAATTGAGTCCAATGGGATATCTCAGTGGGAGTCCAGGACTATCTATGTTGAAAACTTGAAACCATGTCTAACAATTTGAATCAAGTATTGGCAACCAACCACCTCTGCATGACACAAGAAATTACTAGATAAATCTTTTACAGTCCCATCTCTTAGAAGTATTAGATCAGTCCCACTACGAATAGTAATCTAGAGCTATGGGTTATTTGTCTTTGTCATTCAGCTCTAGTAAGAGTAATCGTCAAAATCTGAGAAGGGCAATGAATCCTTCAGACCAAACAGCATTGGGCCTACACCCTTTCACATTCTCTCAATAATTCCATATCAATCATTTTCTAACTAATAGTTAATGTTATAGCTCAATATCCTATCTACGGAACAGTTTGCTAAATCATGTTAGACGTGCTCTCCTTGTATTTTCATCTACAGACTCCTACTTCACCACTGATCCCCCGCACGAGTCGACCCTTGTTTCTGCGATGCTATGTATGAGGTTAAAACTACCGACAAAGCTCCTGACAAGCAATAGTATCTCAAATATGACTACAAAGTCTAACAGCTATAGACTTGGTTGACAAATGAATCAAACATTTAAATTTAGGACAATTAACGCTTTACATGCCATCAAAATCTCAAACTGGTCATCAAAGCAACAAAGAATGCTAAACATGTTGGATTACTTTTTCGAGTTGGGGGAAAAAGAACAAGAAAATAGTGGAATTCTCATAGGGACATCCTAGAGGATGAAGGTACAGGAAAGAGGAATATGGGTAACAGGAATGAGAAACTCTTCCATGCATTGTGAGAATTTGAGCCCACGTCCTCTTCGATGGTTCTGTTTTTTTTTTTTTGAGGGGGGGGGGGGGGGCGGCCAAATCCCACTAGACCATTCAAGAAAAAGCTGGAGGCAAAGCACTGCAAGCAGAGCTATAACGAGCTGTCATTTTACCTCTGAAAATTTCTGAAATTTAGATATCAAATGAGATAGTACAGTTTCTTTCAACTGCTGCTCATCTGATTCTATTGTGGACAGGGAATTTAATGCAGCAAGATCATCTTCCTCAGATCCATAGGTCACGGAATCCATAGCAGCTGCTCTGAGTTTGATGTTGTCAACTAACCTAAGATAAGGATCGACCTGCTCACGCAAATCAGTCACTATAAACACAACCGTTGAAATACCGGAAGAATGCTAACAAGAAATCTGTTTTTTTGGGGGGGGGGTTTGGGAGGGGGGGGGGGGGGCATACGGAATAAGGTATATTACAATTGCATCTGTCAAAGATGATTTAACAATAGGGATCAGCTCCGGCAGATTGCCTGCTCTGGCTGAAAATATCAGCATGCTAGATGCCAAGGTGAAGAGAGATCGTCTGCGAGACGGTTGCAAACATCCTGTCATAGCAAACATAAGCAACGTTAGAAGGAATGTGAACAATGAAGAAAAATAATATCTTCAGCCAATGTTTAACTGCCCGAACAGTATAAGGTCAATAAAAACTGCAGAGGAAGATCTTGGTTAATAGGTGCTTTATGCGCAAACGAGATTTTGAATCAGCAGATCACTTGCTGCTGCATTGTCAGTTTGCAAGGGCACCTTGGAAACTAGCTTACAGTTGCTTGGGCATTTCTTCCATTGCTTCTAGATTCATGAGGAACCATCTATTAGCTTGGGAGGGTTTCTTCGGTAGAGAAGTGAAGAAGAAGGCCATGCTTGTACCTGACGCATTTTTTTGGTGTACTTGGGGAGCAAGAAACTACAGAGTATCTGAGGGCGTTGATACTCCTCTTTAGCTCACAAAAGACAATTTCATCAATATTCTAGTTTTGGGATAATGGGAAGTCTAGCACTTTAGCTCTTCCTCTTTTGATGTGGCCGACTTTGTAGATAGTTTGCATTTTGGATGTATAGTTTTTATTAGGATGCTAACCGTGCATATGATCATTTGCAAGATGTTACATTTTCCTTATAAAAAAAAGGTCACTATAAACACTGAAACCATTGGTCTCAAACAATTTATGGGCACCAATTACATACATCGATTTAGAGTCCAAGTGTTCAACTCATTCTTCCCCACAGATGATGGATTATAGCGACCCAAAAAACAATGTTTTCCTTGATATGTGAACTTGAGCAGATTTTGAGTCCTCCAAGGCATGGAGACAATAGAAGCAAGGGATTTTGTAGATCCTCTTTCTATAGTATGTAGTTAGTTCTTGTCTTTTGTCTAGAATACACACTTAGCATCACTCGTTTGGTTTCTCTAAAAAGATTAAATTTCCTTATTAAAAAAGAAAACGATAGAAGTTTCCCTTGTTCAGGGTGTGGATGGCCATATGATCAGAGTAAAGGAATAGATGTTAGTGCCAGCTAGCATGACACTTATCTGGTGTTTGTCGCATGTAAGTGCAAGAGCTATGTAATATGATGAAACTCATAGTGTAATTGCTCATGCGATGGAATGGGACACCAAAGGCCTCACGATGCACTCAAAACGTCTTTTACAATCAGTAATGTCCTATAACTATATTGCTGCACTGATGACTTTATTGAAGAACAACTTCTGTAGTGCTCTTGTGCATTTTTCTGTTGTCTTTCTCTCTCCTCCCCTCACCCACAATATGTTTATTATCAAGTTTGATCCATTGCTTATCAACAGGCATAATGCTTTAAAAGTATACTGACCATGGATCATAATCACCGCATAATCCTATAATCATACAGACATATAGTATCCCTTATTGAACAAACGCACCCCCCCCCCCCCCCCAAAAAAAGGAACAACTCAGCTGGTGAGAAGCAAAAAGGCATTGCACAGGTAAGAGAAATGGGGAGCAGAGAAAGACAGCAGGTGATGTAAAAGCATCAGAAAAGCACGGTCGAAGAGAGGGAGGGGAGGTGAGGAGAGAGAAAGGGAAGGGAGGAGAGCATATGGCAGTTGTAGTCCACGTGTTTGGGTTCAAAGAGAGGTAACATGATTACCCAGGTTGAGGTAATCCTCATCACTAAGGAAGTTTGATTGCAATTTTTATATGGAGACAAGCATGACAATTGGCAAGGGGATTAGTATTATAATGCTGTTTGCCTTACATTGTTGATTAACATCCAAGTATTCAACTGAACAAGCCAGTATTGTTTTAAAAACCCACTTAATATGGGAAACCTCAGGTGCAGTTAAATTTGAGAATCTGAGATCTCGTTTGAACTTTAAAGCATGCAAGCCTGCATGTGTTGTGCAGGAATCTTGGTTGGTCCAGTTCTGGTTTCACATATTTGCACTGTCATGGGAATGGGATCCTGCATACATGTTCAACCTAACACAAGAAATTGAGCGATAATTCCTCCAACCCCTTATTGCTTTTTGGGTATGAATAGACAAAAGGTACAAAAGACAAAGGTATTAGGATCAGTTCGATGACGTATCCAGCAGGAACAGAAACTCCAGAAGCCACCCCCTGAATTTATGCGTCAATGATGGGCGCAAAAAAAAGATAACAATCATGCAGAATGACAGTCTTAAGTTTCCTTTGTTCTCATTTTACAGTTTCATGCTAATAAAACCACCCCAAAAGAATATATGAACCCAAGTATATAAATGCAGGCTAAGATTCCTTATCTTGAAGGCTTGGGAAAAGGACCAAAGATCAGATTAATGCTCAAGGCAATTTGTGATGGCTGATTAACAGCCTGGCCCACAGGAGACAGACTCTGAAATAAGGTTTTTGGCAAAAATGAAGCGCAAGAGTTGGATGTAGAGAGACCATACCTTCTTGATCCAGGGATATTCTCCTAAGGGAAAATGCTAGCTGGAAACACCTCACCAAAGCCATATGACTGGACGTCTGTCATTTAGGGAGTCTCAATGTTATGCAAGCTGTAATACCATAATTTAAGTGCATACTAGACATTGATTAAGCACAAAAAACCAAGTGCATTGCAACTGACAAAATTCTTAGTCGTACTCCTCAATCCATATTGTCGACTACAATAATGAATCACACCACTGCACGGACCATCCACATGACAGATAATGTCACCTTAAATATACACATCGGTTTGAGCACACATTGAATCCATGGCTAGTCTATATGGTCCATTTAGCTCATAGTCCGTAGAAATAAAAATCCAAGCCTCAATATTTTTGAAGAAATGACTGCTTTGCCTTTTCTTTTTCTTTTGATTGCTCCTCACAGAAGGGCAAAGAGGAAAATAGCCAAATTCATAGTCAGTATTTGTCAAGAATATGACCAATGTGGATCTTGCTGCCACTAAGAAACTTGTATCGTAAAGAAACAAGAATGACGGGAAACTGGTAAGACTTTGCAGGAAAATATAAAGACCAGAAACCAAAATTTTAGCGTATCAAAACAAAATTCTGGCATGCGCATGTCAGGAAACGTTCCTGACAAGATCCAATATTCCAGACTTGCAACTAACTAACCCGCTAGAGCTCTTTGCAAACTGGTTACTTATTTTCACATAAATGAATACAGATTATCAATTATGAGGCTATAACGCAAGAAATATTATGAAAGTAATTACATGAATCAATATGGAGTATTATAACATTGCATGGGAAAAGATGAATCACCTTAGATCGTGTAAACAACAAAGCAATATTGTAAGTGTGGGCCATTGCTTCAAAATTGGCAGGGGTATTATCCGTTAGTGTTGCTTGGACCCAGATAGAGGAAAGCAAGAGACTGACTTGATGTGTACTAAGTCTAAGGGAAGCCAGCTCCTGAAAAAGTTCGAGCAATCAAAGGATCAAAAACAGTCCAATGAAAAAAAAATTATAAATCCAAACAAGAACAGGGAACGATAGAATCTAGCCTAACATGCTTTCTTACCATTTTCCCATTGGTCATAGCACTCTTGAAGCTATATGATTTACTATGTGACCGACGAACTTGAGATTGTTTCACCTCATTGTCCAGTCTCTGGATTTCTTCCACAGTGGTAATAGCTTCTGCTTTTGCTTCACTTCCTTCTGGAATGGAGAAGCTTCCACTCTTAACCTTCATCGGAAGAACTAGGGGCAGTCTTAAACTGTTTTGTGAAGCCAGCTCTTTTTGGCCTGACCAAGGGGACATCAAAGAAGGCATAAGTACTGTGGAGAAGACACGGTGTGCTGTAATCCGAGTTTCAACATCTGGGTGACCCATCGCTAAAAGCACTTGGTGAAACAAACCATCAGGAAAGTTCTGGAAGCAGAGTGATCAAGTGTCAGACACAAAGCATATAATCCAGACTTATACATGTCATAAGCATTCAATTTGAACAGAGTTCACCTTTCTTTGATATGATATGTTGGGAAGAGAAGATGTTATTTGAGCAGTCCGATAGATACAGAACAGGGTTGTTCTCACAACAATATTGCTAGCAGAAATATTCTCTAGCACCACAGCCATCATATCAAGGATGGGGCCCATATCTCCAACCTGTCAAAAGAATTTCATGTAAATCCAAATAAATAACACCACCACCACCCAGTAAGGGTCCCACTTTCACATGGTTTAGGGAGATCCGGATGTAAACAGCCTTACCTTGCCAACATTTTGGCAGGCAAAGAGACTAATTCCAAGAGACCCACAATAGTTTTCTTGAGTTGAAACTTTTTTCAGGGCAAAAAAAAACAGAAACTGGCTTGGTAGTAAAGCAATGAAAATGAATATGAAAAAGCAATAAACAAAGTACCAAAAGAGAAGTTAATCAAGCGTTTAAGAAATAATGATAATAATAAGCAGTAAAAGCAAATAAACACCCAGTTAGATCTAGACTCTAGAGGAAAGAAGACCAACTACTTAAGATCTACCACTCTAATCTTACATCTCCAGAAACTCCTATATTGAATCATGTGCTCTGTAAGTATCAAATGTTTCATATCATAATTAATCACCTCCTTCCAATTTTTCTTTGGTCTTCCTCATCCCCTCTTACAATTTGGCAAGCAATCCTCCCACACCTCCACACTGGTGCTTTGATTCTCCTTTTCATATGACCTTGCTTCCGTCATCTTATTTTTCTCCAATTATTTCACCCTGATCCTATCTAATCTTGTGTAGCCACATATCCACCTAATCATCCTCATCTCTATTACCATCATTCTTTGAATTTGAATCTTTATCAACCAACACTCTAAGCCATATCATGTAAATCCAAATCAGAAGTTTTAAAATAAAAAAAAAAGGTAAGAGAAGCTTGTACAAACGAAAGAAACCAAGAATAGCTTTAACTATTGTCCGGTTTCTCCAAACTCTAGGACAATCACACCCCCAAAAAAAGGGCAATGAAAGTCCACCAAATCCTCATAAAAAATGCCAACACAAAGTCTCTTCGCTTAAATGGCATCCATATTTCTAATGTAGCATGTCCAACAGCAAGCAACTATTAGTATTTTCATAAATGTCTGTCACAGGAGTACCCTCTATAATCAAGAGAATATTGCATTTTTTAGAGCAAGGATAAGGGAGCATCAAATTGCAGACCTTATCTGACAGCTGTGAGATGCATTTTTCTAATGCTAACTGAAGATCTGCATTTAACTTGTCAGCTCCAGTTCCAGCACTAGATGCTTCTGCTGAATATTGCACGCACTTCCGTAAGTGTCTCAGAAGGTCAGTTAATGCACCAGTTATAGCAACCGAAGCCTGTTTCTTTGCATTTTGAGCAAGTCGTGTGATAACATGGATGATATTAATCTGTTTAAGAGGCTGCTTGACAATATTTTTGTGATCCAAGTGTTTCACCAAGATTGACAACAACACATGGGAGTTCTCTCCTGCAGCAGAAAGTGGTTATATAAATAACCAGCCAAAAACAGTAAAGACACTCAAGCCCCTCCTCCCCCCCCCCCCCCCAAAAAAAAAAACAAAAACAAAAGAAAGAAGACATATGCAGTAACTAAATTACTTAACAAACTTCAATTTGAACCTGATTCTTCCAACAATTGCTGCATATGCATCAAGACAGAGCAAGCAAGCCCGCTCTCTGGAGACCAGTAGTCTTCTGAATCGAAGTTAAGGAAAAATGGCTCAAGCACACGCCGAACAGTTGTAGCTCTCTTGGCCAAGGCAGTCATGTTATGCAAACATACTTTGGACCAATAAGGAGGACTTTCTGAAGAATTTCTACAAGAGGAGACAAAGTGAATATGACTTTTTGTAGACCAAGTTTACTAAAGTCAGCAATATGTCTAAATTCACTTACATTGGGCATTCCGCCAGTTGTTTCATGCTCTTAAGTTCCATTGGAGTTGGGGCATCTCCTGTGTTCATTGCCCCTTGCGCAGACTGACCCAAATTTTGCGAAGGCCGTCTGTCTAGCTGGCCATTTTCAGGTTTACTTTGGACACCCGCAAAATTGTCTAAGGTCACTGATATGATCTGTTTCAAAGCATTGGAGAGGGGGAAAAAAAAAGGACATGAACTAGGCAACAAAATTTTATATTGAAAGCCTTGCGATTTACAGAATTGTAGCTTCAACCGTACTTTGTCAAATTCCAGTGGGATGTGGGACTGCTCAGCCATAAACCGCACCTGAACACAAAAGAAAAAGAAAATATCAGTATATTAATGTGCAGAGAGCAAACAATAAGCACTAGGAACGGAATGCTATATCATTGCATTTGGTCTCAGTGCTGATGGTTCCAAAGTCCAAACTTCCTCTGATGAAGCAGGAGCAGAAAATTTTGAGTTACGTTAGACTCTGGTACCAACTAGAACTCGCCAGCACTGGCCGAGCACTGCAGGTGACATGTTTCTCAATTTATATCAAAAGAATCAAGGAGCAAAGGAGAACATGTTGTGTGGCCCTTCATAGAGAATGGAAGACCGTACCATTGAAGAAAGTGCTTGCAATCCTGCTGCCCGTAGACGTAGAGCTCTATCATCATCCCCCACTTCTTGAGCTAATTGACATAGTTTTGGCACAAGTCCTTCAATGTTGAACATATATGTTCCCTCCACCTAGTACAATGGTACACTGTCAATGTATTTGTATCCTCAGAAATCACACCAAAGGACAAAGATTGATACATGATACGTTGTATCATAATTGGGAGAAAGGATAAACCTCTTCCTTACATGGAAGAATCAAACCCTTAAAGGGTTAGAAGCAAAGAAGCCAACAGGAAGGAGAAGATGCTCTACTATGAACACCCATTAAGTGAAGGAGAAAAGATGATGAAGCAACTCTAACATAAATAGCAGGTTAGATATGGGTTTCCCTCTCAAAACTTTTGCAGTTGCACAAAAGATTTCACAAGGGGAACATTGCTCATTAGGGAATAAAAGAAATAACACAGAGAATAGATTTTTATTTTCTAACTCCCAATGTCAAATCAAAATTCATACCCTGGAATCCCACCAAAGTATACGGGGTCATATGTGGTAGCCTTGCCCCTGAATTATCAAGAGGTTGTCGCTGTTGAACCCTAAATTAAAAATCCTTTGAGTGCCTACTACTCCACAAAAAAGAAATAGAAGATAATCCATTAAGACATTTTGCTCTAGTCCACTATAATCCGAGCTAAAAATTGCGACAGTGTGACCTGCTAATGCCACCTGATAGAACTTGTAATTAAGTGCTAACTTCTGCCAACATGCATGGTACAAAGGTAGTCCCTACAAGTTTGAACTGGACCCAAATACCCAACCTAAATGACTGAAAACCAAGTCTGATCAAAACCTAAAGGAGTCAACCAGATTCTGACTGAATCAAAATTAATTCAACCCATACCCAGCCTGAATGCATCCAGTTGAATACAGCCCAAACTGAAACATGGACGATATGACCAAGATTGAACCGACCTAATAACATGTTCATCGGGTCTACTTCAAGGTGGAGAATTCACATACAACAATATGACCTTCAAAGAGAGTCAACGTCTCACAATCTGAAAGTCAACAGGTTGTTTTCTTCCCCGCCAAAGCAATGAAAACTGAAGCAGTATCTGAAGATGGATTCTTCTTTTTGGCATATCGGACAGAGAAAGAGAAGAAACATAAAGCTTGACACAAGGGCTCACTTGTTTTATTTCAATTTATGCAACAAGAAGCTGCTGATATGTTAAATGGTTCTAGATTGTATAAAGTTGCGGAACTGTGCATGATTTAGGCAAAAAAGAGGGTTAAAGGTGCCACCATTGGGCATTGACTATGGCTTGATGTGCTCAACAGACTAAATTCCAGGAAACACCCCCCCCCAAGCTATTGCTAATATCTTAAGGTGATAAAGTGGGTAATGACACCTTCAGGCAGTGCAGAGGACAGAATTCTGAGATCGATCTCTTTTTTTTTTTTTCCTATTATACTGATTGGTTCTGCTTATTGAATTGTTGAACACAATTTCCCTTTGATGGTTACAATGGCCATGCTTTCTATAAGCCAGTATTACGTTGACATAGTATCATGTGAAACTACCGGTCTTTACCTGGACATCTATAAAATCCACGAGGGCGTTGCAGGCTAGTATTTGCATTTCTTCCTGGGAAGTTTGCTCTGAAAGAGTCTGAATAATTCCTAATAAACTGCATGCAAACAGTGGCCTGAAAATAAAGGGGATGACAGTATCAATAGTGCACCAACTATAAAGATCACAAATATAGCAGGGGTGGCAACATGAAATTCGTGCTACGAACAGAGAATATTTTACTACTGAGAAAAAGGTAGACAGTCTTCAACTTGGAAGACTGTTGAGAATTATCCATGCAAAAAAGTGTGTTGATAACCACCACCACCACCACCACCAATGTGGATCCTGCCTCAGCAGGGCCTAGGAAGATTCAGATGTAGACGGTCTTATACTCGCAAGCAAAGAGGCTGCTACAGGATGTGAAACAGTGTGCCAATCACTAGGAAACCTAGAAATGAGCTCCATTTGAAAACCTCGGAATCATAAGCCCAAAGCAAAGCAAAGAAGATGATTCAATCCAATAAAAAGGGCAAGCAGCAGCTGAATTTTAGAAGAATAAAATATTTCCTCCCAGCCAGAACAACGAAACTGCTATAGAAGCAAACAGCCGGTACTCTTCTGCCCCTTCTCAGGCCCAAAACTATCAGACTTCTTTCCCTGTTTTAATGCACCAAATATGGTAGAAATCTCATTCTTTTATGTTTGTAAGACAAGTATAACAAGTTTCTCAGCGTTCGAGAGTCCATGTCCTGCTTCATGTTGAGATTTTTTTTTCTTGTATTTTTTGTCGCCGTTACCAATGTCTTTACTAGCAAAGAGAATAAGGTCAAACCAGGTATCAGGCATGACTTACGGAATTTATTCTGATATAATGCTACACAATCGAAGATCCCTTTATTCTGATATAATGCAACACAATCTAAGGTCAAAGGGACCTTATCCGCCGCCCCCCCCCCCCCAAACCAAAAAAAAAGAAGAAACAAACAAAGAAACGTCCCTTTATTATATCTATCTGTGGAACAAGAAAACAGAATGATAATAGATGACTCTAAAATAACAATAACAATTATCGGTGATGTGTGATCAACTGATCAAACAACAAGAATTTGCCGATTCAAAGGAACAAAGATGCACCAAACTTACATCTGCTCCTTGCAAGAAGATAACAGTTTCCTGTATATACAGAGAACAATTTTTGCTGATCCACCATGCCCATTTCGTAGATCCTTGTAAAATCGCTGTTCCAGGTATTCTGCTATCTGCAGAGTAGGAAAAACATAAAAAGAAAATGAACTCTTTTGTTGTGTGTGGAAGACAAAACACATTTGGCATCTCATAGTTTGAGATGCCAGATACCTCAGATTACACACCGTAAGCAAGATTTCATATCCCAGACCTTATTTCTCTAGATCTTGCCTGATTCTACAGTTTCTCCATATGCATATGTACTCTAAATGAATGAAACAAGAAAGGACAGCTGATGGAACTTCCAGACGTAGATACATGCTATAAATGTCTATCTTATACATTCTTAAATGCATTAGCTCTCACCAATCCATTCAGGATTGGATTATGCAACAACTCAAAGCACGTTGGCCACTTACATGAAATTAAGGCGCAACTGCCCAGGAATGTAAATCACATCTTTAAGACAAATCTATGTAAACATAAGACCAGCCTGAGAGATAATTGAAGAGTGCACTAAAACTTAATATAACAGAAATGAGAGTACTACATAAACCGTACACAGAAAAGTTCACCGCTAAAGCAGACTACATACGACTGATTAGCAAATTAATATAGTTGGTTAGCTCAATTAACATGCTAATTCAGTAATTCAATCACCTAATGCCTTTCTGTTTTTGCCAACAGATGTTCTATATTTCAAGGTGATTCTTTCAGAAAAGTAGATTTCAGGGACTGGAAATGTCTCCGCAACATCTTTTTCATCAAATACTGAACGCCCATAAAACAGCCAAAAATTAAGCATGTCCTGAAGAGGTTGAGCCATTTCCTGTGGTGCCCAATCAATCTAGGCCCTTAATGCAGCAATGAGCTTAACAAAAGAAAGCTTATGTATGCAAAAGGGCATTTTCGTCGAACCATATCCCTAGAGAGATCTTTATGGAAGATTGACCTTCCTTGATTGTTATGAAACCAACTTGGATGATGGTTGAAAAGCCTTAAATAAGGGAAGATTCTTAATAGCTCCGAGATCTTGGAAGATTGCATCCTACAAGGGAAAGTAGAAAACAGAACCCTAACACAGTCCAAGTGCTTTCCACATTTAAGCTCATCCCGCCAGAATTGGACTTTGATCTATGCCCATGGCCTTTGCCAAGCAAGGACCTAGGTCTATCGGGCACCTTTGACACGCTTATCTTACCTAGGCAGTAATAGTCACTTTTGCAGTTACCTTCAGAGCTTTGTCCAACTCAAGCTACATCTTCTATGCTCTAACAAATATTGATCATCGCTTTATCCTTTACCATAACAGAAAATGAATTGTGATCAGTGCAGAGTACGATACGGCCCTGGCATTCTTTTTTTTGGGGGGGGGGGGCTGCTGATAAAAGTGACTCCTATGTACTGATATGATTCCCATTCCGCAACTATTTCTAAAGCTTGAACTCTGTGTCCTTGAAAGGACAAATTCAACAGAAAGCTCAACAACAACAACACCTCCCAGCGTGGGTCCCGCTTTCGCGGGGTCTGGGGAGATCCAACTGTAGGCAACCTTACCTCTACCGGTATTCCTACCCATAGAGAGGTTGATTCCAAGTACCAGAATTCCATATTCTCATACACACTTTGAGGATTACTCTCCCTTTACTGTCGAACATTCATTGTCCTCTCATCTTCCCTCTCTCTTCATCCTCTCTGTTAGAATTTCTTTTGCACCATTCTATAATTCCTTTTTCAATAATTTTCTGGCATTAGAACAAATATGAGCCTCCATAATAAGGGCCAGATTACAAACTTTAAATGGTGAAGCTAAATCAATTGTCCGCTTAATCATTTGGGGTCTTCTTACTATGTATTCAAAAACGTTCCAGTCATAGCATTTGAAATTACAGAAAACACTCCAAAAGTGACCCCACCGCCCAAAACCCGCAAACAAAGAAAAAGTAAAGGAAATGAAAAGATATTACTTGACAAGGGTGTACAGGTAGCATGGCAAGAAATCCTAAATAGATCATAAAAATAAGTAGTCTTACTAGTCCTTCTAGCCCCTATAAGTCAACCACAGACAACCCTAGGTGAATATTGTTGGCAAAACTAAAGCAAGGCTAAACAAGAAATGTTGCTCAACCCCTATACAACAGCTTTGATTCTGGAGATCTTGTAATGCACCAATAAAAAAAGCCTGAAACTAAATCATTTAGAATAAATCACAATTCTGGATAATCTTTCCTCTTTTCAAACAAACCTCCAAGCTCATGTCTTTATATGTCACCTCGCACATTCAAACACCTAATTTCTTGAAACGCTTTACAGACAGTAGCTAATAATCAGTTGGTCAAATCCAAACTCGTGTCCCAGAAATACCCTAATCGAGAAGATTGACGAAGAGTTGGGCAAGCATAGTTGGAAGGGGAGGAATTTCCGGATTTTGGAGGGCAAGCATATGTCCTATCAAGAATCCAAGATCTTTAAGAACTTGGTACAGTTGGAGACTTGTAATTAAGTTCTCAATTGTGGTAAGTTGACTTTTTGGATTATGTTGATAAAATCCTTCTCAAGAGCTTGAGGGCAAAACTTTGTGTTAAGATTGCCCCTTTTTGAATGGGTTACATACCCTTGGAATCTTGTTAATATGATTTTTGAGTGTTCATTACAAAGGAAAAAGAAGAATAATAGCAAATATTCCCAGGACGATAGAGCACTTGAATATTACACTCCATGACTCATCCACCCTTTTCTTTATATTGACATCCCCTTTTCCAATTAGCGAATGATCTTCTGAGTTCTCATATATGAAAAAATCCTGATATACTATTCATAAATACTGTCCCCTCTACTGGTTCCTAAAAAATATAAACGAGAGGAATCCAAGAAAGACAAGAACAGGACAACACAGCCCTAAGAGAGTGGATGCTGTTGGGGGGGGGGGGTTACCACCATCAGGATGAACAAAAGAGAGCAAATAATAGAAGAGCTAGCAATGAAGCCCAACGTACACTCATCAGAATGATGATAAATCTTACCTGTATGCCCTCTAAGCCATATCCAATCCAAAATCAGAGACTCAAAAGCCCTCTAATAAGACCATTCTCAAAAGCTCCAATCAACAAACAACAACAGGATTATGTCTTGCTGAATTAGGGGAACATGAATAGTCTCAGTCCTACCCCAAAAGGCTCCAGAAACCCTTTATGGAATGTCCTTATGCTTTTTGCATTAGTTGCCAATGATGCTAATTTTCTAGCCTGATTCCAGCAGGCCTCTAAGTACACTCCCTGAAAAGATATCCACATTTTGTAATATGAGGAAGAATTACAACAATCAACAATCACATGTATATCTCCCTCTGGATACCAGAATTTGTATGGCTAATATAATGAGGCTTTACTGTAAAAGAGGTGATTCATGTCCATATATTCCCGAACCTCTTAGAGCATCTCCAATACCCCTCCACATCATCAAAAGCTCCATCTTTTGAAACTTGCATTCCTTCACCTCTCCAACCAATGGGCATGGAACTCAATTTGGATCACCCAATAAAAAATTTGTCATGGATTCACCCCATAATATACAACCTTTTTTTTAACCACTTACACAATATTTTTATGGGAAAAAAAAAGAAAAAACAAAAAAGTCACAAAAAGACAAAAAACTGGAACTGGGATGGAATGACAGTGCCGTCCACCCCACATGCCATTCCTTGTGGAATGCGCGCTGCAGCAAAATTTTTGGAACATGGGGCACGCAACAGGAACGAGTGGCACTGTGTTGGAGGTGCTCTTAGATTTCATACTAGTATTAAATCTCATATGTAAAAGCTCTACTGCTTCTTCGTTTGCTCCCAAAAATGTTCATATTTTCAGGTGACAACTGACTAAATGGACAGCCATATAATACTGAATTTTGCTACCTGTGTTGTTTGAGTTATTTTACCAGTCCATCTTCAGTGGAAAATAATCTCTATTCTTAAAACAAAAGGTAGTCCACCAATGAAGATAGCACACAAAGAATTCTTGGGTTCTGGCATCATGATTTCAGCATTAGTTCATCAGGGCACTGCTATAAGTTAGCAATTACAGTAATCACAACTGATGATAATGAGTTCATCAAGTGAACTATCCCTAATCCAGACAAACAAGAAACAAAGACTTACCTTTGGAATTCTTAATGGGTTTTTTGATGCGTATTCACACAGCTTCCCAATCATTCGGTCATTTGGCTTCGGATCAGCTTCCTGACAAATGCAACATAAAGCAATTCATGGATGTCAAGGGAACCAATAAGCAACGCGGAAAAATATGAGTGAAAATAATCCAGTAAGTGTCTAAGACTAGAAAACTACACTTTCCTTCAGTGCCCATAAACCAAACACTAGCTTTCAACACCCATCCACATATGGGCAGCGAAAATGCCTACTTGGAAAGTTGAAACCCATTGTCTCCCTCTAGTTTAAATGAGAACTACAGCTAGTCAACTAAAAAATGATCAAAAGAAACCTAACAGTATCTTCCAAAGCCACCTCACATACGAGCAGAAAAACACATCCAATCAAAAACCCATTATTCGTTTTCAATGTAAGATCCTTGCTAAATTAGGAATATCTGAGGACTGGACTACTATAACCTAACTGGACTACCATCAAACCAAACCAGCAATAAGTCAAAATCAACCACTAAATACTTGTGCTTAAGTTTAATGCCAATGAAACAAAGAAATTCACCTGATTCCGAGGAAATATATTTGCTAGGAGCTTCTTGTATCTTTTTACTGGCTGTCTTGACCTTGCTCGCAATGCTGGGCAGCAGAAGCAGAGGCTACCACAGGCGGGCAGAACCCGCCTGGACATAACCCCCATCTTCAGTTATTAGATTTGAATCCTCCTACCCCTGAAAATTCTAACTGAGCCACCATTCTGATGAGAAAAAAGCGACGACCCACTAGATCAAATACTATAATGAAAACCAGAAACTTGATTATCAGGCTTAGGGCTGTGATTTCAACAATTCGGTCCAACAAACCACCAAAAACCCAGAAAAATTCCATCAAACACATCATTTAGGTACTTCCACATTGTGATCAAAAAGATGAATTGCAAGAGAATTCAAGAGAATTCAACGAACATATGATATAAATCGAACGGTACCCACCTGGAAATTTGGCAAATTTTTGGATCGCCCGTGAATAGGTTAAGCCTAAATCAGAGTGAATATACCATCAAATCAAAATCTTGGCAACATCGATATCATATTAATAATGATCATTTGAAGTAAAAGCAAATCAACCCAAAATTACTCGTTTGATTTTTTCAGATACCACATTTTTAGATTGGTCAACAAAAGTTCATAAAACATTGAATTACCTGGACTTATACACAGTGGGAGAAGAGGGCTTCAAATCCCCCAAGCAGCTCTCTCTATCTCTCTCCCTCTTACACGTAATTATTAACAAACAGACGAATTCAAAGCCTAATCAGTCTTTCTAAAATGACCCAACTTTGAAAATTATAAAATAAACAAAGTCTAAAATTCAGAAATAATGCCGATGGTCGATGATGGGCTGATGAAGAAACTGTAAATCGAGAAGGGCAGTGAGTATAGCAAAAGCTTGGGTTGTGTTAATGGCGGAAAAAGGGTAATCATTAGGGACAAAAAAAGGGGGGCCCGGCCTCAGCGACCCCGAGAATTAAGGGAGTGTTTGGAGTGCCACTCTGTTAAAACTTTGCACATTCTTGAATGTGATGATGATTAAACAAAAAGGGTATGACAAAGATGCTTGGATTGAGGGGAAAATACCTAATAAAATGATAATTCTAAAGAATGTTCTTTTTTGGTAAATTAAGGTTGGTAAAAGAGTAAAGTAAATTGAGGTTGGTTGAGATGAATTGAAATAGGTTGAAGTTGGTATTTTTTTTAAAGTGGGTCGAAGTGGTTTGAAGTTGGTTGAAATTCGTATATTTTTTTGTTGTGGGTTGAAGTGGGTTAAAATAATGAGAATGTAATTATGTGTGATAATTTACGAAATTATTGTAATTTTTAGTACACTTTTTCGCTGAATAGTAATTTTATAATTTTGTAACTATTTTTCTGAAAGTTGGAGGCCGGCACAACTTGTCAATTATTTTTAACGATTTTGGTTACAAAATCTATTGATCACAACTTTTTATATACGGGCCTTTTTTTCATTGGTAAATTTGAAAATACCAACCTCAACACATTTCAACCCACTTCAACCTATTTCAAGTTTCAACCCACTCCCACAATAACAACAACAACTCCCAGTGTGGGTCCTGCTTTCGCAGGGTCTAGGGAGATCTAGATGTAGGCAGTCTTACCTCCACCGATATCTCTACCCGTAGAGAGGTTGATTCCAAACGACCCACTAAACAAGAATTTTGTGAAAACATTTGTAAAAGAAGGGCTATAGAGAGAGAACCACTTGTATAGTAAAGCAGATATGTGAGGTACCATACCTTAGCAGCGATAGACAAATAATGACATCTCCAGAAGTAAGCACTACCTGCAAACAACACACAACCGACAACCCTTAACAAAACTTACCCTGCTACAACCGAAAGACTCTATGTCGACAATGCTCCTCGATCTAAGACCTTAATTCTATCCCGCCAGAGCTTTCTATCCTGTGCCATGTCCTCCGTCAATCCTACAACTTTCAGGTCCCCTCTAATCACCTCATCCAAACTTTTCTTTGGTCGATCTCGCCCTCTGTTACCGTCGGGGATGTTAATAGTCTCACATCTCCTTACCGGTGCGTCCACACTCCTTTTCACATGGCCAAACCATCTTAGTCTTGATTTCCTAATCTTATTTTCAATGGGCGCCACTTTGACTATGTCCCTTATCACTTCATTCCTAACTTTATCCAATCTCGTATAGCTACATATCCATCTGATCATTCTCATCTCTGCGACCATCAATCGTTGAATATGAGTCTTCTTTAACGCCCAACACTCCGAACCGTACATCATAACGGGTCTCACTACCGTAAAATAAACTTTACCTTTCAAACCTACCGGCATCCTCTTATCACACAACACACTCGTAGCGTGCTTCCATTTTAGCCAACCGACTTTAATGCACTGGTTAATATCTTCGTCAATGTCACCATTCTACTAAACGATCGAGCCGAGGTACCTAAACTTCTCGACCTTCGGTATCGGCACCCCGTCAATTGTGATATCTCCCCCCACACCTTCCCTCCCGCTAAAGCAGCAATTGAGGTATTCAGTTTTCAATCTGCTCACTCTAAAACCCTATACTCCAGTGTGTGCCTCCAACGTTCCAACTTGCTATTAACTCCCTTTCTGGTCACATCAATAAGAACAGTGTCGTCAGCAAATAACATACACCAGGGTAACCCATCTTGAATCCCTTTAGTAAGCTCATCCATCACTATTGTGAACAGGAAATGGCTTAAAACGGACCCTTGATGCAAGCCAGTACCAACGTAGAAGTCGTCGGTAGCCCCTCCCGGCGTCCTAACCCTCGTCCTTCCTCCCTCGTACATATCCTTAATAACTCGAATATACATATGTAGCACTCCTTTCTATTCCAAACAACTCCAAACTAGGTCGTGTGAAACTCTATCGTAAGCTTTTTCCAGGTTGATGAACACCAAGTGAAGATCCACTTTTCTATCTCTATACAATCCCACAAGCCTTCTAAGGAGGTAGATCGTCTCCGTGGTCGACCTGCCATGCATAAAACCAAATTGGTTTTCTGATATCGGGATATCCTTCTGCAACCTTCGCTCAATCACCCGCTCGCATAACTTCATTATATGACTGAGCAACTTTATGCCCCTATAATTGTTACAGTCTTGAATATCCTCTTTGTTCTTGTACAATGGGATGATTGTACTAAACCGCCAATCTCTGGGCATCCTAGAAGTCCTAAGGATGAAATTAAAAAGCTCTGTTAGCCACTCCAGTCCCTCCTCACCCAAGCCCTTCCACACTTCCACCGATATCCGGTTTGGTCCTTCTACCTTCCCAATGGGCATCCTCTTCAAGGCCTCTTTAATCTCGTCCCTGTTAATCGGTTCACCCAGGCGAAGGTCGAGACCTATCTCGCTCCTCTCACGACCTGGACTTCAAGGGTCTTCACTCGTTTCCCCATTGAGGAGTCTAAAAAAGTACATTTGCCATCTGCCCTTGATTTTCGCATCCCCCGACAGTACCTGACCATTCTCATCTTTGATACACCTTACGACACCCAAGTTTCTAGTACTCCTTTCTCTAGCCCTAGCCAGTTTAAAGACTTCCTTCTCGCCTTCCTTGGTTTCCAACTTTCGATATAACTTATCATAGGTCCCGCACTTAGCTACCGCAACAGCTTTCTTGGCTACCTTCTTTGCAGCCTTGTATTTACCTCTATTGAACTCTTTCTCTTCGCTCGTTCTACTATTCATAAAAGCAGTGAAAGCATCCCTTTTCTCCTTGACTTTCTCCTTGAACCCCTCGTTCCACCACCAGGCTCCCTTCATTCTATTACCACCTCTCCGCGAAGCCGCTAGGATTTCCTTAGCGGACTTTCGAATACAATCTGCCATCGCTTCCCACATCATATCTGAATCCTCTACTCGCCTCCAGGCTCCTTCTTCCGTGATCCTTGCTGATAATTTCAAGGCGTTCTCCTTTATAAGATTCCACCACTTGACTCTAAAGTCCCCAACACCCGTCCTCTTCCACTTAACACCATTGAACTCCAAATCTAAAATAAGCAACCTATGTTGAGATCCTACAAACTCACTAGGACATTAAACCCACTCCCACTATCAACTAAAGTTCAATTTATGACATTAAAAAAATTAAACCTCCTTCAATCCACCTCAACCTACTTTAACTCACCTCACCATTTTACCCACTCCAATTTACTCATGAAAATAACAGACCCGTATTCGAAAAATTCAGATGTAACAAAGAAAATAGTATGATCGTAAGTGTTACAAAATATATTAGCAATATAAATTTATTGTTAATTTTAAAATATAGGAGTTAGTTGAAAATATAAAATTAGCTTTTTCCTAATTTTATAAAAGATGAAAAATTAAGTTGTGGAAAATAATAAAAATATGATGTAATTTGAAAAGGTTGTGAAAAACAAAAAATGATGATGATGATTTGAAAATTAAAATGGAATCGTATCTAATCAATGTTGTCTGATGCATCATGATAATTTGAAAATTAAAATTGAACTGTATCCAATCACTACTGTCTGATGCATCAGAAAATCCCCTACCTCTCTTTTGCATGCACAGAAGCCCCCTACTATTTTCCTCCCAACGCCCCTGCTTATTTCTTCCAGAAAGCCCCCCTTTCCAATTAGACAGGTGCGACCCCCCTTTCAATTACCCACAAACGACACAACCCTCCCCGCCTCTCAATTAACCAGCAATGAAATAACCCCCCATCTCCATTGCCTTAATTACGCAACCCCCCTTCAATAACTCAGAGACACAACCCCCCTTGCAATTACCCAAAAACGAAGCCCCACCCCCAATTACACAAATAGCGAAGCCCCCCTCCCGGTCTTCACGGCATGCCCCTACCGGCGGTAAGGTGCCAACCGTCCGAATGGCACCGACAGGTGCGTGGGCCTTCAATTTGGAAGCGAGCACATCCCCTGGTGGCCAATGCAGATCGGGTTTGAAGGCATTAACGGGATAGATATGTACCTCACTTCACCCACATTTGATGTATCAGTTGTGGTGGATAATGTTTGCAAATGTTGGTGTTGTGGGTGGGCAAATTTGGAGGGTTGAGCAATTGTTCGATTTTTGTTGTTGTTTCCAATTGTCATTAGTTCAGGTGTGTGGTGAGTTTCTGGAAATTATATGAGTGTTTCCTGGGTGATACTCACCATTGATGCACATTGCAATTACTACGGAATGAGATTTGCATGAGTTTTCATGTTTTGAAAATGTTAGTTGTTGAGATTATGAGCAGCGAAATGCCTTATGCCTGTGTTGTTGAACATGTCAGTGTCTGATGTATCAATGGTTGTTAATTTGTTACATTAGAAGTGACCCCCCTTCACAATAAAAATGCAAAGGTCATTTTGCATCTAGTCTGACCATGGCATGTTCATGGGTATAGAAAATTGAAAGTGATGACTGCTTCTGGGAAAAAATCTGCTAATTGGACAAATAGAGACGATGAGAAATTGTAGGATATTCTGATCGAACAAATAGCGCAAGGAGCGGTTAAATTTGAGTGGAGTTTACTGAGAGTGATGTTGAAAAATGAAGGGATTAATAAGGAGAGCATCCAAATCAAAAACCATTGTAATGATTTACGAAAGAAGTTGGGAGCTTAGGAATTTCTTATAGGCAAAACAGGGGTGGGTGTTGATTACAAGACCAGGGCTGTGCTTGTGTCCAATTCAACTTGACAAAACTTCCTTCAGGTAAATGATGTTCCCATGAATAAGTTTCGAATATTATACATTGACTTAATTTTTCGGAATTGTGATGTGAAACATTCATATGTGCTACGGTGTGCAGAGATTTGGCGGGAAGTATAAATCATTCCAGAAGAAGGTGCATGCGAACTTGGAAAAGATGTAATCGACATTCTACGGGAAGCAAGCCACTGGAAAAATGAGCTTCGCTTCTGTGATGGTTGCTTCTCATAGCAATCAAACCCAACGATCAAAGGGGAAGGCGCTTGATCACGTAGGTGACAGTGACGAAGCAAATGAGGATGGATCTGATGCCCATATGGAATGCCTTCATGAAGAGGAAAGTCAATCTCCTCCTAAGAGTGTGCACAGCTCTCACAAGCGAAAAAGTAAAGGCGGGACTTCTAGTAACGGCAAACGGCAAGAGCTTCTTAACTGATCATCAAGAGATGAGGAGGTGCACCAAGCCCTTGCTATTATCCGCATTAGGGAAGAGGCAAAGCAACAACCATCCCTTACGAAGCAGGTGCAGACACGGCTGAAGCAACATCCCCAAATTTCTGCCATGGGATCGAATTTCATATGGAGTGTGATGGACCACATCCATCAAAAAAATGAAGAAAGTCTTTTATTGGATTTGGATGATGACTTTGTGGTTAGATACGTGGCATCAAGAGGGTTCTGGATCTAACGGTGTATGCTGAGTGAAGTATGTATGTCTTAGTTTTTTTGTGCGTACTTCTTCTAATAAGTTGTTTGTGTTAGCATTAGGAGGTCATGGACATATTACTTTCTTTGTTCTAAATGTCATGTGCATTGTATGGCTTTCTAATTTTGTTGTTTGTTTACTTCATTATATCGTTGTATGCAGAGCAAAACCATGTTGTGGGGACTTTGAGTAATTTCAATTTGTTGGACCTTGCTAATTGTTGTGTGACAATGTGATGTAGAATGGATGAGGATGATTGTATAATGGATGAGGAGCATTGCGCAATAGATGCGGTGGAAGACCGTGCTATTGACACTATTATCGCTTAGACCCTACAACGAAATCATGTGGACCGACCTCAGCCCACGTTTAAAGAAAGATTGCCAAGAGCAATTGATGGGGAGAGTGGGGCGAAGTACATACATAGATTGTTGCATGGGAATTGTCCTGATTTATGTCGTAAAGTTCTTCGCCTTGACAAAGATGCTTTCACACATCTCGTCAACATTTTCATAGAGCGGCGTTTATTGAAAGCGGCTCGTTTTATTAAAGCTACCGAAATTGTTGCAATTACCTTGTTTGTTTTGGCAAGAGGAGCTAGTTATTGGGAGGCTGAAGATCGCTTTCAACATTCCCCATCACCAATAGGCAAACATCATAAACAAGTGCTCGACGGTCTGGTGAAATTGTCTTCTGATGTTATTAGGCCATATCAAAGTCAAGATGAATTGCTTGCTGAAATTCTCCAGAAGAAGGGCTTCTATTGGCCTTTCTTTAAGGTATGGTTGTTACCTCCCTACACGCATTCACATATTCTTATCATTATACACAAATGTGAAAATACGCTGAATTGTTATTTTGTCTTGAAGGACTGCATTGGGGCTTTAGATGGGACGCATATTCAATGCGTAGTAGGAGGTGATAATGGCCAACGATTTAGAAGTCGTAAAGGGCGAAAGAGTTGGGACATTTTTGTGTCGTTTCTTTCGACATGATGTTTACATATGTGAATGCTAGCTGGGAGGGAAGTTCCCACGATCTACCTATGTTGAAGGATAGTTTGAGTCGGCGTAAATTTGATTTCCCTCATCCTCAACCAGGTACTAACATATTCATTGTCGTGTTTGTAGGTAATTTGGTTTATTATATCGCAAATTTCATGTCGTGTCTTTCTCTAATATAATCATACAAGAAAATATTATTTGGTGGATTCTGCGTATCCAAATACGACGGGGTATTTGGCTCCTTATTCAGGGAAGAGCGTTTGCCACAACATTCCAGAATTCAGAAGCGGGCGAAGATGCGGCCATGGGCACAAGGTATTCAAAAAGAGTTTAACTATCGGGATTCGTCTCCATGTGGAGTAGTTAAGCGAACATTTGGACTTTTGAAGGCTACTTGGAAGATTTTGGATAACAGGATGCCTCAAGTGAGTTTAGAATTACAAATTGAAACTGTTATTGTAATATGTACATTCCACAATTTCGTTCGTCTGCATGAGAAGGGGGTGCAAATCTCACCAAGGCCGTTGTGCGCTGACCAAATGCCAGATGTTAACCTATTTGATCAGGATGCTAAGAATGTCATGAAAGAAATTAAGAATCAAATAGCAAATGAAATTTGGGCTTTTCATTCCACCTAAAATTAAATGTTTGTAAAGGCAACACTGATACGTGCTTAAATATTTTGCATCGTTTAATTTGTGCGATGCATTCCTGTAATCATTTCCATATCTCAATGTCTTCATCTGTGTCTCACGTTAACAAATTGCAAATAGAAATTAAATGATTCCCGAAGGTATGGATTTTGAACATGATAAGAAATTATCAAATTTCATAGTTGCAGATGGAATACTTTTTGTTCTAATTTTTTTAGGTCATGTTTCTTTCGTAGGTCAATTCTAAAACACCAACCTCAACCCACTTCAACCTATTTCCATTATTTTAATCAAGTTCAATTTATCACATAAAAAAAACTTCAACCCATCTCAATCTACTTCAACCTACCTTAACCTACTTCATCCTTTTACCCACCCCAATTTACTTATAAATTTTCACCATTTTCAAATCATACTACTTTGCAAAAAATCTCACATGACACTTTACAAATTATTAAAATTATGAAGGGGTGGGTTGAAATTAGTTGAAGTGGGTTGAGGTAGGTTGAAGTGGATTGAGGTTGGTATTTTTTTTTTCCAGATGGGTTGAAGTTGGTTGAAGTGGATTGAAGTAGGTTAAAGTGTGTTGAGGTTAGTAAATCCAAAAGGACCTACAAAAAGAACACGGCCAAAGTATGCCAAACACAAAAGATGGGATGACAACATTATTTGGAGCTTGTGGCAAAATCATGGCATTCCCTCTCTCCCAATTATTAGGCAATATTTTTGTGCTTGGTATTATTTGAATGACTATAAAATTAAATATTAGAGGTAGTGTAAATAATAGTTATGCGTCTATAAAGACAACGAGAATTTGATCTTACTGACCCAGAGGATGGGGAAAAAGTTTGATCTTATATGTCTGTTGATAAATGTTTAAATATTTTACATTTTTAGCTGAGACATAGGTGATATGAAGTTTTTAATATGACTTAACATTATTAAGAGAGACATAATAAATTATGTAGGATTTAATGTTAGAAATAAAAGGCACAATACACTAGACAAACACACAAACACATGCATGTAAGTATACGTATGTGTGTACACACACACGTATATATAGAAAAAATGAAGTTTATTTATGATAAGTCATACAACATCTATATTGATAATTTATGAAGAGAATAAATCTAAAATATCAAAATAAATCTCTATTTTAACAAATTTAAAGGTAAATATAGTTCCAATAAGCTTTATACTTGTAACATAATATTGCTACAAACCGCATCCTTCGACATTAATATGTTTTTCTCGAATGTTGGGAAATTATAGTATAACTTCATAGAATGGTAATCTTTTTATCATATATATGTGTGTGTATGTGTGTGTGTACACACACATACATAATCTCTTTAACATAATTAAAGAAAATTTCTTATGCTTAACCATGAAATACGACAATAACATAAACACAAAGAGACAAACAACTAAATAATGGTAATAGGTAAATAAATTAAAAAATGGTAACAAATCAATGTGAATACCATATAAAAATAAATAAGTTAACTAAAAACATGTTTTTCATTTTCATTATGTATCTGATTGAACTTTATATATATATATATATATATATATATATATGTATGTATATATACACGCGCTCGCGCGCGCACACATATATATGTGTTTGTGTGTTTATGTAGTGTATCATGTCTTCTATTTCTAACATTAAATCTTACATAACTTACTATGCCTCTCTTAATAAAATTTTTGCATCGTTCTCTATGTTTCTAACTAGAGAAACTTCTAATTATGTTTTCTTAGGCAAGTAGAAACATTGGCTAATTTTCGGAAATTGGGCAGGCGGAAAAAAATAAAAGGAATGATAACAACATAGTGACATCGCTGTCCAAGAAGGCAAGAAGTCGTGGATTTCACCATTCCGAAATGTAATGGTGAAAAAATAAGACATAAACGATCATAGAGAAAGAGGAACCAACAAAAGAGAATAGAGAGGAACACCAGAATCAAACGATGAAAATGAGCAAAAGAGAATAGAGAGGAACACCAGAATCCAACGACGAAAATGAAAATACCCGAAAGGGGGAAAGAAGGGGCTTGTTGAAAAAGATCAAATTGGAAAGAAGGGGCTTGTTAAAAAAAGATCAAATTAATGTTACGTTTGGTTGGATGGGTGCAATGCCCTGCAATGTAATCAATCGAGAAAATTGAATACCAATAAAATCATAAAATCACAAACTTCAAGCTTCATTCTTGCATTTTTATTGCACCACTTATACACTAAGCAACATGTATGTACTGTATTACAGCAAAGCTTAGAACATGGTAGACTTGACATTTAGCACACAGCAACTTAGGCTCGAGAGTTAAACACTAAGCTAAATACTTCCTTGATGCCTATGCACAAAAATGACAAAACGTGGTTACACATTTTATCATTGCATTGTTTCTCTGAACACCAGATCTCCATAGAATACATGCAGCTCAGATTTGCAGCACAATAAACCTAGCCTTGACTTCCTGAATGCTAGAATTACCGAAAATGATTGACTAAGCATTAGGTTAACATCTACCCTAGTCATCTGATGAACACGAACTAACCCATAAAGCCACCCCCAGGCATATTCGGTGGGGTCCCTTGTGATGAAACCTGTCCCTGGGAGGCTAGTTGAGGTCGACCAGGACCTTGCATATAACCCTGACCCATTGCTGCGCCCACCATTTGCTGTGGCTGAGATTGCTGCTGTAGCTGAGACATTTGCTGCTGTTGCGGAAGTTGCGGCATCTGTTGCTGTTGCTGCAGCTGAGAAATCTGTTGTGGCATTTGTTGCTGCTGCTGAAGTTGCGGCATTTGTTGTTGATGCTGTTGTTGAAGCTGTTGCATGGTCTGTTGCTGCTGAGGCAAATGCTGAAGCTGTTGCTGCATCTGTTGCTGTTGCTGCTGCTGCTGTTGCTGCAGCTGTTGAATAGTCTGTTGTTGCTGTTGCAGATGCTGAAGTTGCTGCGGTTGCAACTGAGGGTGTTGCTGGGGTTGCAACTGAGGGTGTTGCTGCTGCTGTTGCTGTTGCTGTTGTGGTTGCTGATTTTGCTGCTGCTGATGTTGCAACTGCTGCTGCTGCTGTTGGCTAGGAATTTGTGGTTTAAAGACAACCATGTCCTGGTTCAAAAAAAAATAAAATATTTTTTTTTAGAAGGCAAGGACTAATTAAGAGCACACTCTTGAAAAAGAGCAAGGCATTCATTCTTGCAAATTAAAGAAAAACAGAGAATTCGTTTTTTTAATGAGTACTCTATACACAAGAATTATATTAGAAAGACACCAAAGAAATAAGGGATGAGACCCCATACACAAAACGGCAAATACAGAAAATAACCATACCCTCACGCTCCCATGCATAATTTCATCTATGTCCAAAAAAGACATTTTTGCACCACAAATATGCACTTGGCTCCAACTATGCGACAATCTCAAAAAGAACAGAGAAGTTTTCTGCCCAAAAATAAAAGCTTCTCTTGGAACCTCTGCGCTTGCATGGTTAAGCCTACCTATCTATTAATGTCCCCTCTACTAAAGATGGGTGGTATCGCGGTGGTTTTCGTTAAAATAAGTCTAGGGATAAGCATTTAGCAATGAGAGTGACGGCCAATGCTGTCAAAAAAGCAGAATTAAAAAGAAAATAAAAATAAAGTCAATACATTAGCAAAAAAGGGCTTACCCCAGGAAAAAGCATTCCTATCAAGCGGCAGGCTTTATCAGAAACAGACAACAGCAGAGTCTGAGATGGCAACTGAATGACAGCGCACTGTAAACAAAACAAAGTACAGGATTAGAGTACCAACAATTTTATGCATTTCAACAGCACCTTCTGGCGAAGGACACCAACTATAGATCACTGAAATGGAGATTTGACAACAACAGAGTTTTATGTAGAACACTCAATGAGTGCCAAGCATTGCTTCGTTTGCTTAACTATACATGAGGGACGATTTCGAAAATTCCAACAAACCTGATGTCCCAGAGCGTCAGTCAACACAAAAGTCAACATATCTTCAACGTTTTTGAAAAATTCACAATGATGGAACGAAACAGACGTGACTCTAACCAAGACTCCTAGTTAGACACAACTTAGAGTGACCCCCAAACGCATGATTTGTGGTGACCCTCAACAGTATAAAAAGCTGATATGATAAAAGCATGGATTCAAAATGCGGCTGAACTGCGACGAAATGGCCGCGTTGAAAAGGTTTTGGCGTTGGGCAATCCTCGTTTTCATGCCGCGATAGCCGTGATATGGAACGGGATTGCCGTATTAGAGCGATTTTACCGTGTCGCTACCGAAACCGAAATCACGACCAAAACCGCATTTTGAATCCTTGGATAAAAGAAAAGGGATATTAAAGCAGGCAATGTGCATCAGTTTGCCATGCTTCAGCTGTTTAGCAAACAACAGTTCACTCATTTATAACCAAAGTTAAACAGGACAGAACTAATGTTCCATGGACCTGAAAACCTCCACAACCAAAGGCCAAATTATAAATCATATCCTCCCCCATCAGAGCCTGGGAAGCACTTTTCAGTTTTGTTCTATTCATTTAAGGGCTAAGAAAAACCGGAGACACTCTTGAGCATTGTCTTGTCCGCACCTCATTAAATCATACGATGAAACAAAAGGACCACATCAAACGAACCATGAAGGAGCACAAATTCAAGTTTTTCATAGCTCATTAATATCACATCGTGGAAGGTGCATATCAACTATGCCATAACATTTAATCATCACAGTCCATGATCTTTGTTTACAAGACAAGCAGTTGACTACTAGTAACATGACCTATACACTGCCCTAGATGTACAAAGAACGGGTGACCCACAAAAAGCAAAAGCTCGTGCCTCACGGGCACTCTCTCATACCCACCCTACACAACGTGAAACGATAGATTTAGGGTAAAAAGGCCAGTGAATAATGAATATTCATCGCATAAGAAGATAATAGGCAGTAGCAAGAGAATCTGCAGTTCACAACAAAACGGATAAACTGAGGATTTGACCAGGTAAACAGCAGAAGAGCCAACAGATCCAGGTAAAAGCATCGACGACTCCATCAGGGAGTGGCGCAAATTGCTAAAGCAATGAACCCAATATAGGCCATACAAAGATCCTTAGACAAAACATTAAGACTTAATGCTCTGCAACGTATATAATGCTTTTAAGGGCCACATAAATAGCGCTCTCTGCTTGTCCTTTGGAAAGTGTGGCATCTTTATGGCAAGATACAAACGTTCTATTCATTTAAAAATAAAACACCTTTTGAAGAAGGTCATGGGCTGTACTTCCACTAGAGGTATGTGTAAATGATTACCATCCTGCTGATGTTGTAAAGTTAAAAACAAGCAAGTGCACAATATACAACTAACAGAAACTTGAAGGCAAACATCATCATGCCAAGTTTAAACCCAAATAGTACAAAAGATAACGTACAAGCTTCTTTTCTTGTAGCTGTGCAAGAAATCCATGTTGATTCATTGCCCTGAAAACAAGAAAATCTGCTTTCCCAACATATTGCCTGAACTTGAGAACAAAAGAAATTAGAGAACATACACCTATATTCACATTGACAAGAGCCCCCCCGCCCAAACAAAAAAAAGAAAAAAGAAAAAGAAATGTACAGACTGATGCAGATACAGAAACTGTCCTCAGATATGAGCGAGGTAAAGATCAGTACTGAGAAAGCTGCATGTTCAGTTACCCTAGAGAGAAAGCATTACTTGTTATTCATGTGATCCTGAGATATAAGACGAACTATTTGCATGGTGGCTGGCCAGTTTGCCGCAAGCCTGCAACAGAGCAACAGAAAGTCACCAAAATGGATGAACAAGCAATGATCATTCTCCGTTTTCTTTTTCCTGCTTTGAGAGGCTTTGCGCCTGCAGGACGAGGGGAGCAAGTGAAGGGTAGAGGCAATTTAATTTCAACAGTGGCTTCCATTCAAGGGGAAAAATGAGTGGTGATCAATAGGAAGGAGTGTCAGACACTTCAATAACTAAGAGAACAAGACAATGACTCGCAACAAAGCAATGGAGCAATCAAAAAGGCTCCTGTCCAAGTCCATATCCATATCCCAGGCGTCACACCTAAAACAGTCTAAAATCCATTTAACTGCAGCAGGCTGTTGCCAGTGGACACTAGATTCAAAATCATTGACTGCCAACCCCCTGATGGAAAGAAGCATAGAATAATTTACTGAGGGAATTTGATTTAGAACTCTCAAAAATATCACAGCCAAATATCATCACTATGCGGTTCACAAAAATCCCCATGTACTGTTATGCAACACCCTTCCTCTTTGCATGCATTTAAAGAAAAAATTACTAACAGCCAAGAACACAATGGAGACCACCATTACTTTGCAAATCATCATATCTCTTGTTAACTGAGACTGCCGTAACTTTTTTCTGGGAAGACTCATCAGCTTTTTTTTTCATCACGACTAATCAACAAGTTGCAATAGAAGGCAGTGAAAATATAAATTAATGCAATAATAATTGATTCTACTCCTTTCCGACATGGTCAGAGCATAGTAGAGACTGCCAAAACCAAAGCTAACCATGGGTGTAAAGTAGATGTTAAAGATTAGTATCACAAACTTACGTCTCTGAGGCTGATGCATTTCTGTAACCCTGCAAAAGAAACGAAAATCAACAAAGAAAGAGAAAAGTGATAAGAGGCTTTCCTTTGACGCAAACCTATTCATTGAATATATCGATCTCACCACAAATGGTAACAAAAAATGACATCAGTAGCATTCTCACAAGTCAATAATCAATAAGACAATAAAATATATCACTGGCCATACCTCCAATCTAGTGATGAATACAGGCTGTCCTTGTCTCTGTCCAGATAAATTTCCCTACAACCATCATTCTCTAGTATTCAGTAATTGAGGCTGCCAGAGAGGGCACACCCCCCCCCCCGCGTGCCCGAAACCAAAACAAAGAAAAGAAAAATGGTAAAGAAAAGAGTCATGCATTGTCAAATTTCAAGGAATTAAAACCTCATTTTTCAGGAACCTGTTCAATTAAGTCTGTCTTCTTACACCCGTAGATATCGTGATCAATACTCCAGACATTTTTTTGGTTTTTTTTTTGGGGGGGGGGGGGGTTGGTATTCAGGATGTCAGAAATTTTTATGAAGAACTACTCACGGTGAGTTGGGAAAACCTTGCCTCATTTGAGCATAACACAAAAGTTCATGCAACCCACGACAGTAAAAACCAAAGCCTATTTCATGGGTGTTAGAAATACATTACTGATTTTGCAAAACTCTACTACATAATACATTAGCATAGTCAACTGATTGAGAAAAACCCTTTTACCATTTCATCACAGATATACGTGAACAAGATAAACTTTTTATCACTAATCACGTGGTTCATATCAAGAACTGTGTAAATGACCCTATTCTATAAATCACATGACTGCAATTAGGAAAAACAATGGGTGTGGGCAATGTAAATCACTTTCCAGTGAAGTGAACAGTGACGCCCAGGAATAGCATGATAAAAACAGAGACCAGGGAGAAGGAGAAAGAGAAAAGGAATATGATAGTGAGACAGTGACTAATCCCAGGGAAACTTCTACCAAAAGCATTCTGTTGTTCCAGAAAGCTAAAATATGTACATGCAACGTACAGATTATGCTATATGCAGAGATCCCTCTCCCACCCGAACCCTATCCCCACCCAAAGGATAATATGCTACTTACCTCCCACACTTTCACATATTTGGATTGGGATGATGGTAAAGAAGCTGAAGGTTGTTGAGACATTGGCATATTAGGTGCAGAATTGTTCACACCCACACCCTGCATTCCTGGTTGTACCTGTTGAGCCATTCCTGGAGTTGGCATCATAGATCCAGTTCCAGATGGTACAACTGTTGAACCAAGGTTAGACATCACATTTGAAGTCATACTAGTCCCATTCTGTGCCATTGACTGGACGCTGCCCTGACCAATGCCAGATATGGGTTGACCCATGGTATTACTAACACTTCCTTGAAGATTACTCAATGGCTGAGAAATGCCAAGGTTAGAATTTCCAGATACATTAGAAGTTGTGCTAGAAAATGAACCGAGGGCTGTGTTTTGTATATGCTGTGAAGTTCCTGGCATAGTCCCAGCCCCGGACACTGCACTGATCCCAGATTGTCCAGAAGACAATACAGTTTGAGAAGGTGGCACAGTTGATGCCATTCCGCTGGATATTATGTTGGACATGTGCATACCTATAGGGTTCCCACCCATTGAAGGCAATCCTAGAGAAGTACCTCCAGTAAGGGCAGCAGAGTTCATTACTCTTGCTTGGGAGATGGTGTTCAGTATAGCACCCACAGGGCGCACGGGCTGTGACATGCTAACCATGGGCTTAGTCTCTGGCACATTCTCATTATTAGTATTTAGCTCCTGAGACACAGAAGGTGGTGAAGCAGCTTGTAAGCTGGGTGCACTTTGAGCAGTAGCACGAGGCACAGAAGGCATATGAGGAAGGGCTGGTCCTGATGCCATGGAAGTCACTGTAATTGGCTCCTGAAGCAACACATTATGATATTAATCTCAATAGAGAAAGAGGGGGGAAAACTAACAGTTGAACAGTTAGCCAAGAGGAGAACATAGAAGATAAGATATAGAAGTCTTACAGCTTTAACAGTTGCCTGAGGAGTATTTCCTGGACCTGTAGATATGGGTGGCCTATTCATAACAGATCCATTTGCTGAAAAAAGAGGGGGAGGGAAATTCAACGTCATCTTTCATGAAAGCTAAGCACATGATATAGAGCTATCTCTGCGAACATTAGCTGATCACGCTTCAAAGATAACCAGGAAAATGGCCTTGTGCAATATAAACTAAAAGGCAAGTTTCTAAGCATAAACATAAGGAAGACATGCAAGGAGAGGAACTTAAAACATAAATTCTTGAAGATTCCTTCTATAGGTCCAAAGGTACCAAATGCCAAATGTAACAGCACTGATATGGCTCAAAAAGTATTTTCCAAATCTAATTCAAGGCAATGATAGGGGTTGTTCGCCCATCCTCAGGGACATCATCAATGGAATATTCAGGGTATAAATTCAACATGGGGGGGGGGGGGGGGGGCGGGAACCTATGCCACTAAATGCAGTCCTAAAATAAGAGAGAATCAAGAGCCTACATTCTATTAGGAAACTCAATTTTATGCACATCATCTTTAAACCAGAAACGCAGGCATGCTGTTCTTTTGATGAAGACACATTTTCATCAAGATCAGAACATATAGCTACAATGTAAAGAGGGGTCTCTTACATCCACAAGAGAGACTACCCACAAGATGAACAATATAAATGGAAGAGAGACCAAAGTTCTCATTAAAGAATGCGTCTTGATCTTATATTACTACAGAAAAGGTATAGCACATAAGAGTGTAACTAGAAGTCTCCCAAGTACAAGCCCAGGTGGCTGCAGGGTGGCTTTCCTAGGCCATACAGGCTAAACTCCACCTACAGCATCCGAGGTTTTCAAAGCCCCTCCCCCCCCCCCAAAAAAAAAACCCAAAAAAGAGGGGAGAGAGAGAGAGAGAACTGCAATTGCCAAACCAGAAGGAAAAAAATAATAATAAAAGAAATAGTCATGCTAAACTTGCTGAGATACCAGGAAGTCGAGGAACGCATCTATTACCAAGTTTACTATTACTGTGAAAATATAACGCCTTATATTCATTAATGGTAACTAATGCATAATCTGTAAAACAGTGAAGTCAAAGTGCTGAATGAGGAAGCACTAGAAAGGGTAGTGATAATGCCAAAACTGACCAAGTCATGCACGCATGACAGAAGTCAATAACTTAGAAAACCAAATAACATGAAAAGACATGCAATAAGCATAAAATCAATCCAGCCTGGTGAATAGCAATAATACTATAATTATCTAATAATCAAGAAATCAAGCCCACGATGAATACTAAAATAACCACCTGGAGGCAAAGAAGTAGCAGGGCCTGAGCAAGGAGGTAAAGCTGCAACAGGGTTGTGACTTGTTGCCAAGCCAGTCCGGCTTAGAGCAGCACGGGCCTCCATGAAGCTATCGGATATAAGGACGAGGAAGTTAGGCTGTTTAATATCAACAGGTGTATCAGCCAATCTCTGGTCGCGCTTACCCTGCAATGGATTCATCAGAACTAAGTTCCAATAATATTTTCAACCATCAATCAAACTCAAATTTCAATAATTCAATTTGACAACTTATGATTTACAATGGCCTATTAATAGGTCAAAACATAAAACTACCCTACTGCTTAGAAAATTTTAAAAAAAAAAAGACATAAGATGAAACCATAATCTAGCATCCTAACATAATAAAAATATTACTTTTTTAGATTATGTTTTACGAAAGAAAAATATTATTATAATAAAATATTATCAAAGTTTCCAAACCCTAATTGAATATTTTAACCACAACATAAAATCCAAAGCATGGTATCATCCTAAAATACTTAATGCAATGCAATAGTGATGTCCATAAAAATATTTGCCATGATCTGCTCTAGTGATCCCATGTCCATCTTTCTGACCTTGTTTGAAAAACTCAGACAAGTCTTTCAGCTTTAAAAAATAGCGGGAAGTAAACCAAAACAGTGGTTGTTGAAAGCTCCTCAAGCAAACATGAGTGTCCTTTCTGTACAGAAGGGAAAATATAGCTTCAATAGGCTTTAAGCAATGTTCCCGAAAAAGGTGGATTTGCTTTGCTCCAAATCAGCTTTCGACTACATAAGTATAGCATTAATTGCAGTCACTAGAGGCTCTTAAGTGACAGATAGTTTCGCAGAATTTTCATGACTATTTTGGATCCTATACATCATTACCCCACTCCCAATCATCATTTGACCCTTAAAATCTCCACTCCAATTCATTCTTTGTGAAGAAGAACCAAGTTTGCCTAAAGTCCAAAGCCATTTCTTGTTTCTTTTTCCCTTTTGGGGGGCGGGGGGGGCGCGGAATAAGATGGAATTCGCTTTTCTTTCTGGGGTGGCCTTTGATTTCTGAACAAATGCTAAAAAACAGAAATGGATATGGGGAAAAAAATAAGACACTGTAGCCAGTTCCTAATAACCAAGGCAGAAAACTGAGCTTGGCTACACTTTAGAGGATTCACTGCATAGCACCAGAAACTCACAGCAGTGGGCCAGAGAGGCTGCAACAGCCCCTGCCCCCCACAAAAATAAAAGAAAGAAAGAACAGTGCCATGGTCCAGAGAGCTCTGATACCAAGCTAATGTAGAACAATGCTACAGGTACATCCAGAGACAGATCACAGATCATAACTAGCCCAATTTCTATTATTAAGCACTTTCTTACATTCAAAATAGTATAAGCCACCACCCCACCCCCCCAAAAAAAGGAGACACAAGATAAATGCACAAATAAGACAACCTTGAAAATATATAATTTGCAGTGCATGAACTGCGAAGACATTGATTCATCAAACAAAATGAACTATAAAGTCATTGGCTTACCGCATTATATATGGATTTAAGCTTTGGCAGCTGTTTTGGACAAATAATCGACAGAGAGACAGAACACTGCAATCAAAAGTCAGAAATTATGGATGATGCATGTCGCCTTAAAAATACGTATATCATATCTGTATATAGAAAAAAGGATGGCTGACAGATAAATCCAAGTTCCGCTTAAGCACCTGACCAAACCACTTAGCCACTGTTTCAGCATCATATAAAAGATTTTCAGTTTGTGCTTCACCATTTTCACCCTGCTCCAAATTTTCAATTGCTGGCCGATAAACTGGTGTTGGTAATGGATAAGGGTTGCTAGCAGAAACGAGAACACAGTGCCTTTTTCCATCCAGACTCTGCTGAGCCGTGTACCCATTTTGCGGTACAGCAAACATCTGACATGCAGCTAAATATTGTCAGAGCTCAAAGGGCACAGCTATAGATTCTGACAAGTAGTAGCATGCCCATGCCTCCTAATGCAGTATGACAATGCTTTCTTCACATGTGTAGCACTATGATGTTTGAATTAGCTTGATGCGAACTACCAAAGAAAATTTGTTATTAAATACACACAAACAGGTCACTCATGCAATAAACCAACAAGAACAAACCCAATATGCATCCCCTGCAAGGCAGGGTGTGGTGCGAGGAAGTCATGTGTGAGCACAGATTACCCATATGATGAACTACCAAAAAGGTAAGCTTCAAACAAGAAACACCCACAATACTGTCTTTCAGCTCCTCCTATCTCCCCTTACCGTGTGCATCAACAACAATGGTCTTAGCCGTACTACTTTTGAATACAATGACTGACACCCCCTTGTAAACATTATAGATTACAATGTTAATCTTTAGCCCTATTAAAGAACAACAGAGGAGACATGCCATATCGGAGGAATAAGACATTGAGTCAATGTCTCTCTAGCCCTTAAAACCTACAAGACCAAATATTCCATTCCTGAGTAAGCATCAATGTTTTATTCTAAAAACAAGTTTTCCAAAAAGCTGGGGGAGGGGGGTGTTAACACACATTCATTTAGAGTAGATGATCTGAAAAGAATGGATGCTAATCAAGCGTCCCGGAAAAAGCTAATTACAACACCAAAAGAAATGCTTTATGAAAATCAATTACATCAATGAAAGAGCAACAATATCCCCCCTCCGAAAAGTACAATTCTTGAGCTGCTTGTTTTTTATATGCTCAGAGAATTTCATACCATCCAGCACACCCTATTGCTCGCCAACTAAATCATAGAAAAGATAGCATGAGGGGCTCCAATGACTTTAAATTTGACTTTTCTTCCAAAGAAACCCTCCCACCCCAATAACTTAGGCTTAACTGGGTTTGTCAACCCAAGAATCGCCCACAGAACTCACAGCTAACTCTTAAAGAGATTTAGCAAAGGGGCAAAGGAGAAGTGCTATGGATTCTAGACCTCCCTTGTACATGAAACACTAATTAACCAAAAATCTTTCCCTCTTTTGTAAATTGTCACAAGTCAAAATCTAGAGTTTCCTCCAACAAGAAAAAGGACATGTTCAACAGAGCAATAGTCTTCCAAATGATCTTCCATGGGAACTCATTAACTAAAGAGGATTTGGAGTAGACAAAAGGTGGAAAATAGCTCCAGAAGTTTTCACCGTGAGTTTTCTGATGCCCGTTAGATTCCATTTCGCTTTGCAAGGGAAACACATTATAGAGATGAAATCAAGCATACCAAAGAGGTGAGCAATGCAATAGTCCTTTAGGAAGCCATCTCAAACAAATGCAGGCGAGTCAACACATAAATTCGAACTTTGCTCATAATAATAATAAACATGACCATTTCCAGTAGTAACAAGTGCGTAGGGTGTAGGGAAGCAATCTCTCCAAGGAATCTTGTCGCACCATTTATGGTTCCCGGAGAAGATTGAGACATTACCAACCTCATAGTCAACATGATGATAGAATCAATGCCGCCCATTTGTGATAAGTTCCCAAATGCTCATGCCATATGTACCATTATGCATATTAGGAATATAATTAAGCCATTCCACCCAAATTTCCAATAACATGGATATGTTATTCATTCTAAAATTTATACATATTTAAAGGTAGTAAATTCTGTAGATTTTTATATGAACTTTTGGACACCAATAATTCTACCTTTGAAGGTATTGGGTGAGAATAATTGACTTTTTAAACATTTTAGATGGGAATAATCTGTTTTGACAAGGAAGAATTGGTGGATCATCTCCTTGTTCATTAGCAGTGGGTCTCTTCACTTTGGCATTTGTCTCTTTCCTTGATGGGGCTTAGTTGGGTCCAACTATCTAACATCAAAGACATGGTATACTGGAGGAGACCTTGGAAAGGACTTGGGTCATTGGAGTTTGAATAGTGTTTCATTGGTTATTTGTGGTGCTACTTGAAAGGAGAGAAAGCAACATATTTTGAGAACAAAGCTATTCCTTTTCAGGACTTCAAGTTATACTTTTTGACAATTTTGTATAATTGCAATGTTGTGCCCAAAGGTAGAAACAATTTGAATTTTTTAAAAATCAATAGATGACATTATGCATGAGAGTTTGATCAAATTATGATTTTTGCAATTGCCTTGATGGATGACATCCCCTTGGTGTTTTCTTAATATAACTTTTGATAACTATTCAAAAATAAATAATAAATAACCCACCTTTTTAAATTTAGCAGGACATTTCCAAGTGTATATTTTTTATATGCCACTATTGAGGCAATGACAATAGACTTGATGATTTGATCATGTGACATCACCCATGGATGATGGTCCAAGAAAAGTGAGATGGACTATCCATATATGAGAAGTAAACTATCATGTATCATATCAATGAGTAAAAGTGTATATAACTCGATTGTCCTATAGATAAAATAAAGGTGCCCAAAGTTGTGGAAGCCATGATATAGCTTACTTAGCCCAGGAGGACAATGGTGCTAGAAAAAGTGAAGGAAAATATACCATCCACCCGCAATTCTAAACTACCATGTCATCTAATCGGCAAGTCAGAGTTTAATTGAGTACGTGGTTGTAAATTAGAAATAAATATACCAAAGATTAGCGCTGCAGCCTCAGGCACCAAACTTAAAAGTCTTATTATTCCCATAAACCATAAAGATGAAATTCTTGGCATCCCAAACCCTTTATATATTCCAAAAGCATATATTAATAGCTATGATGAGGAAAGAGAAGAATAAGACATTGCCTCATTGCTATCATAAATGTTCCAGAATGCCTTCGACATAAGGATAACAAAGTAGGGCATAAAAGCTATGGCAGTCTTCAATACCACTTAGGGAAAATTCAAAAGACCAAAAAGAAATATGCATCCAACTTCCCTGTAAGTGTCACCCAATGTCAGCCAAACATAATTCCCAACAGAGAAAATCAAATGTGAGTTTTAAACAAAAGAATATGCTTGGAAAATCAAATGTGATTTAGAAGTCGACAACTCCCACCAAAGCATATGCTTTATTGTTTGGGCAGCCACAAAAGGAGAGTTTCCAACAGAGGACTTGCTTAAAAGGATAAACTTCAAGTTGGCTACCAGATGTCCCATGTGTTTTGGGGAGGACGAGTCGGTAGACCTCCTTTTCATTATTGTCGATGGGTCTCCCCGGGCCCCGCGAAAGCGGGACCCACACTGGGAGGTGTTGTTGTTGGTCTCCGCTTAGTTACACTTGTCTCCTTCTTTGAGAGGGGTTAGTTGGGTGCAATGTCTAATCATAAGAGATGCGTTGGTGGCTTGGATAAGAAGGTAAAAGAAGGGTTGGGTCCTAGGTGTTTGGAAGGTGTTTAGAAGTTGATGCCTTTGGCTATTTGGTGGAGCACTTGGAAGGAGAGGATTTGCCAGATTTTTGAGAATTTTTGAGGGCAAGCCTAGGACCATTGATGATTTCAAACTTTATTTTTTGAGAACTTTATTAGTTGGTGTCAAGTTCTCAATCATGGTAAAAAGTTGACCTTTTTGGATTTTGTCAATATGATTATTGCATAGAGCTTGACCGACCGCATGATTTTATTTTATAATTCTCTCCTTTTGTACATGGGTGACATCCCCCTGGTGTCTTCTTAATACAACTTTTGATTAATTATCATAAAAAGGTTAAATTAAGTATAACAACGATGCATAGATTCAAACATAATGAGGACAACCGATAACAACCACCATACCAAATAGAAACAAGAGCCTCAGAAAACAGATATCATAAATCATACCATTAAAGCCTCAGCCAGCCCTTCTGCAGTTGCAACGTCATTCCAACCACCACCTGAAAATGATAATGAAGACAGCCACCCCAGAAAATTATCTACATCTCTCGTCCACCCACTTCGTTGAACAAGCGAAGCTGGATAAATGAATGAAAAATATCACATATTTGTTTTGCAATAATTGCTGAATACTAAGTTCTTCTTGTAATTAACTAGATGGCAACAACAGCATGGAAAGATGATGACAGCTGCCATTGTAAACTACCCAGTAACAAGTTCACAAGTTCCAACAGTCGGGCAACAGATTCAAAGTTTCAAACCATGTAGTAAAACCATCAGACACTTCAATGAGCGGTTAGTTTAACATCCTTTTTACATTCACGCAACAAAGTAAAAAAGAAAAGAACACAGTATTGAATTTCATTCCGTAAAGAACCAAATCCCCAAAACCACCATATAAAAAATGAACCAAAGTTTAGCACAAAAATCAAAAGTATTGAAATTCATCAATGCAAAATGGAGAACAGGGTTTAACGGATAACATTATGTGTTTGTTGGCCTTCGAAAAGGAACCCCAGATGCAAAACAAAACTTTATAAGGCATATATCCCTCTAATGCTAAATAATCAAGTACACAGTCAGCAAACCAGGAATTTCATATGCGCAAATTCTTACACACATACCAGAATAAGGTCCATGTGTATTGAACATGACCAAGGCAAACTCAAAGATTGAACTAGAAGCAGCTGAGGCATTAGGCTTCTGTATCTTGCAAATAAAGGAGTAAATAGACAGGAATTAGGTAAATGATGCCCAAGATGAAGCTTAGAAATATTACATGGAGTATCAAAGTCTAAGGGCATGAAAACACAGACGGCCAAAAAACAAAACAAACAAAGGACACAGCAGGGATACCTGCCCTCAAAACAACAGAAACAAATCATACACATTACATGCAAATGTGCATATGTATTTGCATGCACATGTGCACATGAAAGCCCCTGTGAGAAGTAGTACTATGACTTTAATGTTTCGAAGAGCAAGAGTGATCTTTTGCTAACTACTTTAGTAACTTTACGATATGTCATAATAACGACCCACAGCTAACTACAGCTATCAATACACACGACGTCTCATCTGGCGTCTTCTTTCATGTGACAAAAAAGTAAAGGGTGATCTTCTGCTAAAAATAAAAGGAATTCATAAGTGGGGACATAATGTTTAGGGTTTTTCAGGTTTGTCTTGTGCACCTCGAATTGGAAAACAAAGAATTTGTAAATACCATGAACTTGAGAAAAGACAGGCATCTGAGAACAGATAAAGATAGGGGACAACTACCATGTCATATTCAGTCTGTTGCATAGCCAAACAAATAAACAAATAAATAGACTTCAGGATGCTCAACAAAAATAAAAGTAACCGCTAAACACACTTGAGAACAAGATTAAAAGTGTCATCAGAAGGACCATCCAGAATATAACTAGATTCCAGCACATACTGGAAAACAAAAGCAAAATAAAAAATGCAATGTAACTCTTGCATAAGCCAAAAATAAGAATGCAAGAAGAGATGAGGATATCAGGTAAATGAAGCATAATAGTTAATATACCTGAGCTGTCATCTCATTTCCACAAATAGACCTACATATAACATATGCAGCGAAATATTAACACATATTAACATTATTTAGGTAAAGTTCGAAATGTTCAGTACTACCAAGTCTATACACCTCAATGGCTCAATCCGTCAAATTTAAGCAAGCATATGCTTCTTCTTCCTTCATAAGTTAATTTTGTGGGTTGAGGGGCGGGGGATTGGAAGGGGAGTGCGTCATAATGTATATACCTCAATCAAACAATTGACATCACTGGCAGCCTATTCTCAAACTTTTTTCCACTTTTTCTTTTTCTTAGGTGGGCGGGGGGGGAAGAGGGGGCGCAGAGATTTTGAATAATGGATGGTTGTTCATTGCATCAGTCACTTATATTGTACACATTACAATTAATTCCTTGGCTGCCTTTCCAAAGAGGTGGAAGCAAATCAAAAATCCTGCTAAATGACTGACCAAACAACCCAGCATACTCACTCACTCATACACACACACACAAAATTCCTCTATTTTAGGGTGTCTTTGGTGGGGGAAAATTCATTTTTCCGGAAAATGATTTTTCCATTTTACGCTGTTTTGTAAAACAAGAAAGGGAAAATCATTTTCAGGGGAAAATCATTTTACTCTATTTGAAGGAAATTGCTTTTCCTTGAAAAAGTAGGAAAAATGATTTTCCAGACCCGATTTTCGTTGCCGCCCAATTTTGTCTCTCCTTCTATTTTCTTTTAATTGTACCCAGAATCACTCTGTTTTCACTCTCATTTTGTCTCTCATTCTTCCCCTCTTATTCATGTTCATCATCTTCATCGATGATTTCCATCGTCCTTCTCTACAATTATTTCTTGAGTTATCTGACCTTGTTACTGTAGCCCTTTTTGAATTACTTCGCAATCTGAGACAGTCATCGTCTCCCCGTTCGACATTTTCTTTAATCTGGGTTTAATATCACTTAAGGTCAACTGGGTAATCCTTGGGAATAATGGAAAAATTGAGATTCATTAATGTGGACTATCTCTTTTTCTGGGTTTATTAACAAGTATATTTCTTACTGATGTTTTGGATTTGATTTTGAAGAGGATAGAGAAATAAAATTTGTTGGTTGGATTGAGTTAGTGCAGTGAGCAAGGGAGGGGTTGATGGTAAAAATAAATGAAGTGAGGCGGGGTTCATTTTATCAAATAGCAAAAAATGAAGTGGAAAGAAAATGTGGGGAAATATTTTCCATGGAAAATGATTTTCTCCCTACCAAACACCCTTGATTTCATTCCCAAGTCCCAGCAGAGTCACTAAGTCCTAGAATCGCTAATTAAGAAACCCAGATTCTGAAAACCAACGTGGTCATCGCGCCGTAGTTCAATTTGCAAAATTCGCTCATAGTTAGAAGACAAAAAACAACAAACACCCAATCATGAAACAAATTGGCGAAGAGTAAAACCCTAACCTGACGATCTTTTCAAGGTAATCCGAAACAACGGCGTTCCAGAACGGACCCATGGCAGCTGTCCCCTCGACGACGATGATCAGCTGCTTCTCCGCCATTAGAACTTTGGCCAGAGCTCGTAATTCAAAGAAGATGGACAGAAACTACCAATGGGAGGATCATGTATTCCTTCTCAATTTCTATGTCATCCTTCTAATGCCCTCCAATTGAGCGTCGGAGAAACAAATTAGATGAAGGTTTCGTGCCCTAGGCCTACGGGCGATGGTGTTCTTCCCTGTTTGCTCCGAAGTAGGCGTTGAATTTGATTTCGCAGAGTTCAGCAGTGCAGGCTGTGTCGTGACGTGGCAAACGTGCCCTTTCAGTCCTGGAAATTTACTCTTTTTATAAAAAATAAAATAAATCAAGCGAAATGCATGAAAATTAACAGAGACATAAACATACACGAGCTTCGCACTTGGGCACACAAATGTATCATTAGGTTTGATTTTGGGTTTGATTAACTATGGATCACATATAAATATGTCCGATCAATCAGACTTAATCTTACTTTGATTTTTGATTGGGTTATTTTATTTTTTTTAATTATTGATATAGTTAGGAATAAGACCCTGGCAGCTAAAAACATAAAACGATATGTTAAGAACCCAGAACATAAAGGCTATCAAAACATCGGACAACCTCTGCTGGGTTGTACAGGAAATTATCCTCCCATAAATTAATCCAACGCCCAACCCGAAATTTAATAAAAAACAAGATTTGTTCCAGTTTGAAGGCTTGGCTTCCAAAAATAAGATTATTCTTGCATTTTCAAAGTGACCATACTACAGCAAAGAAGATATATTTCCACACATGCTGCTTAAATTTACCCTTAACCTTCAAGTTCGTCCACAAAACAAACATTTTCATCAAAGAACCTCGAACAACAATATGAAAACCCCAAGCTTGAACCACCGCACACCACACCCTCCAAGCAAAGTGACACAAGAGAAAAACATGGTCGATTATTTATGGGCACCAACCACAAAGATCACAAAAGACTTGGTGCTCCTGTAAGATGCCTTTCATAAATATAAATAAGACAGACTTGGTATGGAGCTTCCCTAAACTAGCCAGCCACACCATGAATTCAACATTTGAGGGCGCCAGATTCTGCGAAACTGTCGCTGCAACAGAATCACCATACACAAACTGGGCTTTTGTCATCATGGCTTCTTAGGAAAGTGATGCTACTGTATAATCCTTGACCCCATCTAGGTTCCAAAAGATTGAGTCGTCACCGCTGAGACTTGGACCTTTCAACTGCAGGAGTTGTTGAAGAGCTGAAAAAGCTAGTTGTTGTTGGTTTAATGGGCACTTCCAACCCAAAACCCATCTCCAAGTGAAGCCACCATGCCATCCCATATTAGCAACACTTTCATGCTTCTGGATTGATAATTCATATAAAATAGGGAAAAGGGCTTTAAGTGGTGCATCCCCTAACCAGTGATCTGCCCATAATTGAGTTGTAACACTATTCCCATTTTCAATTTGTTATTTTCTGAAGAAGATTTGCTCCTCCATGGACCCTTCTAGCCCCATCTTCATTATATCACTTTAGGTTCCCCTCATTTTTAGGACAATCCTTCCTGGCAAGGAAAAGTCATAGCTCTCGTTGTGAATTGACTTTATCACTTTCAACCAGAAAGCTTGCTTCTCTTGAGAAAATATCCACAACCATTTAAATAAGAGGCAAGCGTTTTTCACGAGAATATCTCCTATGCCCCCCTAGACTTTGGCAATTGGACTACCTCCTATTTAACTACGGTCGAGAAAGCCCCTGCTTTGTCACCCACCCAAAGGAACCGACGTTTGATTTGTATGATCCTATATGCCACTGCTTTCGACATTTTGAACAATGATAGGTAATATAGAGGTAGGTTGTTGATAACTGACTTAATAAGTACGAGCCTACCTACCCTAAATAGTGTTTTTGCCTTCCAAGTTGTAGGCTTATGTTGTATCTTTCATAGGATGGGATTCCAAGCGCTCACCTTTCTCATTGACACCCCTAATGGAAAGCCAATGTATTTACATGGTAGGACAATCTGAGAACAGCCAAAGATGCTAGCGACCTCTTGTTTCCAAGCAACGTTCATGCCCAGCGCCAAAATCCATGATTTTTGGTAATTACCTTTTGACCCTTAAACAACTTGGAAACCCTGCAGTATCATCTTGACATTGCTAAGATAGCTCGGGTCAGCTTCGCACATGATTAGGGTGTCATCAGCAAATTGAAGATGAGATATATGTACCTCGTCTTTACCTACCAAAAGCCTTTAAAGATACCACTAGAGCTTACTGTGTGCAAAAATTTACTTAGCACTTCAGCCACCAACACAAAGAGAAAAGGGGATAGTGGGTCCCCTTGACGAAGACCTTTCTTCGTTGGAAGCGGGTCTGATGGAGTCTCGTTCACAAGTACCGAAATGGAGGCTGTGGAAAGACATGATTTAATCCAACCCCACCAGGATGCACCAAATCCCATTTGTTGTAAGACACAATCCAAAAAAATCCAATCTACCATATCATATGGCTTTTGGAAATATAGCTTCAGAAGTACCCCTGGCTTCTTTGATTTCATCAACCAAGCAATGATCTCATTTGCAATTAGAGCCCCATCAAGTATTTGCCTCCCTACTATGAAAGCTGTTTGGTTTTCTCCTACTAAGGAAGGCATAACTTCCTTAAGCCATCTCCTCAGGGTCTTGGAGATGATTTTATACAAGCAATCCGCCATACTTATCGATCTAAAATCCCCAAGCTCCTTTGCATCAATCTTCTTAGGCACCAAAGTGATCCAGGTTGTGTTTACCCTGGGAGGAAGGTAATCAATTGAGAAAAATTGTTGAACAAAGGTAATGACATCCTTCCTAACAATATCCCACATACATTTGATGAATTTAATATTAAATCCGTCATAGCCTGAGGCTTTTGAAGGGTCGCAGCTCCAAACAACGGCTTTAATTTCATCCTCAGGCACTGGAGCTTCTAAGGCTTGGCTCTCTTTGTCAGACAACACGTGGAGGTTGAGCGAAGATAAGTCCACTTGTCTAGGTTCCTGACTTTAATAGAGTGAATTGTAGAACTGTATAATATGCTTATTGACATCAGGCATCCTTGTAATAGGTGTATCATTGACAACCAAAACATAAATAAAATTGGCACTCCTCCTGATGCTAGCTCGTGCATGAAAATATTTGGTGTTCCTATCACCCTATTTCAGATGTTTACACCTTAACAATTGCCGCCACAGTCTCTCATTCCTACCTAACCATTTCCACTATTGGGAACCAATGGCACGTCGCCTTGCAAGCTGTATCTCGCTTAGGTCCTGATTAGCAGCAAGATCATATAGTTTCTTTGACTCGGCCTGAATTGAAGCCAGCTATTCATCATTGTCACCAAACACATTCTTATTCTAGGATTTAATAGGGTTTTTTTATTGCTACAAACTTTTGAACAACATAGAGCATCTGCAAATTTTGCCATTTTGATTGAACTAGTTTCCTAAAATCTGGGTGTGTTAGCCAACAGTCAAGATATCGAAAAGCTTTCGGCTCACTGTCTTCAGCAGCATGTGTATCTGAGATAATAGCCGAATGATCAGAAAGAAGATTCTGTCTACAGTAAGCAGATAGGCTCTGAAAGGTTGCAATCCACTCATGGCTGACAAAAAACCTATCAATCCTGCTTGCAAAGTCAGATCTCATCCAAATGTACTTCTTATTCTGCAGCTTGATGTCTATGAGTCCTAGTTCTTGGACCCAATCTCCAAAAGCCTTCATACTGGAAGTCAGTCTAGGAGCATGCCTCCTCTCCTCAGGTTGGATGACTTCATTAAAATCCCCCATAGGCAGGTTCAAATTATCTGCAAGAAGCCTCAACTGGTCCCAAAACTCAACTCTGTCACCTTGGTCACTAGGTGCATATAAGAGACATATTGCACACCTGAATTTTCGTTGTACAAAAAATAAGTATAAGCAAACCCATATTTGATACTTAAACACATTGTACATAGTGGCTGCACTATTGTCTCACATCAACAAAAGTCCACCTGCCCTATTGATAGCCGGAGACACTTCCCAAGCCACACCGTTACCTCCCCAAAAAGCAACCATTTTTGTTGGCTCAAAACTCTCAACCTTTGTTTTAATAATTCCAACCGGAATTGGATTGACTGCTCATATAGTGGAGTTGATGGTAGCGTGCTTGGGGAAGGACCCTCTAATGTTCCATGCTAGTATCTTCATCTTTAAGAATGTCAATTCTGGAGTCCAGCATCTTGTGCAAGATTTTGAGCAATTCTATCCAAGATTGCAATCTCTTGTCCTTTTGTTGCCAGACTTGCTGCTTTGGCTACATCCCACACTTGCCGAGCCACTGCATCAAATTTGTCTCCTATACTCATTCCTTCTTGAACAAAAGTCATGCACTTTCTCGTACGCTTCTTTGATTTCTCTGTCTTATTTATTCTATGTTTTCCAAACCCTTCATGACCGCCAAATTTGCTCAATTCTAGCTATCATTAACGACCTTTTCTGTGAGGCTATTAAAGTACAAATCATTAAGATGTGATTGTGCATGTTAGATGTTCCTGGTAGTAGCCTCATAATCAATGTCCTCGTGATTAAATACTAAATCATTGATCATGCCCACATTCTCTATATGATGGGTTGTCTTCCCAATGAGGGTAGCTGTAGGAGTTCTACTACTAGACATTTGCACTGCATCCCCAAGGCATTCCTCCTCTTCCCCAAAATTCGAATTTGGTTTTAGAGACTGTTGAATTTTCGTACCCTTTCAACCCCCCCGAAAAGGCTGTTCATCTTCCTTCTAGTTATCTCCAGGTTCTGTGGTTCCGTCAAGATCTTCATCATCTGAGCTATGATAAGAGTCTATAATTTTACTGTTAAGTTGACCATGTGGTTCCTTGGTTCCTCTCAGGCATAGTGGAACTCTTACTTCTTGGACAAACATCCTATAGCCCTCTTATTGAATTTGAGGAATGACTTGACCTGTTATGAAGCTCATGCATGTGGTATCGACCATGGCTTTAGCTATTGAGAAAGAAGCCACAACTCTAGTTGATGAGTCAACACACACCAACTCTCCCCAACATTGCACTATTTTCTAAAAAGTTTCCAAATACCAGGCATGCGCTGGAATCCCATGCAATTCAAGCTAAATTCTTCTAGTCTCGCATGGCTCCGAATCCTTCCAGGGTTTAGACATTGCGAAACCAATAGGCCAAAATGTCTTCATGCTCCTGCATATATTATAATTGGAAATTTTACAATATTATAAATATATTTAAATTTTAATGAATAAATTAAAAGTCATTTATGAAGAAATTGTATTTTCATGTTGTTCTAATACTTGCTTTTGCAAATTCTGATGTTAGAATAAATACAAGAAGTCATGTATTTATCAACAACATAAGAAAATGATAGGCTGACAACTAGCACTGTACGTATGATATGGAAGATCAAATGTTCAAAAACCTAGATATTAACGCCATATGTTAAAATTATCTGTATGACAAACGCACGTTAAGAAAAATATGAATATTTGGTAAGTGAGAGTGCATGCTCTAAAGTTTATAATATACATTACCATGATATTATGCTTAGAGGTATTATGAATTAATAACATGTCCTGTATGACATGTTTGAAATATTTTAATAGTATTGTAAAGTATGGAAATTATGCGTGTTGTTTTACACTTTTACCCAGTTGATATCTAAAATTCATGATTAACCAAAATCTTTGTTCTTTTTTTCTTTGAATACATTTGTATACTTCATTATTGGTGAGCGTTTACCGTATCAATTATTTACTCGAAATTCTACATGTGTTGCGGTGTTAGATTTAGTAAAGCTTTTTTTTGGGGGGGTTGTGTCTACCAATTAAGTGAATTACACAAACTTTATATACTGGAATGTTACTTATATGATTGGTTACCAGCATACCGCTTCTTTGAACTAGACAATTCTGATATGTTACTACGAAAATGCATATTTCAAGTACATAAGAACCTATGCAATACTGGTTAAACGATATTTGCAATGGATACAAGATTGTGAAGATAATAACATGTGGGTCCAACCATCCGAATTTAACTTTCAAGAGCATTCACATCAAACGACTAGTATGTAGATTATAAATAGCATTGAGTATTTGAATTGATGCCTATGGTTAGAAACAGGAATCTTAAGCACACAAAAGTTAAATATAGTGTTTATAATTGTATCGGCTTTAGAAAAAAAAGGAAGCCAATATTGTTGGTTGTGGTTTTTTGGGGGTGGGGGGAGCGGGGTAATGTATAGGGTTTGCATAGGGAATTTTGTAGAAATGTCAATCTCTATCACCATTTGTTTCTTCAATTTTCACAAGTTAAATTGTTCAAGTAAGCACATACATTATATACGATATACTATCTCTAAAATAAATCTCACAGTACAGTTTGAACTAATTAACTAGCCAAAGAGTACCACAAAATCAAGGGTTCACCAGAGTTGAAATTTTGAAGAAAACATTATATCTCATAAGCAATAGGAGTTGAAACAGTTGATAAAGAATAAGAACGACACATGCTAAATCCCAAATGGTAAGATAAGGATTATGTGAATAGTTAATTTAGAAGTGCCTTATTGTTACATCGTATGTACTCTTTGAGATTGAGTATATTATGACATAATGCGTTAATCGACGGTCAATTCATAAACATTCAGTCATTAATCTTAAAATACTAATACTAAAAATCGATAATTAATTATTACTAAACTAACAATTCAAATTACTTATGTCATCGAGACACTTGAGTAAGTCCTTACTAATAGCATAGATTTCCCAGCTGTGAGAGAAATAGAGAATTAACCAGAACCCCCCATCCCCCACCAAAACATAAAAAAAGGCCAAAATCAAAGAACAAATGAGAAATTGCAATGCCCACTGTTTAGTGGGATTTTGCCCATAACAGCGGTTTCACAGCTCTCTATTGAAATAAAATCCAACTAACCGGATTCTCGCTCCTGAGTTACGGTCAAACACGTCCTTGCTCGTCGATGGCGGCTCTCTATCAACATCTTTCTTTTTCAATATCATCCCAGTCTGTCCCAAATTCTCTATTATCCCATATACAATGAGAGTGATACAATGCAAGGCCTAAATTTCGCGGATTATACTGATATTAAATCCTTTGCATAACCCCAGAAAAGAATATCAGGAAAAACCCGATTTATATTCGTTTCCCATATCCAAAAAGTCAAAAAGATTGCTTGAAACCCCCCTTTTTTTGCATGATTTTGCTGGTTCAGTGCAAACACAGGAAGGGTTTCTGGATTACTAATCTGGGTTGTTGATTGAATTGCATAACATTGCGTTACAAGAATGGGACAGAGTTCAAAGAAGAAGAAACGTAGGAATAAAGGAAGGGCTGCTTCCAAGGATCTTGCTTTGCAGTCTGCTGACTACAGTGAGCTTATTACCGAGGAGCTCACTGCTCTGTAAGACCTCATTTCTCTGTCTGCCCCCTATTTTATTGGTGATTGCATTCTTATATGTTCATGGAATGATCACGATGGACTTCACAATTGGGGATGAATTTAGTGTTATGTGACTGGTAACAGTTGATGAACTTTGAATTAGTAATTTTGATAGGAAACAAATGGGTATGAGCATTAATGTCAGTAGATGATGAAATCTCAATAGTGTTGCAGGAGCTATTTGGAAATAATGGCATCTTGAACCAGTTTCATTTGATTGGGGAAGTTTGGTTGTACGGCCTGTTTAGGGTTCTAGGGAACAACCCATGTTGGTGTAGTGGCGAGTGGCATGAGAAGTTTTGTTTAGTATATAGGATATGAATCGAGGATGGGAATTAGTCTTTACCTGTTTGTTAGTTGTACTGGAATTTGCAACATATTGGATGGACTACGTATCTAAAGCTTGTTAGACAGCAAGGGGAGTATTGTTCCGATCTCAGATGCGGAGATGGAAAACAAGGAAAACACCACAAGTGCTGCCCACCATGTATTGAAATGTCAACCAATGATGATAAGATCCCCTAAGTCCCTAAGATAGTCTGTCTCATTTGTGAGTTGATTTTGTGTTTGTTGGTTGCCTGTTTGATAGGTTTTCGTTGGATGAAGAATTTGCCCAGCGTCATGGAGAGGTTTAGTGCAACTAGAATTGTGTTTGGGTGTTAGAATTAGAAAGGAGGAAGAGTTAGTGCTTTAACAACAGGTAGAAAGAAGATAGCAGTAACTTCTGTATAGAATCAGCCCCCCCTTTTTTTCCATTTCCTCCTTTAAAGCTTGTTCTTATGAAAGAAACATACACGCAGTATAACTTCTCATAGGGAAACAGTCGGGGGCTCTTATTTAAGCAAAACAGCCCTGGCCCCACCAAAGGATGATCATGCAATAGCTGTTAAATGGGGCATTTTCCCTATTGGAAAACCAATACAGAACGGTCTTCCTGTTGTCCTTAATCCTCTTTAAGAAGCCACTGGAGAAAGTTAGTGGTGACATTTTGAAGGTTGGGGGGGGGGTGTCGAGCAGGTCAATGAAGCTCCAGATCACATTTGGGCACTATCCCTGAAATCCTTCATGTCAATAACAATTTGGTGAATTAACTCTCATAAAGAACGTTATCAACTTATCAAAATTAAGTGTAGTCTTGACTGTGGAAGATGGGTTTGGCAGAGCAATGTCTTTTCCTCCCAATCATGGGTATTTGAAAGTATACTTTAGCAGAATGCAGGGTAAAGTATTAGTAGGATTTGAATTGTATATTTGTGGCATGCCTGTGGCATGGCTTACAGATGTTCGAGATTCAGTTTCATGGTCTACCCTGGAATTTAGTTTTCTCTATGTTCCTGATGATCTGGAAGAAAGGCACTTTTCGATTTGATAAGGTTGCTTTTTATAAGAGACTTGGGACCTGAAGGTGATGTTGCATTGTTTGGTTGAAGATTAATACATCGCAACTTGATTGTTGAGGCTGATGGTTCCTTTTCCCCTACAGACTGGAAAGGATAATTGGACGGCTAAGGCTTCTATTAAAGCATTATTTTTCTGCACCCCCGCTTTTGCATGGCAATAGTAAAGGAGAATATTGGAGGATGACAGGATGTGCGTAGGGGGAAAAAGAAGCATTCTGTCTTGATAGTATGCAGATTTGGTGCGATATGATGAGGAATTAGTTGATCACTTGCTAGTTCTATGTCCTCGGGCGTGTTTACTTGGGTGTTTGAGTTTATCTTGCTTGGATATTGTTGAATCCATCCTAGAAATGTCAAACAGTTGTTGATGGCATCAGAATAATGGATGCAGAGTAGTTGGGATGCTACGTGAAGATTACTTTGTTGTCATTATTATTGCAGGAAATGATTCCTTGGGCGTGTTTACTTGGGGTCAATTGACTCAAGATTTCATTCTTTTGGGAGGAGGAGGAATCTTGTTCCTCTCTGTATGATATTGTAGTTTTCATTGGTGGTCTCTTTCCAGGTTGTAGACTTGTAGTTAGCTTTTTTTAGAACGCATGTTTAGCATGCATTCGCTTTGGATTTGGGTAATTTGTATAAATGCAGTATTTACAAATTAAAAGTACTTCATAGTGATTGATACTTGCATATTGATTAAGTGGATAAAATCGCACAAGGTTCTTTAGCGTAAGGGCTTTTTTCTTGCCACCATCCCTTTTCTTGTGCGTGTGTTGGGAGGGTGTGTTATCTGCCTCCTTTTGTGGATGTGGTGACACCCCTTTGGCATCCTTATAATATTATCCTTCATTACTTGTCCAAAACAAACTCATGGATGGAGCCTTTATCTAATTAAATAATGCTCGAAATGAGACTTATTTATTAGCTCCCTCCAATTTGGCCCCAAACCCCTAATTCATCAGGCAAATTTGCAGGAATTGGTATGCCTGTTTCATTGACTATGGAACCCTGACTTGTTTGCTCAGGCCGATGAATCTGACATCATGCGTGCATTGAGATTTGAGGTTACTTAATTGTTGTACAATCATGCATCTGTGGCATGGTGGTCTATATGTCCATAGGGGGAACTGCGATCAGATACAGAAAAATGACATGAGAAGAACCTGATAGATTTGCATGTGTATCATGTCGATCTCCTATTCTCCTGGAATGACTTGCTCGTTGTCTGTTGTACAACTGAACAAGTTTTATCTCCATATTATATGATGTTATGTGTTTAAAGATCAAGGCGTGCTAATTGACGAATGCGAGAGTGATAATGTTTAACTTCGCTTTTGAATATTTGGTTATGCCATATAGGTTGGCTATATTTGGGACTAATTGAGGACAACCTAAATATTGCTCCCTGAGCATTTGGTTTTCTATAAGGTTCTTCAAACAATGATTTAACTGGATATAAAACCATTTGTTAATAATATATGTTATAAGGAAAAATAGAATATCTTACACACGCGCCACCCCCCCCAGAGAGAGAGAGAGAGAGAGAGAGAGAGAGAGAGAGAGAGAGAGAGAAAGAGAGAGAGAATGGAAGCTATCTGCGATGCCAACAACATTAAAAGAAGCATTCTTAATTTACTCGCATTCCCCTCACCCCCCAAAAAAATCTAGATCAAATTATCTTTCATGTGCTAAAGAGGCATTTCCACATACTTGAAGACCCTTTTTTTTCTCATTCACCAAAAGCTCCAAAATATCACAAGTGGAATTAACATGGTATTCTTCTTGTCCTACCAAAGAAACCCTTCCCAAGGCCAGAGATGGTTACTGCTTGCCAATAGAATTTGAAGCAACCTAAGATACTCCTTAGCAACTAAAAGCTAGCTCCCAAAGAGCTCCTGCAAATCGACGATGGCTACTACTTGCCAACAGAATTTGAAGCAAACTCGAGGATTCAAAATTCAAACCACAAGTGAAGTTGATCCTGAACCCCCTTTCCATAGAGCATCTATTCACCGAGATCTTTCCCTTTTTTGTAAATTATCACATGTCAGGATGCCCCTACGAATCAATATTTTTACGTGACTTTTTGTTGCTTGTGTTATCAGGTCTGCAATATTTCAAGAAGACTGCAAAATAGTTTCAGAGTCTCATCCACAAGTTGTTATTAATATCAGGTTTGATGTTGCCTTGTAACTTCTTCCAACCACTTTCTTGCTTTGCTTGACTTCTATCTATATGATATGTGTGATAGGCCTTACTCAAAGGACACTGGGTACGAGAATCTGGATGTTTCAGCACATTTACTCGTGCGGTTAGATTTGCTTGACCTTTTCCCCTCTTCATTAGTTTTCCATCTTTCTCAACCCTTTAAGCTCATGGACTTGGTCTTTGCTCCTCTTTTCTTTGCATGGTTTAGGTGCTTACCAGGGTATCCTTACAAGTCTCCAAAACTGCAGTTAACTTCAGAGAAAGGACTATCTGAAAGTGATGCTGATAAGCTTCTTTCTCTCCTCTATGAGCAGGTGTGAGTTTGCACATTTACTCCGTTTTAAGAGGTTAAGTGCATAGTTGTGGTGACTTTATGTCAATTGCTCTGTTGCTCCAATATAATGATCAGATTTTTCCGGATAAGGTAGTACAAATGCTTAAATACTAAGAAGCAAATGCTGACTTGATCACAGGAGAACAGTCAGAATTGATTGAACATAGCAATTAACATACCATATCTATGTGTGGAGGAGTATGCTGTGTGCTGGCTGGGAGTACAGAAATAGGCATATCTTATCCTGTGACTTATCTACTACTTTCTGAACGCTTGTGCGTTCAATATTTCTTCTAGCATTATAGATTTTTCACCAACGAGTTATCTGCTTTCAGAACATAAATTGTCTCTTCTAAGTAGATGTCACCCTCTGTAATATAATCATTTTCAGAAAAAAAAAGGCCTTTTAAGGAAGGATTCTATGGATCCCTTGGGAAAGAATAGCAGAATGTTACTACATGGAAAGTTGAGAGCGAATTGTTACTAGTTTTGACAGCCTAAATTGAGGAACTTCATTAAGATGGGGATTGATTCTATATTAAATGAAAATGGGAGGGTTATAAGTTAATGTAAAGAAGGGTTGTGTATCATATATTTTGTGCAGATTTCATTGAATTTCTATTTAGCAACTGCCGTAGGCAAATTCTAATGCTCGAGAAGGACGTGTAATGATTTTCAATTTGGTGGAGGCAGCTCAGGAGTTTCTTTCTGAAATTGTTCCAGTGGGTCAGGTGCAGAATCCGGTAATATAACTCTATGCTGATCATTTTCGAGATGAATCTTCTTGTGCTCGTGCGAATAGCCATATTTGTTTTTCAATATTTATTGACAGTTAGCATTGACTTTATTGTGAAGATTCCATCTGTAAATGGAGACAACCCTAGCCAACTATCTCCTACAGATGTGGCACTATCATCTGAAGATGTTGCTGCTGCAAGTGATACATTTGTTTATGGTTTTATTGATCTTTTTAGCGGCTATGGAGAGTCATGGAACTGGGGTGTGGGAACAGATGATGTCAGTCAAATAAGCTCTTCGTTAAATTCCCATACTTCATCTAGATCAAGGCAAGTATATGAAGGCGTTGAAAGGAATTTTAGCAAGAAGGGAAAGGCCTCAAAGGACGATAGCCGACATGCTTCAGTATTTTCAACTCCTGCCAAACTAAACACTGTTGATGAAGGGAGTGAGGATGAAAGAGGTGAATGTAGAGCTGATTCAAGTAGGTCTCTGTCAGAAGACACGTTAGGCTCTGGTTCTGAGATGGAGGACAATAAGGTATGGCAGAGACATTTATGTCTGCTGGCTTTGTAAGAATATTTTAAGGTAGGTTATTATGTTCTGAATTGGTTGTCAAGCTCTTTGATGGACTTGAATCATGATCTTGGCTCTACTTGATGTTTTAAGCAATTTTTGCTTGCCATTTTTTGATATTAAAAATCTTTTGATGCTTGAGGGTTAGTTAAGATTTGGATGCTCTTTGATTAAATGATCTATGTGTAATTGCTGGGATTATAAAATTGGACTATTGAACAAGTATTGGGGTCTAGGGAAGCACCCTTGTCGTGAAGGGTAATACTAACAAGGGTGTTGGATGCTACTGCCAGATGACCTATACGGTTCTTTACCTACTAGCAAAACAATAATAAAAAAAAAGACAAGTTCTGAAAACCTCAGTCTGTCTACATTGTTGAGAGGTGTTACAGCAGAGTAGATCATACTTGCAGTAATAAAGTTTAGTGTCTTTGTTGTGCTGTCCACAATATGAGCAGGGCCACCAGGTTGAGCATGTTATAATTTTTCAATTCTATTCAGCATTCAAATGAGATGGAGAATAAGTTGCTCCCTGGTTTTCATTCATAACAAGAAATGACAAGCACCTTCTCCTCCCTCTTCCTGGAGAGCTGGATTTGGACTTGAGAAATTTATACAAGTGTTTGTTGAGGACTAGACTGGCGTTGTGACATATCCCTATCTTTAGGCCTACTGAAAGGGAAGCGAAATACACGATCACAAACTCTTGGTATTAGGTTTAGAAGCTGTGAATTTAGTTCTTTACCTGAGAACTGTACAAGTGCCTTTTAAAATAGAATAGTAGTCATATTACAGACCAATGCGCAATTGCAGATTTGTATTGGTTCTCTTTTGGTTCCCCTTTCTAACATATTGAGGCACTTTTGCAGGAGGATGATTTTGGCAACCATGAAGAATCCTTTTCATTCTTTAGCGATACTGATGATCAACAAACAGAGTCATCAAAATCTTCTTATGCATCCATGGGGAATAGTCAAGCATCTCAAACTACCAAAAGAGATCTAATCATGGTTCCTTCCCGTGCTAGTTTCATTCTCTCTTATTTGCTGAACTTGATCATATTGTCATTATTGTTTCTTCTTGTGATGTTAGGCTCATCTTCTTCGCCTGGCATGTGGTTCTAAAGGCCCCCTTGCAGAGGCTTTGCCAACAATAGCATCCGAATTGTACAGCTTAGGCGTATGCCATTTGTTCCTATGTACAAAATCTCGTTTGATTGTTTTTCTATTTTGTCACAATACTCAGATGGCTTTCAATGTCATTTCTGTCCAGATTTTTTCACAGTGGGCACGAGATATAGCTACTAAACCGTCTTCTCTCTATACTGAGACATTTGATCATATTTTCCAGCAGCATATGGTTGGATTCTTCATCTCTCTATTTGCCTTCTATACTGTGCTGTTCTGTTTACTTGTAATTGTTGATTATTTTCTCTGTGTCTGATTGTTCTGCTAAAATTTGATGCTTTAGGTCACTTCTGAAATATCCCAGTTCTGGGAGCCAGTATCAGACTGTGGTGGGCAGAATTCATCTCTTCTGAACTCTCGATATCTAAATGACTTTGAAGAGCTGCGGCCACTGGGTAAACTACTAGTTAGTTAGTTAGCTTCTTACCTGGAGCATATTTCTTGACCAAGACTGTTGCAACTTACTGAACAAGAATGAAATAATAATTATCTGCTTTTCAGGAAGCCACTGTTATGAGCATTTAGAATTTTTAATTGATAGGTTAAAAAATATATTAAAAGGACATTAATGACTTTAAAAAATGCCAAATTTAAACTTTTCTTCAGCTTTCAGAAATTAGGGAGCTTAAACCTATGTGAATGCACTGAAATTTTATGTGCAGTGCCTATGGAATATGGATGTGAAGATGATTCTAAAGTTATTGATTGCCCACCTTCTTTTTCTTCCGATTTGTGTGTTCTCTATCTTACGATTTACTTCTTCCCTTTATTTGAGGCCCTCCTCAGAGGGTGGCGGCGTGTTTGGTGATCAGTATATAGGCCTCTATGCTGAGCTGTGTATCGGTATTTTCTTATGCAGATGGGTAATCAATTTAGAATTGTGGCTGAGAAGCAAACTAAGATAATGATGAGACAGATTTTATCATTCTACCAGCTGATTTTCAACATTTAAATATCTTCTTAAAACTTTTTATGTGGGTCTATTGGAAACAGTCTCTCTATGTGCACTGACTGACGTGCGAGTGGTAAGGATGCCTACATTTGGATCTCCTCAGACCCTGCGAAAGCAGGACCCATATTGGGAGTTGTTCTTGTTGTTGTAGATTTTATCATTATGAAAGTAGGAGACAGATGGATCTTCTAGCTGAGTACTTGCCTGTAACTTCTTTGTCTGGCAGAAAGCGTACGAATTGTGGTAGAGCAGGGGATATATAGTTGATGTACACCCTTATTTATGTGCACCTAATATCTATATTTTGTGGTAGTCTGCTTAGAGTAATGCTAAATTGTGATATTTCAGTGGTCTTTGGATAATATGAAAAGAAAGAAAAGCAGTGCAAAGCACGATTGGTTTCGTGTTTGATCAGTAACTAGTCCTCTGCTTGAAGACTCCTTTGTTCTTAGGCTACAATTTTTGGATCTTCAATGTATCCTTTCTTTTTTCTTTTCCTTTTTAAAAAAAAATCAAGGTACTTCAAAAGTGTAATGAGATTAGAGCAAGGTAGATGGATGCTTCTTTAATATCACAATGGTAACTGATTTTGTAAACCTTAGTGAATTTTTTTGATAAGTAATCAAAGAGATATAAATGAGACACCAAGGGGGTGACACCCGTGTACAAAAGGGGCAAGTACAAAAATCATCATGGCCTCAAGCTCTCATGCATAATTTTATCCACAAAATCTAAAAGAGACATCTTAGAAGCACCATCTAGCACTTGACTCCAACTATACAACAATCCCAAAAAAGAGGGCTCGAAATCCTGTTGTAAACCATAGTGAATTCACGAGTGATCATTAAACATGTACAATTTTCAAGTGTGTCTCTTCTCTCGAGGACCAACCAGCATGTCTGGGCTGCTGGTCATTTGTTTACTTTTCTATTAGTTTCTTTTATGCCAAACATGCATGGTTTTTGAAAATAATACCATTAACTGGCTGAGGGAAATGTAACCTTTTGCATTTCTGAATGATCAGAAACATGATCCAATCATGTTTGTAAAATAGGAAATTTTTCAGATATTATGGAAACATCCAGGTACCTTGCTTTGATTTTGGTAAACCTCAGGTTCTCTCCCTGAAAAATGTTCTTTGCTATAGTTTTCGTTTAATCTTTTTATTTTATTTTTTTATGGAGTCGGATGTTTATTTGATGACTAACATTTTTCGTCTTATGGAGACAGGTCATGGTGGTTTTGGTCATGTTGTCTTGTGCAAGAATAAGCTTGATGGAAGGCAATATGCTGTGAAAATGATTCCGCTTAAGGACAAAAGTCCACCTGTTAATGATCGGATATTAAGGTACGATGTCTTTTTAACAAGAAGTGGTGTTGATAAATGAAATTTTCTGATATCGTGCTTCTTTCTGGATGTCTTTTTCCTGAGCTTCATAGGATAAGAAATTGAATATTGATCTGATTTGTTGAAGTAAGAGAAGATGCCCCCAAATGTTTGTTTATTAGACATAAATGGAGAATTGGAAAATACTTGTCTGTTACTTTTATCATCTCAAACATAATTCCCTGGTCATGTGGCAAGGGCATTGGCCTGTTTGTGTAATTGTTGATTGCTTTCCAAACAATTGTCTTCATGAAAAATATCAATCTCAATAAGTCAGTTGGTGAGTTAACATATAAATAAGAGAGAATTGTTAAGAAGAGATCGCATCAAGGATGGGATGAGTTATGGCCTGTTATTGTTATTGTTACTTTTGTCATTGTTTACCTATGAATAATGGATAGATCTACAAGGGTAAGAATGTCAGATATAATAGAATGGTAAAATGTTTACAATGATGAAAATGTGTGTAGAAACTGATATGATATGCAGAGGAACCCGATGGCTGGAATCCGAGTTTTCAGTCATTGGGAATGGAGTGCTAAATACACCCTTACTGAAGCAAGCAATGTTTCAGGTTAAAAACAGAGTACATTTTTTAAAAAGGCAAAGAGCTCATTAATCCAGTTGCCCTTTTCTCCTCTTCTTTTTCTTTCCTTTTTCTTTTCTTTTGTGTAGTTTAGTCTCTAATACCAGAAGCATATCTTTTTTTTTTGGTAAGGAAAATATTTATTATATAAAGGAAGAAGGTATTGATGCCAAAAAAGCATCCCACAAAACATTATGTACATCCAATATGCAAGCTATCCACAAGATCAGCCACATCAAAAACTAACATGCAAAAGTTTCCTTTATCCCGGTTGTTGATTTCCCACTTGCTCTTTGCCGACGACACTCTCGTGTTTTGCAACCCGAACGAGAGTAACCTGGGCTACTTAAGGTGCACCCTTCTTCTGTTCGAAGCTATGTCGGGTCTAAGGGTAAACCTCTCCAAAAGTGCACTCATTCCAGTGGGTGATGTGCCCAACGTTCATGAGTTGGCTTGCTTTTTTGGATGCAGAGTTGATTACCTGCCTTCTTCATATCTTGGGCTTCCTCTTGGTGCTCCATATAAGAGCATATCAATTTGGGATCCAATTTTCGAGAGGTTTCATAAGAAGTTGGCAGGCTGGAAGTCAAAGCTTCTATCCAGAGGGGGCAGATTGACTCTTTTGAAGAGCACTTTGAGTAGTCTGCCCATCTACTTCATGTCTTTATTCACTATCCCAGCTAGCATTGCTAGTCGGATAGAGAAGATCATGAGAGATTTCCTTTGGAACTCCATTGAAGATGGTAACAGCCTCCACTGGGTTAATTGGAATGAGGTATGTCGTCCTAGTCTGCAGGGTGGACTTGGCATAAGACCTCTTCGTCTTATGAATGAAGCGTTGAAGACCAAATGGCTGTGGAGGTTTGCTAAAGAGGATGGTGCCATGTGGAACAAGGTGATTAAGGCAAGATATGGGATAGATGCATTCGGTTGGTGGAGTAAGAAGAGTCCTTACTCTCATGGGGTTGGTTGTTGGAAATCTATCCTAGCCGGTCTTGAACGCTTCAAATCTTTAGTGCATTTTGAGGTGGGGGATGGATCAAGGGTATTTTTTTGGCACGATGTTTGGTGTGTAGACCGTCCTTTAAAGAATCTTTTTCCTAATCTTTTTAGGATGGCTCGGTTTAAGAATGCCACGGTTAAAGAAGTTGTCTCTTGGGATGGTGAAGTTAGCAACTAGGATTTGAATTTCGTTAGGAATCTTAATGATTGGGAAGAGGATAGTGTTTGTAATTTGTTAGCCGTTCTTGCTGGCAAAAAGGTTTTTCAACAAGGCAATGATGAGATTGTGTGGCCAACAGGTTCTAGGGGTTCCTTTTCTGTCAAGAGCTTTTGCTTTGCACACTTTGAAGACTTGGACGGTTGTGTGTTTCCCGCTAAACCCATTTGGAAGTCCAAAGCCCCCACAAAAGTGTGTTTTTGCGTGGGCTGCTACTCTAGGCAAGATTCCCACAGACGATATGCTTAAGAGTAGAAATTTTAGAGGTCCAAGTAGATGCTCCATGTGTTTGGAGGAGGAAGAAACCGCGGATCATCTTCTTGTACATTGTCGGTGGGTCTCCTCGCTTTGGGCTTTATCGCTCTCACTTATGGGGATTAGTTGGGTTCAACCTTCTAATGTGAGAGATGTGGCGGTAGCGTGGAGTCGAAGGATGAAAAAGAGCTGGGTCCGTCAAGTTTGGGGCATGATTCCTTTGGCTATTTGGTGGGCAACTTGGAAGGAGAGGAATCACCGTATTTTTGAGGATAAGTCCTTGACTCTTCAAGATTTCAAGCTCTATTTTTTGAGGTTGTTGTATAGTTGGTGTATGAGGTTCAGTGACAAAGAGTTAAATTTTTTGGATTTTATTGATTGTATACTGGATGAGAGTTCAAGGAGCTAATGCGCTTGTATTACCCCTTTTGTACATGGGTGACATCCCCTTGGTGTCCTTTTAATATACTTCTATGATTACTTACCAAAAAAAAAAAAGTTTCCTTTATCCCAAAAATGAAGAGGCTTAATGAAATTATCTTTTAATCGGTCAAGGGAGATTTCGTCTCCCTCAAAGATTCTTCGATTATGTTCTCTCCAGATGCTCGAAAAAGTTACATGCGGAAGAGCCAAGGCCACCTTCTTTTTCGCTTTCCTACCAAAGTAGCCCTCCCATGTAGAATTACGAGAAACCCAAGAAATCCCACGCAAGTAAAAGCTAGCTCCCAAAGTGCCCTAGCAAACTGACAGTGAAGCAACAAGTGATTCACTGACTCCAAATCCCCTTTAAACATATGCCACCTATTCACCAAGATCTTCCCTTTTTACGAAAGTTTTCACAAGTCAATATCCTCCCATGCATTGGCCCCCCGCCCCCCCCCCCAAAAAAAGACCCCTTTAAAGGGGCCAAAGGCCTCCAAATGAGCCTGTAAGGGAACCCTCTTTCGAATGGTAATTGTAAAGGACAATCCAAAAGAAGGAGCTTCAAATAGTAGGATTTCACCATGAAGTCCCCTTTAGAGCTCAACTCCCTTCACCATATCATGTGAAGTGTCCCTTATGTTGTGACAATTAAGCTTGTTAATGAAGCTGACAAGAGAGTCATCATCAACAAAAACAGCCCGAGCAAAGACAGGCACCCAAACATTGGTGCCAGATGCTCGTTCCCAATAATACGCAACAGAGGCATCTCTGTCCACTGCCAAAACAAACAAAGCAGGGAAGATATCTCTCAAAGGGGGCACCATTACACCACCGATCATGGCAAAAATATATGGAAGAGCCATCACCTACCTCAAAGGAAAAGAAGGAAGAGAATTTCTCCCATCGTTTTGAAATAAACCTGTCAATAATGGGATCCGAGATGGCTTTTTCCTTGAATCTTGCACCTAGAGTGAGACCCAGAAGTATATCATTTTTGTGCAGTGCCATTGTTTCATTAAGGTTAAGGCTGAGATTTTTTACATCTCTACTAGCTAGAAACTTCTGTGCCTTTCAAATTGGTAAAACAAGTTCCAACACCCTCCTTTGGCAGGACTCCAATGGTATAAATTTGGATTCCACCCACCTCATTGCTTTGGTAAAAACGAGGCACCTCTAAGATAATGTAGACGTCAAAATTTCTCGCTACAATTTGTTAAACCTGGTCATATCTTGACTTTTGAAGCTGCTCGGAACATTAGTTGTCTTGTTCTTAATTGCATAGCCTCCCTTTCTGGAATTGGATTGTAATATACCTCCGGATGTCTTGTGATGCTCAGGGAAGTAGCAACACTTGCTCGTTTGCAGCATCAACACGTTGTCCGCTACTATCAGGTAAGAGCTATATAAATTTTGGGTATCTTCATACTAGTGCCTGTAGCTCGTCTTAAATCTTTTGTTTTAAAACTTTATTATTATTAATTATTACTGATCAAGAAAAAGTGGGAAGAAAAGAAAAAATCACAAGGAAGTTTTCCTTAATAGGTGCATCCGTGCATGCAATGCTTTCTATTTTCTTCTCCTGGGAGATGAAAAAAAAATCTTTAGTTTCATGACCATCGAACTCTGTTATCTTTTTGTTACCCTTACTTTTTACTTTGTCTTTGTTGATTACTTCCTTTATACAAATGAGTATGACTGCTCATCTCTTTCCTCTTTGTAAACGTTGAATTCTGCTTCCATTTTGTTATTCAACAATTAACTTCTCAAATCAACATATTTTCTTCAACAAGGAAATTTATATAAAATAAACACAAAAATTGCATGCTTAGCGCGTGTCCTGCAACGAAGCTGATTGCATCACAAAAAGAGTATCAATAAAATCAACTACATCTAACAAAGGGGAAAAAAGGATCTTTTACCAAAATTGATGGACTGTTGCTGCTTTTACAAATTCCAGGCGTGGATTGAAACAGGAGTTTCAGGAAACCTGGGGGACAGCACATGGGGTTCAAAGACTGGTATAAGCTCCAGTTACAGTTACAAGCATGGTGGCTCAACAGACTTAGCCGGGGAGGAAAACCAGCTTGAATTACCTTATCTTTATATCCAAATGGAATTCTGCCCCAGGTTAACTGTTTTTATCTACTGCAAATTCCACTGGTTGCTGGCTTAACTGATCCCAATCCTTATATATTGGTGTAACAAAAATTGATTTGAAAACTTCGAATTTCATATATATAAGTATGTTCCTATTCAGCTTAGGGAGGTCTGTTGGCCTTGCTTTTTTAAGCACAGGAATGATTGAATTTGGGTGACTCTTGGCTTATCTGAGTTTTCTCTTGATTAGGCGAGGAGATGTTAATATGCTTTTGGATCTTGTGAACAAGAAGTTGCTAGATATTCAATGGCACATCTTTTTTGTAATTAATTGCATACTATATTATTGAGTGGCAGATTTGGATTTGAGGGTCCTTGGGGTTTCCTCCCTTCAAAAAGAAAACCAAAGAGAAGAGAAGACAACCGACACAATTGATGCATGTTTCATGCCCTATTAAAATGTGCCAAATCTACATATGCAACTAAGGTGGACTGATTGGATGAGAAATATAATTTTAGAAATTGTCTTGTTATGAAGTCTATTGTGCTTCTAGGTAGCTGTATCAGCACATTCTTCAATAACATAATGAGTTTCTTTTGCTTGAGTTCACCGAGTATTTCATTATGGCCTTTTCTTATGACTGTTCCAATCTCAGATCTCCTTTTCTCCTTTTTTTTTGTGTTCTGTTTTTTTTTGGGGGTTGGGGGGGGGATTGTGCTCATTCTTTTTTAGCTTTCTTCTCGTCCTGCTTGTTTTTTAACTTAACGATGGTCTTTGGGATTTATTTCTGGAAATTTGCAAGAGACTTGGTAATTGGAAAAGTGTTTTCTTTTTCGGGAGCTATTTTGCTTCTTAGGTCTAATGTCTCTTTCATTTCCTCCATTCACAATTATTAACTCTTTGCAACTCTGGCACCCTTTCTCTCATAATTATTGTAGCTCTCCCATCCTGTTATTACTTCTCATTGGTTTATTTATTTTCCTCCACATATATGCAGGACTCTACGTCAGCTATTTGAATCATATGGTCATTTTGACAAAGACTTAGCTTGGCATCTGTTTCGACAAATTGTTGAAGGTTTGGCACACATACATGGGCAAGGGATTATCCATAGGGACCTAACACCGAATAACATTTTTTTTGATGCTCGGAATGACATTAAAATTGGCGATTTTGGGCTTGGTATAATTCTTCTTTATATATATAATAATTTAAATTTGCAACCTATGTGTGACTACTACTTTCTTTGCACTTAGCAAGCATAGTACAACTAGATTTTGCTTGCTTGAGTCCTATTACTCATACCTCGTTTATTCACTAGTGTGTTATTAATTATTGTTGTGTGTTATACATGATGCTGCTTGCCTGCTTCCCTTCATGTGCTCTCATATCTGGTACTAAACCTTCAGTTAATTTGGTTGCTTTTGTAGCACTACTAATTCACCTAGTAGTAGGGGTGTGTAAGGTCACTAGCAGCATATATATTTCATTTGTTATCACGTCTTCTTCCTTGCTAACTTCTATGCAATTTTTTTTTCCCCAAATTGATTTAAACTCTTCTGACCTTTCTTTCAAAAAATTTGTCTTGGTCTCCTAGAAAAAACCTCTCAATGCAAGGGTGACTACATTTGGATCTTCTTGAACTTTGCTTCAACAAAATTCACACTAGGCAATATTTGTGTGGAAGAAACTTTTTATTGATGCTAATACCACTTTATGAAAGAAACTCAGAACTTGGGCGTGAAAGTCCTGGATGGACTATTCTTTCATCTGGGGTTCACCATCAGTGTGTGGATAAAATGCAGTACGCAGGTTAAGAGATAACACTGGAGATATCCTAAACCTTAGATTTGAGCAGTGTGTAAAGCGGCCTGTTAGGTTCTGGGATTTTAGGAGGTATCTTATAGCTTGGTTTGGGCAGTGCATTTAAACAGTCTTTTAGGTTTGGGGATTTGACTTACTTAGCTTTAATTCCCCTGATTAGACCGCTGCTGGACATGGTGTTTGGGCAACTCAAATGGTATATACTTTATTGTCAATAATAGAGGCCGCCTTAGATCTCAAAGTGGCTTTTATAGCTCTAATTGTGTTTACGTTTAAGTATGAATACCGAGCTTCCGATTCCATTTAGTCTGTTGTGGCAGCTTCTGATTGGTTAGGTGGTGATCAGGATAGCATGAGTGTGCATTTTTGTGGATCCGTGTGCATTCTTCAGCTTCTGGCCCTTTGTTCTAACTAATACTGATGATTTGCCGGATTGGGGGGGGGGGTGATGAAATTGAATCCTCTACCAAAGCAGGCAAAGAACAAAAGCCTGCACGCCATCAATCTAAAAGGTCATGCATTATGTTTTCTGGAAAATAAAAGAAGGGGTATTGATCACCATGAAGCACTAGGCTCCAAGTGTCCAACAATACAAAAGCCTCGAAGAGGGCAACTGAAGATCTTGACATGATGAAGCTCTGCATTCAATAATCCACTGTTTCCTTTTCTTCTGCGTACACCACAATATTCTGAAGAATCATCTGGTGCACTTTAGCAATCCCATATCCTTGATCCTTCTTTTCCATGTCTTCAGCACATCTTAGGGATTTTTGGGCTCAATGCTTTTGCTGTGCTCACCTTGCAACAGCCATTATAGTTGAATTAATCATGACTGTAGTTTTATTTATTTTTTGATAAGGCACTGTGGTTTTATTTATTTGTTATGTTAGCTTTAAAACTTACATTTGCTGATGGTTCTTGAGCACTAAATCCATCTCACAGTATGTCTGGAACTTCTAGTGATTCAAGTATTTAGTCAAAGAAAGTGGAAAAACTTGTCCAGATTGAAGTTCAAGATTGACATTATTTTCTGGGTATGCTTGGAAACTAAGGGAATTGTGGGGGATGGAAATGTGAAAGTTATGCAGGATTGAAATTAATCACCCCCACAAAAGTAACCCTCCCTGCACCTGAATTTGTGCATGAGTAGTACCAAGATTGGTGACTTTCATCCAACCAAATCCTCATCTTCTGTTGCCTGGCCAGATGTGGAGTGAAATCCAAGGGGATAAAGTCAATATCAGTAATACTGTGCTTTGATAAAAGAGTACCGTTGTATGGCTTATACCCACAATCCAAGAAAGTAGAAGGCTGTAAGAGCAGGCTGTGAGAAGAAGGGATGCCGGTGATGAGGAAGGCTGCCAAAGTGAGGAATCGACTACGTAAGGCTGAAATTTTAGTCGAGTCGGCTATGAGTTTTAATGGTAGGCAGAGTTCATTGGATGTTTGGCAGAATCCAAATTAGCACTGAAAAATTTCAGGGTCTGCAAATTTAAGCTGGGCTTAACTTAAGTGTTTTCTATTATTGTAACATTCTCCAGGTTCTATCAAATATTCTGATAGAAACTTGTGAGGTCAATTTAATGGTTGTTTTAGATTTTTTGATTCTAAATCAATGATTGGTATGATTTTGACTACAGTGGTTTAGAAATTGAGCTGAGTCCAGGTGTCCAACAAATGCAAGGAAAACTCAAACCAAAATTGTTAAGCGGTAGCAGCCAGAGACAAATAACTAATTGGTGGTTAATTGATTGTTTCTCTTCACGCAGACCACCTACTAGGAAGACAGAAGTTTCTTCTTTTCAGTTTTTGCATCTCATCTGGGAGTCTGTAGTAGCTCCATATATGAATGCTTCTCCTCACCTTACGTTCATCATGTATATGTAGATGATTTTCATGTTGTTGCATAGTACAGTGACAGCATTTACCTGTTGCAGCCAAGTTCTTAAAGCTTGAACAGCTGGATCAGGAGACAACTTATCCATCAGAAGCGCCAGGCATCTCAATTGATGGAACTGGCCAAATTGGCACTTATTTCTACACTGCACCTGAAATTGAGCAAGGATGGCCAAAAATTGATGAGAAGGTGGTCCACTCCCTATAGTCTTTGTTTAAGTTACTTTTGTCACTGTACCCTCACATGTTGGACTAGTCCTTGTTTAAGCTGCTTTTGTTGCGGTATCGTTTGCATAGTGAATGTGATTGTCTTGTACCACACTACCATATTATTGCAGGCGGATATGTACAGCCTGGGAGTTGTGTTCTTTGAATTGTGGCATCCATTTGGGACGGCAATGGAAAGGCATGTTATTTTGTCAGATCTGAAGCTGAAAGGACAACTTCCCTCAGCTTGGGTTGCTGAATTTCCAGAACAGGCTTCCTTGTTACAGAGATTAATGTCTCCTAGTCCATCAGATCGTCCATCTGCTACAGAACTCCTCCAGAATGCATTTCCTCCGCGCATGGAGTATGAGCTGTTAGATAGTAAGTAATGGAGATATATCGCTCTTTTCAGAAGCTAGTTAAGTAAATTCTGTTTTTACCGTGTGCTGTTCTGTATGATGTGGAAATGGCTTTACCATACTACCATTAGCATGAAGTTATTAAATGATCTTCTTTGGCATGCTGCCCTTTGCTGTTATGCATGAATATCAGCATTCCTGTTTCTATATTTTGCATGGTGCTGGTTGGTAATGGATATGAAATCTTTTGCATATTATGCCTCTTCAGCAAGGTATTTTGTTTGTGAATGTCTAGTTGTAGCAAACGCGGATTCAAAATGTGGACTTTTGTGACAAAATGGCCACATTGGAATGGTTTTGGAGTTGGTGAACTGCGTTTTCGCCCTGCGACAGCTGCAATATGGAACTTGGTTGCTGCATTAGAGTGATTTTGCTGCACTGCAACCGAAATCACAATCACAATCGAATCTACATTTTGAATCAGCTGGACAGATTTGTCTCGGTTGTATGATGATGTCTGTGTATGCCTAACCCCATATGGATTCCGTGTTGAAAGATCTGATTGGGTTGTGTTTTTGTTTCTGGTAGTCATTTGCCGGTTCATTGCCTTTTGGCTTTTTGAGCATGGCTTTCCATTATTTGATGCAAGAATTTAATGTTTCATGCAGATTTCTTACGTACAATGCAAACTTCAGAGGATACAAGTGTTTATGATAAAGTTGTGAATGCCATCTTTGATGAGGATACTTTAGCCTCCAGAGGCAGCCATCATCACTCTGGAAGATTGAAATCAGTTGCAGATGATGTCTCTGCTGTTCAGTATTCTGATGTAGACACTGAAGTCCGTGACCATGTAATCGATGTAACTAGGGAAGTGTTTAGACGGCACTGTGCAAAGCATTTGGAGATAATACCATTGCATTTTTTGGATGACTGTGCAGGTCCATACAGGTGTGTTCTTGAAGCTGTTTCAACCATTTCAACTTGTTATGCAATTTATTAATGTGGAATGTCCTCCAAGTTACTGACAAGGTCAATCTTTGCTGTCGCAAGGAATACTGTAAAGCTTTTATCTCAGGGTGGAGACATGGTTGAACTTTCTCGTGAACTACGACTACCCTTTGTTAAATGGGCAGCTGCAAACCAGGTATTTGGCATGAAATTCACTGCAGTTGATCTTTCTCTGTTTGTGAGATGACTTCAGATCTCCAAAATATATTGCACCCAGAGTACTTACTGTATTTAGTCATTTTCTTTTCTAATAGCGAGGTGAAGGCTATACGGATTAAATCCAAAGCCCATAAATTACTGGTCTAAACCTCTCCGCCTTCTCTATCCTTTTCCCAATTTCATGTTAAGCAGAACTTTCTTTGGAGTATTGTGCTTTCTCATTCAATAAGGAAGAATTTTATGGAGTACACTGTATCTAGGAATACAGGATCTGCTGACCTCCCCCTCCTCTCCTCTATGTGTGCATGTGTTGGTAGTAACAGAAGTTTCCTATTCTATGTAGAAATCGTCATTCAAACGATATGAGATATCATATGTTTACCGAAGAGCAATTGGTCATTCAACCCCGAATCGCTTTCTGCAGGTGCTTTTTTTTATATTCCCTTGTGCGTCTTTCTTATGTTGGACTCCTGGACATTTTGAGTGAGTTAATCATCATATTTTTTTCATTTCCAGGGTGATTTCGATATAATTGGTGGCGCTTCACCGCTGACAGAAGCGGAGGTCATCAAGGTTCAAATGCTTCTCTCTCTACTGTCAGAGCCTTTATGGGGATAAAAATCATTTCATAGAGCATAGAGGAGAACGCCCCCCCCCCCCTGCGGTTTGAATTTGATTCAACATGAAAAACCCTGCTTTTCTATTTGGTGTGACCTGTCTGGATTCTTCATTTTACTCTCTCTTATAACCACAGCTGCACACACTAAAGTTTCTCTCTTGGGGTTTCAGAGCTACTGATTTTGTCATATTCTAGCCTATGCTTCAATTATTAGATAAAACTCCCGCTAATGTCTCCAATATCTTGGGTATTGAAACAGAGATGGTAGTGACAGAAGGATAACACTTGAGAAAACTTAATCGGATAAGACAAAGTATCCAAAGCTGCCACAGACTTTTGAGGGATGTTGACCTACGTGAATGATTTTTAAATACCTTAAAGCAAGATAAGTAGAGATCTTTAGACAATGCAAACTTGAATGCATAACTTGATTACTGAAATTTGTAGTACCAAATCATCAGTGCCAAACTTATAACATTAGAGGATTCGATGCTGACTTTGCTGGATGGAGTGTGTTGTAGGGCTGTATACTTTGATGGTTTTTCCTTCTTATAGGCAAAAGATATTACTGTCAACAGCAACTTGTCATCCTATATATACGATCATTTCCCAACTTTATAATATTACCGCTGTGAAAAAAGAATAAACATTTTCCTAATTCCAAATTGCATTTCTGTGAGCGGTTAGGTTAGGTCACCATTTATTATTATTATTTTTTTGATGAGATGAGTAATCAAGCAGTTGAATTAAATGACAACAAGGGAATGCTACCTATGTACAAAAGGCGGCAATCACAAAATATCATCATGCCCTCAAGCTGTCAACTTCATCATATCAACAAAATCCAAAAAAGTCAACTTTTGTACCATTACCCAGAATTTGACTCCAACAATACAAAGTTCTCAAAAACTAAAGTTTGAAAGCTTGAAAAGAGGTTAGGTTACTTATATTTTTCCCAAGTTGACTCCAACCAGTTCCCTAGTTGATTTGTAAGACAAGGGAGGGAAGATAGAAAGGTTTAGTCTCAGGATCCAGAAAAGAAGGATGTGACATATTCATACATAGTAACACATTTTTTTTTTTATGTGCTAGTGTGTCCCAATGTAGCTAGATTCTCATTGGATTAACTTCATTTGTGTTAGTGTGTAATTTACTTTTAAGTGTTGGCATCGTGTGTTTGTGAACACGTTTATCTTGGTTTGTCAAAATTTTGATTACATACCTATTCTGTTCTTTTCCTTGTTTTTGGGGATAGGTCACATTGGATATCCTAATGCAATTTTTCCACCCAGACTCCTTGGATATTCATCTTAATCATGGTAGCCTACTGGAGGCCATGTGGTCCTGGGCAGGGATCAAGGCTGAACATCGCCAGAAAGTGGGAGAGGTATTCTCCACGAATCACCCTCACATAATCTATGCCTGTTGTTGCTTTCAGTTACTGATAAAAAGGTTTTTTAATGACCCAAAAGCTTCTATCTATGCTGGGCTGTCTGCGTCCCCAATCCTCTGGACGGAAATCAAAATGGGTAGTAATCAGACGACAGCTTCTTCAGGTATGATCACAGAAAATGTGGATATCGCATAGCTTATGGGTGCATCATAGGAATTTAGGAGTGTTCGTGTCGTACATGTTGTCTGTTTAATATTTTAGTCTGGCTGATCTTTCTGCAACAACCTTCAGAAATCCTGCCCTTCTTTTGCAGCAGAATGTTTGCTGCATTAAAGATACATGCTCCTATTTTTTATTTTTTCTTGAGAGGTTTCTTGGGCGTTGATTCCCTTTGAATTGGTCTCTCTGCTTGTAGCCTGTAGGGTAAGACTGTGTATACTTGGATCTCCCTAAGTTCTGAGGTGAGATCCACACAAGTTTGTGCCATGGGCATTAAGGACAATACAAGTTTGTGTGTTGGAGTCTTTTCTTTTATGGTTAATGGCTGAGCACAATATGCTTTCCTTCTTTTCCTGTTTTGCGACCAAACCTCTACCATTCAATGGAGAGAAATTGAACATACACATTGAAATTCCTTCCGCTACGTTCTGATGTTTTAGGCTTTATAATCTTCAGGAACTTAGCTTAGCTGAAGGAGCTGTAAATAGACTGCAGACTATAGGTTTAAGATTCTGCGGGGATGCAGACCAGGCTTTACCAAGGTTGAGAGGAGCACTTCCAGCGGGTAAGTATTATGTGCTTATCTATGTGCAGTATGCTCAAATTTTGATAGATTGTTTTCATATGCTTGACTTTGATTGCTTATATAGAGAAATCCACACGGAAGGCACTTGATGAGCTGTCTGATCTCTTCAGCTATCTCAGAGTCTGGAAAATTGAGAAGCATATTTGTATAGATTCCCTTATGCCACCAACTGAGAGGTACCATAGGGATTTGTTTTTTCAGGTGAATATTTAAAATTCTTCGTCTCATGCTTTGAAACTTTCTACAATGTTGTCACTTTACTATTATGAATCTTGGCGGAGATATGTCTGTTTCTGCGTTTACACTCATCAAAAAAAAAAAAAAAGAGTCTGTCTTTGCATTTGCAACCAAAATTTGATTTTCCTTGGATGTTTTTATGTTCTTTCTTCATGGACCGTTGAATTACATTGTCATAGAATTCTACCAACCGAAACACTAGCTGATCCTGAATGATGAAACTGGATGACATTGAGGCACCAGAAATATGGATTTTCTTTTTCCTCAAAGCAATTGTGATTGAGATATAATATTTATTTTTGTAAATTTGAAGACTAAGAGAAAATAAAAACAAGATAAGTTCTTTAGGCTTCCATCTTTCAAGTTGATCATCATGAAGCTCAACTGTGATCTTTTCATGAGCCAAAGGTTCAAGGTTTTGGCTAAATTTTGGAGAGCTTTTGAGTTTGAAACATTTACAAGCAGCTTGACTCATGGCCAACCTTTGCCTGAAAGGAATTAAAAACATCTTGTTCGACACACACTCAACTACTCGAGTCCCCTTAAGTAAACATGGGAATTCCTCGTCAAAAGTCAGCTGCTCTCAGATGGCTGGCCATAAAGATATTGCCAAAAGCCAGAATCATCTCTACTTCTTCCTCTGAGAGCCAATTTATTACTCCACATAGCATAGTGCTCTCCATGCCGTCCAGGCCTAGAATGCAGACATCCAGGGACTCAGAGAGGTTGTCCTCTTTCCAAAGCACGATATTGGTTTGAATTCTGTCTGAAAGACTCATCCAGACTCTAGACCCGTGCACTTATGCCATGTACTTTGCATTTCTAGATATATGATGCTTATGGGAGTGGTGATGGAAACTCTTTTGCCTGTGCAAGCGACAAATGGTCCCAGCACAATCTAAAATGGCATCATTTTTATTGTCATATAAGTGATGTTGAGGAGAAGTCTTAGAGGATTGGCCCCCATATTAAGGCATTATCAGCTGTGATCCCCTGGGCTGTCTGGGTGATTGCCAAATGGTTTTGGACCTATGCCCTTGGTTACTTTCATGAATGTTGTGAATTCCTCAATGTGCAATAAAGTATTTACTTTGAAAGTAAAATTCGTTGAATGAAATGAAACTTCTTGGTGATGAACACCTCAGCTACTTGACTAACTTGACTGTCTCTGTCTATAGAAAGTCCTAGGTAGTCGTACTCCGTTCTCGCTTCGCACTTGTTCTGATGTGCAATTACTTTCCTTTCTGTGTTAGATATATCTGAGAAAGGAATCCCCTGGACCAGCTGTTGATGGCACCTTGCTGGCTGTCGGTGGTCGGTATGATTTTCTCCTGCATCAAATCTGGGGGCGTGAGCATGTAGGTTACTATATTGTATCTTTTAACCCAATTGCTTCTATAACTTTCTCTTAACAGTCATAAAGTACAAATTTAAATAAATTGGGGGGTGGGGGGGGAGGGGAATGAGTTTTGTTATAGACATCAATACATTCAGTCTCTGAACGTTGTATTAAATTTATAACAACGAGCCCTTTTAGTGAGCATTTGGATTTTTCATCTCTTTCCGTTTGTCTATTAAATTCATTAATGCCGAAATGAAACCGAAACAATGATAGCATTGCATCTGATTATACGCCTATTCTGACTTTGACTATGCATCAATTTCAGAGTAATTTTAACCGATATTATGGAACACTGGGAAAGAAATATGTAAACCTTGGTTTTTGGGTTGATCCACGGAACGATTGAAGAAACCATGCCTCCAACTGGGCTGGCATGGTAAGAGATGCATACTTTTGGCCAACCCCAAGTCATCAATACTTCATATAGGATAGAGGGGTGAATAAATGATGATGTTGACGTTGTGTATGTGCAGTAAGCCTTTTGTTTTTTCCCTCTTTCTTTAATTAATCAAAAAAACTAGCAGAAGTTTTAATGTTGCACATGGACAACATTTATCTTATTGCTTATTGGAGTCACAAGATGGTTCCTTTGTCACTTGTGTTGAAAATTTTGTACTTTCCAATTATATTTGAGTGTATTGTTGGAACATTGTTTGGGTTATGCAGATGTGCGGTCAAGGGGCTAATGTTACAATTATTCTGAATATCCTTTGAGTTTCGTTCTGATTCATGCAATTAATGTTCCTTTCCAGTGTCACTTGACTAGAAATTGCAATTCCTCATGGCCCATTTGTTGCCTTGGTGTGTACATTTTCAGAAATCATCTCCGCCTGGTGCTGTGGGGACCAGTCTTGCTCTGGAGACAATCATTCAACATTCTTGTGTGGATGTCAGACCTGTCAGGTTCAATTTATTGACCTTTTTTTCCTATCTATATCAGTTGGTTTGTCAACCTCCTGAAAATTGGCAATCGATCATCAAAATTTCTTCTTGGGTACAGGGGTGATTCTAGTGTTAGTGTTCTGGTGTGCTCGAAAGGAGGAGGTGGTCTGTTGGAAGAGCGCATGTTGCTTGTCATTAAACTGTGGGAAGCAAATATTAAGGTAGGACCGGGTAATTTTACGGAACCCTAACACAACTTGGGCAACTTTTAACTTGGTTTTTTTTCCTTAACATCGTCAGGCTGAGTTTGTACCTTTGCCTGATCCAAGCCTTACTGAACAGTACGAATATGCTAACGAGCATGACATCAAGTGCCTTGTCATCATAACTGATTCTGGGGTATCTCAAAAGGATTCTGTGAAGGTTAGCATCTTGTATTGCTCTTATTATACTTCTCCTTTGTCAATTTGGTTGACATCCTCTGGTCGACATGGGTAACTACATAAACTGAGAACTTCTATTTACCAATGTTTTCATTGTTAATTGCACAAGAACTAGCAGTCAAAGTCCTGAAGTCCTTATCTTTTTATATAAGCCAGTCAGACGATCATTGACATAATTTTTCGACACATCAAATACCAAAGAGGGTTTTTCTTTTCTTTTTCCCCCCAGCGAACGACACGTTTCGTGGGCACTGGTTAGCGAAGTTCTTCAGTTCTTCTCTTGTGTTCGAATAATTTCATGTTTGGCTACATGCTCCATTCACATAATCTCTTTCTTTCAACTCTGGTACCTCTTTCAGACATTTTAGTCTCCCACCAACATGGATTTGTACATTTTACAACCTCCATTTAGACTGAAACAAGCATAGTATATTAAGAAATGGGCTAGTCCCACAATTGATACCAAGTGACAGCGTGCTGTGGTGGTGATAAATTAACATGTAGCAAACTTTGCATATGTAGTAGTCTAATACCAATAATATATGCATGTATGTATGCATTAGATATCAGACCCTGAAGGTAAGTCCTTGTAACAGAGCTTGTAGTACCACTTACCTATGCCGCTTGGGCCAAACCTATGCATCTAAATCCCTGTTAGTTGACCTTTGTGCATGTATACTAGTTCTGGTACCCTGTTTGTACTTTGTAAACTACCCGTGCAGACAAAAGCTGTTTTGCCATTTGTGCTGGACAATTGTTTAGTCCCATCCTGTATTTTGTGTTTTTACTTTGAGTGACGACTTATACCTACCTTTTTCTGCCTTCATTCCTCTGCTGGTAAGAAACCGAAAGGTTGATCTTCACAATGTCTTGCAAATAACTGATGAGATTCATCCCGGTTTCAGGTGCGCCATCTTGAACTGAAGAAGGAGAAAGAAGTTGAAAGAGAACACGTCGACCGATTTCTTTTGGAAGCAATGGCGTCCCAATTCAGAAATCCCACCCTTTGGAACCCATGATTTTGACAATCTATATATGTCCACCCATCTTTCTACCAAACCGAAGGAGATTCAACTTCTGCTCACGACAAATTTTGACTCCATGTTCCATACATGGGATGATGAGAGTATTTCTTTAGGCATTCTTGTGAATATTCTATTTCTTAAAAGTTTTAGCCATGTATATGTTTTTTTGGTTCGAAGGAGCCACAACAGGTAATACTATTATCACAATATGACGGAGAAAGGGGATTAGAACTTGATGCCTCCCTTTAGCAATGTACATAAACAAAAATTGGGGCAAGAGTTCTACTTATTTGTTTATTTATGTCTATAAGATTAGATAATACAGCGATACAACAAGTTAGCGCACTTTGGAAAACACACTTTGTTTCTTTATGTCCTGATACTCCACATAACAGTGATATAGGTAATCAAACTCTGCTTTTGTGCTCGGTCATTCAGAAGAAGTATCCAATTGTATAACTAATTTTAACGGAACTTAGACCGAAATTAATCTGATCTTACCCGAACATTTTGTTTTCAAACTAATTTTCTTCACAAAACAAGCATCTTGGACCAAAAAACAAGTTATCAAAAGTCAACAAGAACCGATCCGACCTTAAATTTAACCAAATGATCTTACCTGAACATTTTGTTTTCAAACTAATTTTCTCACAAAACAAGCATCTTGGACCAAAAATCAAGTTATCAGAAGTCAACAAGAACCAATCCGACCTTAAATTTAACCAAATGACCTATTTACGAGATTGTTTTGTAATTTGTGTAGACATGAAACGTTCTAAAAAAGGTCTAAGTTGGCACAAGCATCGTCGGGCCGGAGGGCCCAAAAACAAAGTCGGTAGTGGCCCAAACATAGAGACGCCATTAGAGGAGAGGACACAGAATCTTTTTCTGCTGTTTCCTCTTCGTCTAGAGAGAGAAACAGTGAGAGATCTTCCCATCGCATCGCAAGAATTTAGCACATTTCAATCGAATCTTCTTTTTCTATCTGGTAATTGATCTCTTTAATTCATCGGTGCTTGTTTTTCTGTTTAATCTGCTGGTTTTTCATCTTCAATATTTGTTCTCAATTTCTTCTTTTTGAGGAATTTTTTGGAACTTTGTAGGCGATGGCGACGAATGAGACTAAGCCAGCTTCTGAAGAAGCAAAGATGGATCTGTTTGAGGACGATGACGAATTTGAGGAGTTCGAAATCAATCTTGGTAAGTTAAAGAATACAAAAATGTTGACCTATACTTTGCAATTCATTTGGAGAAAAAGTTGTTTTTGGAGTTGAGTAGCTTGGGGTTTTAATTACTCTTTGCCGCGTCAAAATTGTGGTGTGAATTGTGATGGACTGGTCTGTGGATTCACTTGTTTAGTTTGGACTACATAACAAGCTGAGTTCTTGGGTTTTGGGTTTTTAGAGTTGTGGTTGTCTTCCAAATGTATTCTTGCATATTCTTCGGCTTATGTTGATCAAGAAAAATATAGAAATTCTGCCCTTTAGTTTAATGTTGAGCTGTTTGATCACATTTCACAAGGGAAAGCCGGGTTATGTACCTTATTGTATGTAAAACTTGTTGGAATTCCATCTCGTAGAATCTGTGTGTGTTTCGATATCCAAGAATGCACAATGCACATGGCCGATGTTGGTCTTGAAGCTTGGTTTGTATGATTTGCATGTTGAGTTGTAGGGAGTAAATTAGGTAATAAATGATAAAATGATAAGGGCCCCGCACTATTGGATTCTAGGTTCACTATCTTAAGGACTATAAGCTACTCCTTATTCCCTATGTCTTGAAGTTTCATGGTGCGGTTTTGATTAAAAAATATGGACATTAGCCCAAATACCCTTGATTTATCTATGGTTAGTAGGTAGTTATAGACATCTAGTAATGGTGGTATTTCAAAAGTTTAGTAATGTTGGTATGGAGAGACTATGACTATCTTCTTATCGTTTTCAAATCTGCTTCCTCTGTCTATGGAGCAGCGGCAGCGTTGTACTACGGTTATAATGTGTATTTCATAGCAGGAAATGAACATAGTTACAGATTGGGTAGAGACAAAAATGCGTGAATTTAGTCACCTACTTGGAAATTTGATATTTCCTATACTTACAAGAGAGGAAACTAGTTCACTTCTATATGAAAGCTGTATTTTCTTCACCACGAACTGGGACATGTCAGAGTGGATTTGCTAAATTTACGAAGACGTTATATTCTTTAGTGTTCTGTTGTAGTTGAAATGGTGTTCTGTTATACTTGAAATAGTGCTATACTTCATTTGTAAGTAATAGGAAGAGACTTGTGTTTGGTTTTGTGAATCGTGAAATGCATTAGCCTGGCATTGCTGTGTGTATATGTTCTATGATGATTGGGAATACAAGGATCGATGAGGTCAGCTGTGTAACTTTCTTCCAGAAATTCCATTCGCTTTCTTCCCTCAGACGGTTGTGTTATTAGTTTATGTATGTTCGGAAATAGAAAATAGAGCTTTGTTCTGGATCTCTTTCTGGTTTTCTTGCTTAAAGATAAGTCCGTTGCTGGTTGCATTCTCAATGCTCTTGAAGCTGGTTCCCTTAGAAGTCTCGTTACATATGTGCTTCCTAGATGTCATGCTCCACTAATTCTTGCCAGCTGTCAGTTGAGATATGATGTTGGATGAGTTTCCTTGAATCTGCTGTGTTTGACACTTCCACTAACACATCAGGATAAAACGATGCTGTGCCTTCATTTTTCTGTAGCATCTGTCAGCATTCTTAATGTGGAAAAGAGAGCTTCAGTCTCATGCTTGAATTTTTTGTTGTTTATCTAGAGTGGGATAGTAGAGAAGAGGGCAAGGAGGTGACACAACAATGGGAAGATGACTGGGATGATGACGATGTCAATGACGACTTCTCATTACAACTGAGGAGAGAACTGGAGAGCAATGCTGTTGAGAAGAAGTGAACAGATTTATAGCTGATTGTTGCTTGCTTATCAGCCACCCTTCTGAATTTGTAGTTTCATCTGATGGTTTCCAAATTGTCTGGAATGTTTTTTTAGCCAGTTAGCATGGCATTCTGTTCTCATGAGCTTGAGCTGAAAAAGATTCCATGTTCGCAATGAGGCTTGTAGTTGACGTCTTGGGGTTGTGGATGTATAAGTTTGTGAACCAGGCATAGATGAGCCCATCCCTTTTCAGATAGCTTTCCTCTTTTCATGTCATTTTTTTCATCACATCTACAATTTCTAGTTCGACATGTGCCATGTACTTGGAATTAAAATGGATGTGGAGAGGTTGATCGTGTTTGATTATTGGGTTCAAGTGATGTGAAACTAGACACAATTTAGGGCCTCTTTGTTTCACTAGTTGCACATTGCTTACCGCTCTTTAGTCTTTACTAGATCCGGATGGCTTATGGTAGCATTGCTTCTCCTTTTCCCTCTTTTGCGAAGCTTTTTATAACCAGTCATTGTTAATCTTGCTGTTGCTCGTTGCTTACTGCTGACTCATTTTGCTGAAAGAGCGGGCTCTAAATCTTGCTAATCCGTACTGCTGAGAGAGTGGGCTCTAAATCTTTGTACTCCCTACCGATCCTTGCCAATCTTTCCCTTACTAGCTGCTGCTAGTTTATACAGTTAGACAACAAAGCTCTGGTCTTAGAAAAAGGCAGTGAGTTATCACAGATTCTGACTCATGCTCGAGTTCTGAACCCTCATAATTCGCAATGACTTGGAATTTTCTAAATTTTGTACGCTATTTTCAAAGCGCAAATTCATCACACTCAAAACATTAACTGAAGTGAAGCAGGGTCTGATAGCGCAAATTCGTCACACTCAAAACATTAACTGAAGTGAAGCAGGGTGTGATATGATCCGTGGTTTTTCGTAATCCCTTGCCCAGAAAGGTATCTCTTGAAGTGCAATTGGATAGCTCGTGATTATGATGACAATCACTTGGTTAGGGGAGGAAATCTCAGAGCGAGATCTGGGATATAAGCATCTCATTATTTGGGAAATCAAGGCTGAAAAAAACAAATCACTCTGACCAGGATTTTATGGAGATTACAACAGATAAAAAAGATACAAACCATATCTCTGCCAAATCAAAATATGATTCTTTATATTGCTATTTTATCTTTATATCAGAAGGGCAGGTGCATGATATTTTCTCTTTTATGCTCAGCATGTTGCTGAGAATCCTGTATGAGAAACAGAATTATGTGTACTCTTGGTCATTGGCCTGCAGATTATCACGTTGAATATTTTAAATTGGTTTATTATCAAAATCTTGGGTCTTGTGGACTTGGTCTCTCTACTTGTACGAATGCTTATAGGGGTAAGATTGTCTACGTCTGGATCACCCCACACCCTCGTAAACGAGATCTGCATTGTTGTTGTTGTTGTTGATTTATTATCAAGTTCTTCTTTGCTGGGTGTCTGTATTTTTAATAATTCATCTTCTTTTGAAGGTAACATTTAATTGTTAACTTAGAAATTAACTCATAAGCAGAAATTGTGATTACCTTGATGAAGTTTGATGGCTATCGATTGATTATTCACATTGAGTTGCCAATGTAGGCTGCAAGAAAATTTATTTTTTGCCTCTTTGGGATCAAGTTATGATTCTAATAAATTTTTGGTTCACTTGTTAGCGAGTACCATGATACCGCAAATCAAGAAAGAACAGCAAGATGCCGAGGAAAGCAAGGTTTCAATTACTTCACTCCCCATGGATTCTTCCTTTCAACTTTGCCCTATGTGCAAAAACATGGATGCCAAAAGTTTGAGGCTTAATCTAATAGAGCATGTGAAGGAGCGGAAGCCATTGCATGAAAAGGTTTTGAGTTGTCTTCGATGTGCACAAGATCCTGCAAAGCTTGTTTTTGATGTAGTGCATGAATTTTTTCTCGAAAAGGATGGATCTGAGGACGATGCCATCAAGTTACGTTGCAATTTTGTGAACAACTCATGAAACTCCCACCAGATGTTGCTTCCACTGTGAAAGAAGAAGCCATCAACTTTGCCAACCTTTGGAAGTCTAGATTGACAGACAGGAGCAAGCCTTCACATGTTTTCGACTTTCTGAAGTTTTTGGTAGCGTATGGGTTGGCGAGCTCCTTTGATGCAGTTCAACTTCTTTCCCTTTTTGAGACACTTTATAATGGGGATGACATTTATGAGCCTGAACAAAATCCTAGTTTATGCCGTGCTTTGGGATTGGAAGCCAAAATTCCAGGTATGCTCTGCACTTTCTCAGCTTTCTACAACTCCTCCTAGTGTGGCTCCCGTTTTTGCATGGTCCGGAGAGATTTGGATGTAAGCAGTCTTACCCCTGCATATATTTCCAACTCCATGCTTTCTTTTTGGCCTAAAATAATTGCTGGTTAAACTTTATATTCTTTTGAGACTTACTAAATAGAATTTATATCAATATAGCCAAGTCTTTTATTTCCCGTTGATTTGTCCAGCCCTAAGTCCAGATCTAGCTTTAGTCATGTTTGAACGTTGTTGATATGATTACGCGCCCAACTGAATTCTTTCTGATTGGTTCTGCATTTTTTTTTTTGACTTGGAACATTAGCAGATCTTATCGAGACTCTTATTGAAGGAGCTCAGGAGCGACTTGTAGCTGTTCGGTATATCTGTGCATTTAATCTAGTTGATAAGTTTCCACCAGTGCCTCTTCTGGAATCACATTTGGAGCATGTCAATAAGTCTGCATTGAAGATGTGCAAGAACTTCAAATATTCAATCAAGGCACAGACTAAGTGTGCGAACAGACAAATACTTGCTCTGCAAGGGGTAATCAAATGCGTTATGGATTTCAAGTTGGTGCCCAACTTCTCACCCATTCGCCTCCAACAACACATTAAGCGATTGGAGAAAGGGAAGGAACAACTACAATCTTCAAAGGTGGAAAGAGGAAAGGCAGCAAAGAATTGTCTTATTCTGAAACGTGTCTTCGATTTTCAATTAGACTTGAAGTTGAGAGAAAAACGCGTGATCTACCCTACTAATTCTCACCCCCAGTGGCTCTCATTGCAGCATCCAGAAAAACGTGCTCGAATGGGAGATGTTCATAATGTAGTTCCCATTGGCCTCCAACAAGGCATGCCTTCTTCGGCAGGCTGTGTCGCTATGCCAACATCTCATGTTAGGTATGGCTTACAGTATCTTTACCCTCGTCGACCTTCATAGAGAAGTGGCGGAATACGTTATGAATGATGATCAGATTAGCACCTGAGTTGGGTGTTGCTACTGTTTGTCATTGCTGTCTTTGATGATCAGATTAACAACCCCCATAGTGCTATTTTGCTGGGTGAAATTACATTTTTTTAGAAGAAATGTAAATGGTGTAATTCAGTCTGCAACAACATGCACTTGGCTTCAGATTATGATTTTGAAACAGGGGTGTGTGGAAAAGGTCAATTATGGGATGAACACAAATGCATCTCCATATATTCTGCTTGCTCAATAGCTACATGGTCATGCCATCGGGATGCTATATGCAAGAGCTTCATGCGCATAATTCAACCTTCAGTAGCCAATGACTTAAACTTAAAGCGTACGAAGAGACTTGTGAGAGGCTATCTCATTCTAGGGCGCCCCATCTTTTCAGTAATAAATCATAGGGTGTCATTCTCTAGTTCTGTTTATGTATAGGCTGTATGCCTTATGGACAGTGATATGGTGTCAGTAGAGATGATTATGAATAAATTGCTTAAGATGATTTAAGGCAGCAAATTGCCCCTATAGCTCAGTGGTAGAGCGTCAGTCTTGTAAACTGAAGGTCCGTAGTTCGATCCTGCGTGGGGGCATTTGCTATTTTTCCTCTTTGAACTTGTGCTTATTTTATGTTATCGTCTGGGTGTTTGCTTGCTTGTGATTGATGAAGAGAAAAATACTGTTTCTTTCTTTTTTCGGTGCTGCTCTGTTAATTTTTATAGATAGCTAATCGTCGTAAATTGTTAGCAAGTGCACAACGGCACCAAATTACATGTAGATATTTTAGGGGTGGGCAACAGATCGAGTACCATTGAGTCAAACGGGTCAGCCTGTCTAAAAAAGGCCAATAAAGGGCCAAGTCGATAATGGACCTGGTCCATAAGAGGTCGGCCCATTAAGGCATATTAACATGCCAAATCGAGTTAACCCAGCAACGACCTGTTTAACAACCAATTTATTTTTCAACCTACTTGACATATTAATTTACGCGTTACAATTAGTTAATGTTATTACCAGTGCATTATAAATAATAACTATTATAAATAGTTTTTTGTACAAATTCATTCTATTTTAAAACAAGCAAACAACATATCGCCCATGAACCAATCCAACCTGACCCGTTTATTTATACAAAAGATCCAACCTGACCCAAATGGTTTATGGGCCAACCATAACTCAACCCGGTTCACTTTGTAAATGGCCTTGCTCTAATCCAATCCGACCCCATCCACTACCCACCACTAAGATATTTATAACCCTAGGGCTTACACATAGTTCCATCAGAATGTCCACCCACATCAGCCTTCGCCACTTCTTTTATAGGTGCCAAAAAAATAAAAAATAAAAACCTAAAAAAATAGTGACAGAAAGAAAAGAGAGAGACAACATCAGCACAAGCCACAGCCCACAGGGCGTCTCAAATTGAGGAAGAGAAGAAAATAAACAATAAAGTAAGCACGCCAAATACGCCCGTGAAGATCCTGAATGTCAATGATACAAGCTGGTAATATACAAACCCTCAAAGCAGAGACCAAAATCATTGCAAATTCATTTGGCCTCCTCTACAAGGAACAAAGGGCAAAATTTTAATCACAAAAACAAAAAGAAAAGAGGGGGGAAAAAACAAAAAAAGACAACATGAGATTAAGTTACATTACACTAAAAATAATCTAAACATATGTATAGTAATCCTATTATTCTCCTGTGTACTAGTGTGTCCTCCGCAACAAATCAAGCAACCTGCAAAACACAAAAACGAAGCTTATAGTTCGCAATGTAGAGTCATTACTCAGATTTCACAGAAAATAACCCCAGTTACAAGTGCTTTGTGGAATCAATTATCATAGTTTAGCCGCCTGTTTTTATTGTCTTACTGCTTCCCTTGCTCCTTTCGTGTTTTCATACAAAACGGTTTTAATTTGATAAATGTTTAGGAGAAAAGATCATTCGTTGCCGGTCTCTTGGAATTCTCTCTTTGTTCAAAGGGGTAAGTTGTCTACATCAGGATCCACATCGTGGCTGTGTTAGTAAGAATCCATTTATAGTCATGAAAAGTCCAGACAAACAAAGCAGAGCAATGAAGCTGAATTCTTGAGACCACGCAATGGACAAGGAAGTCATATTCTAGAGACTGTTCAAGTCCTTCCAATTAGCCTGAAAGAATAACTTGAGATGTGCAAAATGTTTAGTATTTACCATAAACCAAATCCCAGCTCCAGTAGAAAACCAAGTACCAAGAGCATCTCCAATTTTCTCAGCTATAACTTACTGTTACATAACCTCAACAGGTCAGTGGATTGCAGAAATCATGCAAATAATATATCAGCGTGAGAAACGTAACCTACAAAATGACTTTCTGATGTGTTAGAACATTCGTGAACAATGAGATGCAATTGCTTATAGCATCTACTATGTATGGACAACATAGAGCACACAAAAAAACAGAACACCTCATGGCGACACTACTGTTGACAAGCAAAGAGGCTGTTCCCTACAGAACACATAAACATCTTGAGACATCAGAGCTGGTCACATGCTGAATAACATAAATCCCAAACCCATGCAGATGAACACCCCCCCACCACCCGGGGGGAAAAAGGTTGGGCCAGATATCAGGGGTCTACAACCTTACATCAGCATAAAGAAATTTTTGACATTCTTGGATTGCCGAGTCAACAACCCAAACAAACGCACATATATTGAAGCATACATGTTCTAAACAAACCGATTCTTGCATAGATCCCCATATAAACAGTGTTCATTCCAGTCAATTTCAGAGTTATGTGTCTTGCTGTCCCCTAATAACATTTTTGATCTGGATGATATGCTTGACATTGTTGAACCACAACTTTTTGAAAATAGCAGTTAAAACAACTTTGGTGCAAATTTGAAAATGCAAAAAGGCTTCTCTTGTTTCTATGCTTAACTAGCTCCTCTTTTAGAAAACAGTCCATCATAACATATACGAAGATCATATACAAGCCTCATTTCAATTAGTCCCCAGTCCTTTGATTCTATGTTTCTATTCTCGGTAAACGATATCCAATAGATATCCTAGAAATTCCAACTACAATTTACGAATATAGCTATGTTAAGATTCATTTAGACATCTAACACCTTTAATTTGAGAAATTTGGAGTACTGAACTCTCCGATTTTTGGACATCACATCGGGTCACAGACATGGCCGCATACACTAAATAAAATTAAATCAAATAGACATGTCATCATGTCTAATTTACTTTAATAGGGTCTTAAATTTCAATGATATATTTGATGATTTGAGGGTTATCATCTATTTATTTTGACTGGTTTTCCATCCAGACCCACCATATAACCCCATTGTATTAGAAACCACTGCTCGCATTCTTCTTGACCAAGATTTGTCCAAAAGCACCAGATCCCCTACGTCATCATGAGTCAGTGTTAACGTCTAAAGTACTAATTAAACAAAGATTTTGTCCGAAAGCACCCATATGTCATCCCATGTTAACCCGAAGCCCATCACTGATAAGGGCAACTGTGTAATTAAATTCACTACCATTCGGCCCCTTGGGCTTTTCGAAAATAGTGCTGTAAATGGTGAACAATTTATTCCACCAACACCCCCCCAACCCCAAAAAAGGAGGCAGAAAAAGCATTTCATTATTAATTACTGTTATGTTGTCCTAATAAATATAAACAGCTGATGGGCGGAATTCCTTGGTTTAAAAGTTCCATGATCAGGTGCTCAGGAGGCTTTACAAAATGACTGAGAGCACAGAGTGAGTGACAGTTTCACACATGGTCAACCCCCGCCCCCAAAAAGGAAAAAAATTTGAACAAAATGTGCTTTCACCATTACCAAATTCAAGTCAGAATTTGTCATACAAGTAAACGCACTTCTTAGGTCAGCTCCAATAAAAATATACAAATTCAACAGCACTCATGAGGAGGATACAACCCACTGTTCAAGACAATAATACCTACCAAGCAATCCAAATGAGATTCAACCCTTGTGAGGCCGAAACATATCACAAAAGTGTGGCTCACATGCATGCAGGTGCCTGCACGCACGTTCACGATACCCAGGCTATCCTTTCTGCCCCACCGTACCCATGTCGGATACGACACTCTACGGATCGGACAAGGGATGTGTGTCGAACATGAATTATCTTCTAAGGGTTCTCTAGTGCTTAGCCTTACTGGTTTCAAAGTAGTCTAAAGAGCTTAATTTAAAATTGCAACATCCATATGTAAATGATGAGCCCTCATATCTGCATCCAAATCTTGGAAAGTGCCCCCATGTCCTACACTTAGAGGTTTGACAGTGGCTAACAAGCACGGACACCGATACGTGAGATGGACACGACACAAACCAACATGCGGACACATAAGTTTAAAAAAAAAAAGGATACGACATGTATAAGGGACATGCAACAATTAGAAAATATTTATTGTATTGCCTATGTGTTCATAAGTTGTTTCATGTTTTTAGCATTGGAGAGGTCACGTTTGGATGAGAACAATAACAAATTGTTTATAAAGTGCACTTCCTACTACTATCAATTTTTTGTAAAAAAAAACACCCAAAGTTCTTTGTGTGATATATATGTTCGACATTTACTTGAGAGTGTCCGTAAAGTGTCCAAGAGTGTCGGTGTCCTACACGTATCAGACACCAATATGTGAAGCCACGGAGATTGCCCACGCTTCATAGTGACTGTGACACTTGGATCTGTACTCGTGTTTGACACGCCATACTCGACCCATGTAGCACGTATGGGTGTAGGTGTGGGTGTGCGTTTGCGTGCACGCCCGCATATGTATGTGTGTATGTGTGTGAGTGCATGTCTGTGTGTAGAGAGAGAGAGAGCATGTGCCACAAAAGTGAGACTCATAGGTAATATATACGTATATGTATGCAGACATGCATGCATATATACATGTGTGTGTGTGTGTGTTTGCGCGTGTGTGTGTGAGGGGGGGGGGGGAGAGAGAGAGAGCATGTGCCACAAAAGTGAGACTCATAGGTAAGGGGACAAGGAGGAGCAACAAATGGCAGAAAATATCAAGGATGGGTTTAAAACCTTAGTGAAAAGCCGTGATGATCTTCTGCGACTTGCATGAGCATCTCCGCTAAACTGCTTTGAGGTCCTTGAGATCCTAGAATCAGAGTTTAAACAGTTACTTTGGTCTTCGATGCTATTGAATTCCCTCTTTCTTTTAAATTCCCCATTACACTCAGAATTAGGAGGCCTCATGCAGGTCTTCTCCATCAAGTCTCTATCCAAGTATCTGCATTAGAAAACAAAATTTATTACCTAAAATATTAGTCTCAGCGCAAAGACAACCTTTTCTGGCAGTGATCTTACTCTGAGCTCTCCTTTCCATCCCCAGCATTACTTGTGCCCTGCATCATACGTGTTATTAGAAGCTCATACAGAGAATGAGCAAATGGTAGAGAAAAAATGACAAAAACTGCTAATGCACGTCTCCTCAACCTGGAAAATTTGACCAATTCCAAAAGTCATTTTTGGACCATTTTCAACCTTAAGCCACTTTCTCAAGCAATTCCAAAAATCATTTTCAGACCATTTTCAACCTTTAGCCTATAATCAACCAAAGCAAAATGCACGCAGAATGTCCTCACACTTCATTTGCTGTAAAGTAGAAGGCATTAGGTGATCAATGTTCCTAAATCTAGGGTTCAACGACACTCTGCAAGCAAAGGGTAAGTCCATGTACAAATGTACAATATTACATCTGGAGGGGGTTAAAAAAAAAAGAAAGAAAAAGAAAACAGCAACAGCACCAACACAGATGGGAGAAGCAGCCCCAACCCAAACCCCCCCCCCCCCAAAACAAAAAAAGAAAAACTAAAACAGAAGAAAAAGAAAAAGAAAAAAAGCGGGAGAATTGGATTTGGATGTAGAAAGAAAAACTATGCAAACACTATGCCCAGTAACCTGGCATGAGCAGGGAAAACATGTTTTTGGATGTCCTATCCTCCCTTCCCAAAATCAGAGTTTTCAAAAGCTGATGGAGTCAAATAAGATGATATTGTTCCCTCTACTTCTCAAGGATAACAGAAGGAATGAGGAATTGGACAAGGATTATTTTCTCCCTCCTCCATACAATTTGAATTTTTCCACTTGACTTTTTTTTTTTTTTGGGGGTAAGGCAATTTTTCCACTTGACTTTGCCAAGCTCCCTATACAATTTGAATTTTTCCACTTGCCTTTGCCAAGATATAGCTTAGAACCAAAGCGTTGTCATGAATTTCATTTGGAGTACATGGTTTAGCACCAAAAGACAGACTCAAGCCAAACAGGCATTTGGAGAATAAATATTGCAGAGTATCAAACAATTTGCAAAAATTAAAATAACAAGGTAGAAGAATGTAAATGAACCGCTATTGGAGAAGGGAATACTGGTATATTTCACTCAACATTACTTCCTCAGTTCCTGCTCCCTAGGTTGCAAGCAAAGTTCATGGAGTTGCATTTCCTCTTCTTCTTCTTTTTCTTTTATTATTTTTTGATAAGTAATTGAAAGGATATATTAATGAGAAACCAAGGCAGTGACACCCATATACAAAAGGGCACGTAAAAAAATCATCATGCCCCCAGCTCTCATGCATAATTTTATCTATAAAATCCAAAAGAGGTCCCCTTGTACCACAATCGAGCACTTGGGGACAACTATACAACATTCTCAAAAAATAGAGCTCCAAATCCTAAAGGGATAAAGCTTTGCCTCAGATATCTGTCGGTTCCTCTCTTTCCCGTCCACGCCAAAATCATCACAAAGGAATCAACTTCCAAATCCCAAGAACCTAACTCTTCTTCAATCTCCTTCTCCATGCTACGAAACATCTTTAACATTAAAAGGTTGAACCCAACTAAAACCCATCAAGGAAAGAGACAGAAGCGAGAGTGAAGAGACCCAACAACAATGAACAAAGTTGCATTTCCTCTTTTCAGATTCTTTCATTGTCAAACTCCACAAAATATGGGAATTCTCCTTTCTAATAGCAGAAGCTTTCTTCCCTCACACCTCTAGACCCTCACAATTGACTTTTCCTCTACCAATCCCTCCTTTAGTGGTCAAAAGGTCACCAATAACAAAGTTATAAAATACAATTAACTATATGGATATAATTTTTTCACTGATTAACAGAAGCATTCAATGCAGTTCTATCACCATTTTCCTGATGTTCTCATTCCCAAATCTTTAGACAATGCTGTTTCAGAGTTTCCTAGCCTCAAGATATAGAAAAAGAAAGAATGCAACAAAGACAAAGAAACAGAAACAAAATGAAAATGAAAGAGGGACTTAAGTAATGGTGAAATACCAAATTTCCCACACATGTTGCAGGGTGACTTCGGTGATTCTCCTGATCTTCATTTGCGCATGTTAAAATGCAGCAATCCAACCCATTCTTCTCCGAAACAACCAAGTCCAGGGACACACCATTGCCACAAGGAAACAGCAGTGTCGCTTCTCTCTGGATACCAACCACAGATGAGTGCACATCAACAGCTTCTTGACCAGGCTCACGTTGGCAAAGGAAGCCATCATTCTCCGTTTCAATGTTATTAGTTAGATGGACAATGCCTAGGGACCTATATCTCTTGGAAGGAAACAAAGACATGCTTTCTCTGTGACAAGTTGCCTGAAGCATTTGCGGCCCTGTGACTTGCCCACTAGATTTGCTGGAAACTGATGCTCTACAATGCTCATCCACTATGTTGCCAGACTTACTAGAGAAGGTCACATATCTGCTCACATCAGCCCCTTCCAAAGATTGCAACTGATGTAGACTTCCATGAAACTGAGTTGATTGATGGAATCCACAATGCTCTCTTTCAGCAAACTGTAGTTGATGAGCCAGATCCATAGAAGTACCAGTCCCAGAAGGAGGAGCAACATCATGAACCAATGTAGTACAAGGAGATGCCTTCACCTCCACAGAACCAGATGCAGGTACCATATATTTTAAAGTAGGGTTTCGAAGGTCATTAATTTGCTGCACAGATGAGTTCGCATAGATATCATTGCCCACATTTAGTACGTGGTTAGCTGACATCCCTGAATGCATAGGATCACATGAGTTTCTTATAACATTACATGTTCTAATCTGAGTCACCGCATTTATAGTTGAACCAGTAGGCACTGTTGTGCCTTCTCTTTCACAAGATTTTGCACCACTAACTTCCTTTTCTCCATTAGATTCCATGGTGGATGACATTGCCTGCCTTTCCCCCGTATTCTCCTGACTAAGAACAGTATTATTACAAGATTTCAGCCAAGCAGAACACAAGGATCCCTCCACTACATCAGGTTCACCAACTTGTTTCTGTATACCTGTGCCCGTTGTGGTCAGGGAAGAACCATTTTTAGAGTTGCCGTTATTCATCTCCTTATCAGAATCTACAAGAGAGGAGATTTTCATTTGCTTGGAACACAAGAGCCCATGGTCCTCTTGTAAACCTTGTGACCTACACCCATGCAAATCATGACATTGGCATACATGAACTCCACTTTTCATACTCTCAATCCAGTCCGATGGAGTAGAATTCAAATCAACACAAAGCTGAATCCCATCCTCAGAACGAACATCAAACTGAAAATCAGAAGAACGAGCTGCTACAGGAGAGCTCACAACAGAGGAGAAGGCATTCTCAGGGCGACTCACACCATTAATACTGTCCATGTGGAGATGAGTTAAAACACCAGCATTTTCAGATGCCTGCAGAGCACAAAACACAAGTTCAGCATCCCTTCAAAAATCAGTAGAGCTAAGACATGTCCTAAGTTTTCAGGCATTGAAACTAAAATCAGGCTGTTCCAGCCATGGAATGTCATCATGTAATGGTAAGCCAATATCACAAAACATGGTTCAGATCACCATTCAGTAATCCCTCAAACTATAGGATGAGTAACTATAGGATGAGTTAGCAATAAACCCTTCAGGAACAAATTTGAAGTTTTTGTATGTTGTTTCAAATCAAGTATAATTTTACATCTGCTACTGAATAGTCATTAAAATTTGAATAAGGATACATATATACTGGGTAAAACCCACATCAAGTTCTCCCCATTAAGCTACAAAAAATTACGCATAAAATAGATTGAAGTCTAAATCAGAATATTCAGTCATTTAAACAACTCCTCAACCTGTTTATTCCACTAAGGCCCTCTCTTCACATGTTTCTCTCCTACTCCCCCATTCACAAATCACAAGTTCTCCATCTCTCCTCCCCCAGCCCCCCCCCCCAAAAAAAAAAAACCTCAAAATCTAGGCTACCCCTCACTAGCTTTCGAGATTTCAAGTCACTATCATTCATTCCATCCTCAAAGTCACACCTAAGTTTTCAAGTTTGCATACAATGTCTGCCTCATATGGAGAGGGATAACATCTTTCTCTCTAGTACTCAAGAAATCTAGGGTTAAGGCTTCTTTCTCCCCCAAGTAACAATGCACAAGCAGCATCTTAACAACATCAAGGAGTATGGCTTTATAAGCAACATCAAACATTATGACCACGTTGAATTTTGAATAGAAGGTAACACCATTGAGCTCACAAAGGTGGATCGTTTGAGAGGCAACATGGACTGCTATTGTTAGCCTAATTTAAGCTTTCGATCACCCATCGCAAGAAAGCATATCAAAAGGTTGACCAGCATTATAAGTAACTATGCTTCTATTCTTTTGACCCGAATGCTTTTGCATATTAATTACATATTTAGGATTTCTCTGACTTCAAACTGCCCACAGTGCACCTTTTTTTATGAGAGGGGAGAGCAACAATGAAATCAGGATCAGGATCAACATTAAAGGCAGTAGTAGTTGAGACTGGCCATAAGATACTGGGTCATCTCAATTCCATGGTCACAAATGATATCAAGTGCAAAAAGTGCACTGCAACAGTCCACTGTTGTCGGAAAGTAGGAGGCCAGTCCCAGTTTCTTCCACCGACTGTGCATAAGTGACAGAATTCATATCCCCTTTCACATACGCCAACATGGGTTTGGACATGAAAGCCTGTAACTTTTGTGAAATAAAGAAAGAGCAATTACATAGCAAATTCCAACAGAATGGAAGATTGGAAATTCACCAAGGACTCCAGGACACATGACCACTACTCAGGTTAACACATCAATGCAGATGAACTTTCATGATAATAGATATAAAAGTCCATGGTATAACCATAATCTGAAAGAAACCATTCTATATGAATTTCTCTAGTTTTTTCCTAGAAGATTATTTTACTAATCAGAACCGAACCTTATCTGAAGTTACAATGCCCCTGCAGTTCTGTGAATCATTCTGTTGCACATCTTGATTATCATGTCGCTTGTTGCCAGATCCATTGTGGGATGCAGCACCTCTACAATCTGAGAGAGATTGGATTCAGAAATTTTAGAGAATTACAGGTTGCTGATAGAAGCATTACCTTGTAATGAAAAGCATCGTGACTAGTGAGTCATACTTCCAATTTCAACGAACCCCCCCCCCCCTTTTCAGAATTCAGCTCTTCATTGAAGATTATACAGAGCAGCATAAATAGAACTTATATCAGAGACAAAACGGGATAACTCACGCTAGAAATAAAGTTCATTACAACAAATTTCTATAGTTCACTGATTTGTCTGATAATCTTAGCACTGGTAAAAGAAAATAGAAGAGAAGATGCAAGAGGAGGCAAGGAGGAAGTGCAGAAGCATTGAATACCTTTTCTCTGATCACCAATCGTAATCATCCCTGCTCCAACCCCCAATTCTGATGTCCCTGAAGGGCAAGGATCACTTCTAGATGCCTCCCACATGGTTCTTGAGCTTAGGTTTTTCTTCTGCATTTGAAAAAATAAGGGAGACAAAATTTTATACCTATAAAAGGAAATGAATCAAGAGTACAATCTTTACACACATATGAAATGAGGTAGATTCTAAACGCTTAGCTGTCTGTGTCTATATTCGCACGCAGTGAAAAAGAAACAGAAGGAAAGAACTAGAAGGCTGAATGGCTTAATGCTTTATACCCACAAATTGCCTGTCTTACATTATTTTCATGAAGGGCTACGAGAAATATCGCAAGGACAGAAAATAATTACACCGGCAGATACCAAGTTAAATTTAGCGCACAAATTGAACTCTAAAACTTAAAGTGACAACCCCCCCCCCCCCCTTTGCAGCAGGCAGTCTCTGGGGCTCAGTGCACTGGAGCATTTCCAGAGCAAATTTCACTTTTCCTACCTAAGAAGAAATGACTGATGGTTTATTCATATTGCTGCATGCAGCGTGCCAGTCTCTCTTATCACACAACAATAGCACAATTAGTTCAGTGCCAGCAACAAAAATTATGCTAACCGGCAACAGATTGATCTGATTGTTCTCGCAGTTTTAACTAATGAAATAACCAATTAAGATTATCTTTTTTTTTCCGAAACAATAAAATCCACAACAGAGAAATTAAGACTTCTTTTCAAGCATTTTAACCAAACCTATCCTGTGCAGGCGATCATGCACAAATGTGTATATGACTGTACATTTTTCTTTCCTTTTTTTCTTTTTTTTAGTGGGCGGTGGGTGAACTGCAAAACATTTCGGGTTTCCGCTACACCAGACCGTTGAATGGAGTTCAAACAGAAGCAATAAAGTGTTGAAGTTGTTCATTATGTTCAACCCCAATGGGCAAGCAGTTATTCTATATAACAAATGAAACTACTTACTGCTTTTTCCATATAAACTTTTTTAACATTTGGGAAGTTTTCGAAGTATATAGGTTACCAAATGAAATTGACTTCGAGGTCAGTGATATTATTGACTGCAGAAAGAGTAATAGACAATTAAATACTAACACATAAGTCTCACCTCAAAACAGTAACCCATCATAAACTCTAAGCCTTTCAAGTATGCATAGCCATGAGGGAGGTGGATATGCCACAAACTCGAATTTGTTAATGCAAAAGTACAACATACGGATATCACAACTCTAGTATATATTCAAAGAAAAGAATTAATCATATCACACAGTTGAGAAAAGTTTTTATGCAGTAAACCGATGTGCTGATGTCCATTCCTCTTCATAGCAAAACTAGTTAGCCTACATCCAAAACGAGGGACCTATTTCGGTACTTCTGTTAAGGCATCTCAAGCATTAGCAAGAAAGAAAATCAGGGATCTTCTGAGACTAGCATTGCTCCACTATTCAGACAGCTAATGAGTCCCTTCAGGGCAAATTTTTGAGCTTTGAACTATAGTGATTGGAGCAAAACATTCCATTAAATTGTATTAGCATCTTGTTCAAAATCTAAGGTTCCCACAAGCAGCTTCCGTACAATTCAGTTATAAAGGCCGACTGCGTATGTCTAAGCCGCCCCCCCCCCAGGTTTGCCCATCCGAATGTGAACTCCAGGGTAATGGTTTTTGGGAGAATTATAGTTCTTAGGCCTCATCCACTTAGTTCATCTAGCCTTATTAATGATACAGCCCATGACCACTACCAATTCATAAATGAGGGCTTTAACAATGACTCCAAAATATTTTGAATTACTTGAAATCTCACAAAAGACAATGGTCAATTACAACAGTAATGGAGGATAAACAAACATAAGAAATGAAGATTTTGAAAATTCACATATACTCTGATATTCAGGAAGCTATTGCATTTTGATGTCTACATCATCTGCAGGAGTCAATTTAAGTATATGACTTGAAGTAGCCAAGGCAGACGGTTTCCAGTATTTTGGCAAGATAGCTTCAAAATCTATCGGGGATTATATTAGGTATAAGCTATTACATAAGCTGATTTCACGAGCTAATTGCACCACCATGATCTAGAAGATGGTTGGTGAAGTTACGTGCTTGAAAGTGTAAACCGACGTAAAGGCACATGAATCATTTTTAATAGTTATGTAATAGCAGATGATAATTTATGGCAACCGTGGAGAAATGTGCCAAATTGGTATTAACTATTAAGATCTCAAACCTTTCTAGAAATTAGCTTTTCGTATCCACAGGTTGATACAAGCCCCTGCCAAACATCTTAATTAAAGGTCTACCTGGCCCAAATTCTATTCCTTCTGCTCTAAGATCTTTTAAAAATAATAAAATCATAAATAACAAAATATGCCAGTTGCACCATTCTCATCTGAACCATTTATGCCCATACAAGCCGTACACACCACCAAATGCCCAATTTTTAGGTTTTAGACAAGAGTCTCTAACAATGTATTTTTAATAAGGGAAAATAATAGCAGGCTGTGGCGGGATAGGATTAAGATATTAGATCGTTGAGAGTCGACCCGTACTTGTCTTTTGGTTGCTGTGGCATAGTGCTGGCATAGGTTTTCATATGTTGTGTTTGTATACAGGTTGAACTGTCTTCTGAGAAGAATTCTCGTTGGCTTACCTCTGGCTGTTAAAGTATATTTCCTTCCTCTGTTTTATTTTCATTTTGTTACATAGCTTCAGCAACTGATCTTTTTAATACATCTTAGTCTTCCCTTGCTATGTGTCCTTAATTTTCTCATTAAATGTTTCCGCAAAATCTTTCTTCTTTAAAATATTTTCACAAAATCCTTTTTTTTGGGTCTCTTGGAATCAACCTCTCTACGGGTAGGAATACCAGTAGGGGTAAGGTTGCCTACAGTTGGATCTCCCCAGACCCCGCAAAAGTGGGACCCATACTGGGAGGTGTTGTTGTAATATGCAAACCCTGTTCCCAATAGAATACTTTTGTGGGATCCTCAAAATGAACCTTTACTAGCAGCGATAAAGTTGGCAGCATCTAAATCTCCGTTGACCCTCCTAGGGTGGGATCCACACAGAGTGGCGGTGTTGTTGAAGAAAACATAATACAGAAGCTCTATTTTATGTACATTTAGATTCTAAACTGCAATTCTCATTCTGAAGGGAACCATTGAAGAAGACCATGATGAAGCATGTGGACACAACTTAAGATTATACAAAAGGCACCTTGGAATCCTTGGAGCAGATACTGCTTCACGCCATAGTGCAAATTGCACATCCAGCAAGGGGATTAATGGTATAGAAAAAGGATAAATCACGTGACCGGTTAACACCAACCAAAGGCACACTTAAGGAATTGTACACTCCCCATGCAATCAACTGTATACTGTAAGCACAAGTGCACAACTAACTTACACCAACTTTACTTATTTTTGGTCTTAGGAAGATTACAAACCTGACAGCAAGGCTTCAGCTTTCCAGTGTGCGAATCTCAACAAGAAGAGGATGGTTGTCCCTGGCTATCATCATCAGGCAGTTATACCAGTGGAGAAACTTCTAGGTCTCTACACCTCCTAATAGTATCCAATACTAAAAAATTTGCACAATTTCTCACCTCAGAGCTCACAAAAGAACAATTGCAATCACACCCAAACAATAACAAGGGACAGAGGGGTAAAGCCCATGGAGACAAAGAAGACATCAATGCCAAGAATTAATCAAATGAAAATGGAAGAAAATCAAGTCAATCAGTAAAATGGAAGCCTTAACTTCCCAAGAGTTCTTTACAACAGATGATTCTAGTTTCCCTGAAAATACATTTAACAGGTGTGACCAAGTCCAGCACAATACCTCCAAATAAAGGACACTAGATGTCAACATTTCAAGATTTGACTTATTAGCAGGTAGGTCATATTTCTTGCAAAGTCAAATTCCAAAATGGATTACAGCAAGTCAGCACAATACCTCCAGATAAAGGATCAAAGACGTTGCCATTTCAAAATTTGACTTATTAGCAGCTAGGCCATATTTTTTGCACAAGCCTTGAATATCCTTCCTTGAGAAGTTACAATATAAATCCTCCCCTTTCTTTTCTCCCATATGCTCGATAAGAAAGAATCAACATATAAACCTGAGGGCAAAACCAGCAATGCAGCCTGAGTCAATCAATTAAGCCCATTCACCAACAAATAAGCATTCCTAACCTTAGAAAGGGATGCCGAGAAATATATGTGAGGCAAATCCCAAACTTAGTTCCCTCCAGAGAGGAAAGCCAAATTGTTTGGTTAAATACATTAAACCAAACTTCAGAGTGGATTTCCTACTAAATTGAATTTTACAGGGTTACAAGCTTAATACAATGAAGAAATTAAAATAAGCAGATCTTACAAGCCACAGACCTATCGGAGGTGCAACTTACTTTCCCCAATGGTATGCATGTGAAGTATATTTCAAGTTAAACCTTCATTTCTCACCTACTACAATAAGCACAAGTAAAACATGCTTACATTGCTAGACATCACTACAAGAGGCTCTTTCTAATAGGATTTAGGAAAAGCACATCCAACAACTGTATCCCCTTTCAGCAATCAGTATTTTGTTTAAATTACCCTATAATAAGCAACGGAGACTAACTCCGGAAGATGCACAAACAACTGGCAGCAAATTCTAACAAACAGTACAGTTCAATACAAACAAAGACAGGGACACAAATGGTTTGCACTGTAGAATTCTAATTCACGCCCAATGTAGAAAACTTCCCAAAGACTTTAACAACAGAAACAAGCCAGCACCATGAACTAACATGAATAATGCCAAGACAAGACCTAGGGTCAAGATGTGACACAACTTTATCCCTGACAAGTTGCCAAAGAGTTTGATTTATAAAACCCAAAAAGGAGGTCTCATTACAAGATGGGATGGCAGTATTACTGCTATAATAAGTGCATCAAACCAAGCAAACAGAAAGAAATTTACATATAAGTACTAAAATTCTCACAGATTCAAATAAATCAGAGACTAGTACACCAAAAACATATATATCATCCATTTTGTAAAAGAACGATAACTATAACCGAAGCCACAAACATGTGTGCAATCACAAATGCACGTGCGCGCGTGCAAGCACACATACTCCAATAGTTATGATAAGGACGATTACAATGATAAAAAAAAATTTTAAAAAAAAAAGAGTACTAGAATGTGCAGAAAAACCATAAACAGAAAGAAACACAAATATACATTACCATTCTCATATACTAGCAGGAGGCACAATGTATATTTGCTCTACACACACACACGCACACATGTACACACACACACACACACACACACATATATATATAGACATACATACATATATATACATACATACATAGACATATATATATACATACATTCATATGTCTACACACACACACACACACATATATGTATGCATATGTCTATATATATCTATATATATATATATATATATAGAGAGAGAGAGAGAGAGGAAGAGAGAGAGACACACACACACACACAACACACACACACACACACATATATATATAAGAGTGCGCATATTTCAGTTATCAGCCCATCAGTGTGACTATTGTAGCAGCTGCCTAAATCTATCAGATCCTAGCCTGTAATCTCCTTCCACAAAGAGAATGCTAGAGCATGCTCACGAAGTATAAGATGACTATACATTTCTTTTCTTTAAAATCTCACCAAAAAAAGAAAAGGCGGAAAACAAGAAATAAAGGGACCAAACATGGCCAACAAGCCTTTATGGCAATTACCCTCCGCCCCTCGTCATTAAACGACATCGAGAATTATCCTCCTCTTTTCCCCTCTTTACACTTCATCTAAACTTAACCTAAAGTTACTTGATTATAAACTAAGTACCTAAAACATTCGCACACATGGCTTCAATTCAACCACCCCGGGGGGGGGCAGTGTTTTCTACAATTTTTTACTCATGGAATTGGTCTTTGTGTTTGCAAGGGTAAGGCTCTTACATTTGGATCTTCCAAACCCAGTAAGGCAAGACCCACACTGCCTAGTTGTGTTATTCTTGTAAGCTTAAACTCAGTAACACATAGAGATTTACCCTTACTTACGGGCCAAGTATACAAAGCAACCAGTCCTTATTTCCATTGATTAAAAACTAACCAAAATGTGAATGCAATGGCGATTCTATAGATAGCACGATGTAAAACCAAGCACAAGAGAAATAAATAGAACACATAATCATAGGTCACTTCAATATTTCATCAAAGCAACCTTCATGAATATCCCCCCCCCCCAAAAAAAAGAAAAAAGAACGCAAAAATCAAATGCATTTTGCCAACTAAATCTTACTAGAGCAAACCAACTTTTAACAAAATCGAAAGAGTCCCTTTGATGATGATGAAAGCAATTTCCATGAACTACACTACTTGGAGCCCAAAATCAAACAAAACAATGGGATATTCATTGCTTTCCAAATAAATGTCACAACTCTATTTGAGGTTATATTCCCTACTTTCCAAAAAAAATGTCACGATTCCATTCAAGGACATGGACCATTCCAGATTCCCAAAACACCACCCCCCCGATGAAGGAGATTTCAACTTTTGATTCTATATATGGCATCAATCTTGGAAATTACTCTACTTTCAATGTTGTCAATAGGAGACAGAACTTCAAAGAGATAAGTCACCTAATTTGACGAGAACCCTTCCCAAATCCCAATCCATAACCTGAAAATCCCACCTAGGTTGGGTGTGAAAGGGTCACATGCAGCAACCTCACCTCTAAATTGAAAATTATGGAGAGCAGGTTGGTTCTGTTAAACCCTAGGTCTAACATTGATGCCCACCTACTTCTCCACATAGAAATAGAGAACAGTTTAGAGATGTGATTTGCTTTAGTCCATTATCATCCAAGAGTTTAAAAAAAAAGGGCCAAAATTGGCTAGTTCAGCTGTGAAAAAGTGGACGTAGGACTACAAAGAATCTCCTTTTTATTGAAATCCAAATCCATACCCAAAGTCCCACCAAAATAGAATGGGGACTCAGTTTCTAGCTTGCCAAGACTCCTACAAAGGCTACAATCAATCACAGCCTAACCTTAATCTTATGCTTGAACAGTATACTTTATTTGTCCACTTATGGGGTTACAGCCTGCTCAATCTCATAATCTGTTTTTTTTTTCTTTTTTGGCGAGGGGGTGAATTTCAGCTTTCCACCTTGAATTTCATCTTCACTGTTATAGCATGGCGTTTCCCATTAGGGTAAAGCTCAATGTCAGGTGTAACTTATTCAGCTCCTTGCAGGGCATCCCTATAACAAATGTTTGATTCCCCCCCCCCTCCCTAATAAGACCAAAAAAAATGGCTCTGTCCAGAAAATGTAAAGATGAAACAAAAATATGACCACAGCATGCTAGTGAATAAATTAGGACTAACCAATTGTCAGCAGAAGGCAATGGCACGCCTACATATTCGCTAATCAAGCGCAATGTCAAGTGTAACTTATTCAGTTCCACGCAGGGCATCCCCATAATGACCCCCCCCCAAATAAGAACAAAGTGAAGTAGAAATATTGGCACAGAATTCTATCACACTTATGCCACTTTTTTATGAGTTTGAAAGTTTCAACTTATATTACGACATGATAGAATTGAGTGAGCAACTAAGAGATGCCAAAATAGGAAAGACAATGAGGAAAGATTTAATCCTTACCTTTCAATCAGGTACATACATTGATAAAGAACTCACCCAACATTCTCACCTCCTCAACCAAATAAACAGTAAATGGACGATAATCTTTAAAAAAATTTATAATAAAAAAATTATTTTAAAAAACCTAGATGGAGAATCGCAAAAAGGTTATTATCATAAATCAGCAGGATCACTTAGATGGAAAGCTTTATAGATTAGCACTTTGCAAATATGAAATAAGACCAACAGCTCTTACAGTTAGAAACGTAATTTGATTTTCCTTTATAAACACGGGGACACTTAAAATATCACTAATTCAGACCAATAGTGGAAAGGTAGAGTCACAAAGTTGATTTTCCTTTAGACATGGACACAGGAGATAAGAGAAAGGAGAAAGAAGACGACATGTGCAATCAAGTCTGATCTAATGCTTATGCTCCTTATGAGACAGAAATCATACGCACAGGCACTACAGTGCTTTAGATGAACCTCCTAATTGTACATTAACCAAAGTACCCAACTTACACAGAGCACGATAATTACTAGACCTTCTTAACTTACTCCAAGAACAACAATTGCCCAATATGATCCCAGCTTTACCTCTCAGTTGCAAAACAAACCCTCCACAAAACCTTTCTTTTCCCATTTTGTAAAAGGAAATGTACTTCAATGGCAAGATGAAATTCCGTCATTCTATCATCAAGAAAGAAAAAATATATATATACCCAAAAAAAAGCGCCTATCATATACCACTTCAATGCGAAGTATCTCAGTGTTCTTAGTTTCCACAAAAACATTACCATACTAACTGAATTAAGCTGCCATCTGATCAGAGCGTTGCAACTGTAGCTGAGTGAGTCAGTGATAAAATCACAGCGCAACAAGAAACGCAAATTACACGAACATTATGATTAATTGAAGGGCAAAATTAAACTTCTTTCACAAGAATCAAAGCATATCACAGAGACTAAGATCAAAAAACAAATGTAATAAGCTTCAATCGACACATACGCAAATTAATTAAGGGATGAATAACCTTTGAAGTCCAATTAACTCTTCGGAAAAATTGGATGTAAAACACGAACAGATGAACAATGAGCCGGAAATCTACGACGAATGGATGAATCTACGAGCTGCAATCCGATTTAGAAAGATGATTCGAGATAGATGGAGAATGATAGGAATCGAAGAGAGAGAAAGACTAGGGCTTCACACAGTAGTACTCTGCTAGAGGGCTTTCAATCAAGTAAGAAGTGAAAGAAAATTCTGAGGATGAATAATTTTTAAAATGTTGGAAAATAATCAATATGAATAAATTAAAATATATTTGGTGTGTTAGTTAAATTTAATTATATTTTCATATGTAAGGTTACATGTATATTATGTTAGTGATATGATTATATGACTTAATCAGTTATTTTTTTAAAAATTTTGACATGCTATTGAAATTAATATGAATTGGTTATTTAAGTTTTGCAGTAAAAATAATTTAGTTTATTAAGATTTGAAATTAATAATTTTATTTATTTAAGTAGAAATAATGTTAGTGTTTAAGTGTTGGCATGTTAGTAATAATAATTTAGTTTATTGAGTTTTGAAATGTTAATTCAATTTCTTGAAATACCTTATTAACTTGGAAAAAATAAAAGAGAAGTTGGTCAAAGTATATTTTTTTGGCATGCTATTGAAATTAGGATTGGACATGATTTGATTCATAAAATTTAATTTCAATACAATGATATGTTTACGAGATAGTAAAATTAATACGACCAATACTAGTATGATTTGATTTATGTTTGTATGACTTTACATAAAAACTAAAGTGAATAAAAATTTTATGGTTTGATTCATGAAATATAATTTAAATATGACTTGATTTGGCTCATAAAACTTAGAAATTTGGTAACTACAAATAATATGATTTGATTCATCAAATATATTTTATGGTTTGAATATTATAATTTTAGTAACCAAAATTAGAATATTGGTGACCAAAATTGATATGAATTAAAAAAAAATAAAACTTTTGATACTTTTATGGGTTTCACAAAATCCTTTTTCTATAAAATGTTTTCACAAAATCTTTTTTTTTTTTGGGGGGTCACTTGGAATCAGCCTCTCTACAGGCAGATATGCCTATAGAGGTAAGGTTACCTACATCTGATTTTTCTCAAATCTGTAAAAGTGAGACTCACACATGGAGGTGGTGTTTTTGTTGTTGTTGATGATTATTCGTGATTTGTTTGGTATATTTGATAAAGCCGGAAAAAAAAAAAAAGTGAAGTCTTGCCTTATTTGAGCGTTTTTATTAATATGGTACAAACACAACACAATTCGGTGGTCAAGCAAATTAGAACTGAAAATGGAAAAGAATTCACTTCTGGCCCAATTTTGGAGTTTTCTTAAAGGACTATAATTTTTTGTCATAAATGTTGTATTGATTTACCTAGAGCTGACAAAGTCTGACCTGACACGATAATATGCTCCAAATCCGACCTGAATTTACTGAGAAAAACGCAAATTCAATACAAATTTAACCGATTTCGACCCGAAATCGACTCAACTTGACCGTTTAACTTTAAGAGATGTTATTTTTCAATTTGGAGTAAATCTAAGCTATTTTTGTGGCTGACACAAAATTGAGTCATTTATTGGGTCGACCTGAACCGACCCGTTTCTTAGTTCTAGATGTACCACAACAAAATGGGGTGGTGGAGAGAAAACATAGACATTTAGTAAAGGTTGTTAGAGCACTAAGATTGGAAGGAAGGCTACCAAAGAGATATTGAAGGAATGTGTTTTAATTACTGGATACTTCATCAATTTGACACCGACACCACTCTTTTCTCACAAATGAATTTTAGATTTTATATCAAAAATCTCCAAACTATGACCACTTGAATATATTTGGTTGTTTATGTCTCGCCTCTCTTTTCTCACAAATGAATTTTAGATTTTATATCAAAAATCTCCAAACTATGACCACTTGAATATATTTGGTTGTTTATGTCTCGCCTATGTGAACCCCACATTCAATGATAAAATGGATCCTCGCACTACAAAATGTGTCTTTCTTGGATATGTATGACTAAAAGGAGTGTTGGATTTAGTTCTTATATGATCATAAAATTTTCACCAGTGGAGATGTCATTTTGTACGAGGATAAATTCCCTTTCCTTGGTCACAATGTTTGAAATGGTTAAGACATCCCTGATATTGTTAAAAAGCACATAGAAGAGCATATAACACCCCTGGATAATTTTAGATCTCATGTTGTTGGCCATTTCTCTATTGACCATGCAAGTGATCAAATAGCAGCCACAGAAATGGAAAGTGAGAGAGAAATGAAACCAACACAAACTCTATATCTAATACCACTAGTGGCGAAGCCATGAATTTCGGAGAGGGGTGTCGAAATTAACAATACACAAATTTGGACTTGACGGTAACGAGGATTTCTTAGCCAACTTTTTGAAAGTTCTATGCATTTTCACCTAGAATTGAAATTAAACATATAAATTAAACAAATTTAAAATTAAAATTGTCAAATAAACTAACAAATAAAACAACAAAAGCAAATTATTCTATAAATTGAAGAATTAACCTAGAATTGAAATTAAACCTATACATGAGACAAATTTGAATTTGAAATTGGCAAATAAACTCACGGATCAACCAATAAAAGCAAATTAATCTACAAATTGAAGAATTGCCCTAAAATTAAAATTAAACCTATAAACTAAACAAATTTGGAATTGAAATTGGTAAATAAACACATAAATCAAATAATGAAAGCAAATTAATTACAAATTAAAGAATTAAGTAACAAATTTAAGCCAATTAAAACATTTAAACTAGTTTAAGTAAAAGGAGATCTGACAAATAGAGGGGAGGTGGGGCTAGACCAGCTAGTGGGTCATGGCTAGGACAGAGGTTAGTTCTAACTTCTAATTGAGGAAATTTTAAGACAATAAAAAGTAATGCCTATGAGCTATGTCGAACCAATGACCTTAGGGGAGGAACTGCAAAGGAAAACAATTCTTGGTGCACCACCGGGCTAGTTACAATCTCATGCATCTCCTCTCCTTATTTTTAACTTATATAAAACTTTTAATTTTTTTAAATTTTCCCCTTATATTAATTTTTTTATTTTTGGGGAGGGGTGTCGAGTGACCCCACTAACACCACACTAGATCCGCCCATGACTACCAGACCTGATGGTCATAATGAGGTGTCTTCAGAAGGATCTTCAACGCAAGACCCAATTCCTTCGACTAATGATGTTGATAATAATACTGATGATCGAGCACCAATAACTCGCCCTTCTTGCATACGGGTCATGCCATCAAATTAACTCAAATATTATGTGGTTGATGTGTCATCCTCTCTAGGCCTGTCTGATATACCCAATCCTTCAGCTAGCGAACTCATGCGTTTCTTATCCTTTCGCACATTTTCTGTCTTATAAAAATTTGGTGCTCCCCACTGTGCTTTTCTAGGAGCTATATCCTCCATGGATAAGCCCAAACATTTTTCACATGCCATTAAAGATCCTCAATGACGAGCGTGAGGCTATGTCAACAGAAATTGCCACATTGGAAGCTAATCAGACTTGGATTTTAGGTCATTTGCCCCCATGGAAGCATGCCTTTTGACTCCAAATGGATATACAGGGTCAAATACAAAGCTGATGGAAGTATTGACCATTTCAAGACTCGACTTGTAATTCGAGGTGACAAGCAAATTGCTGAAGTTGATTACGAAGAAATGTTTGCTCTCGTTGTGAAATTAGTTACTATTTGTACCCGTCTAGCAGTTGTGGCGTTTTCGACATTGAGAGGTCATTCAACTAAATGCAAATAGTGCATTTTTATATGGTGACCTTGAAGAGGAAATACACATGAAGATACCACAAGGTTTTACACAACATGGCGACAACAGATCAGTATGTCAACTACTTAAATCTTTGTATGAACTCAAACAAGCCTCATGGAGTTGGCATCATAAATTTATCAACCTTTCGAGGACAGCTAGATTTCATCAGTCTCGAACTGATTATTCGTTATTTACTTCGCAACAGGGTAATTTATTCACCATTGTCTTAATTACCGCCGATGACCTGCTTATTACTGACGATGATCTTGAATGTATTCAAAAGATCAGAGAACTTCTCAACCTAAAGTTTGATATTACTGGCATTGTTTTAGGTCAGTGTAAATATGTCTTAGACATTCTCAAAGAGGCGGGTTTATCTGCATCACGATTTTCTCCTACCCCCATGGACCAACGTCAAACACTGTCCTTTGATCAAGGACCTTCATATTACAATGCAGCACAATATTGACGTTTTATTGGAAGGATTCTTTGCTCGACTGTAACTAGCCCTAACATTTCATATGTTGCTCACCTCTTTAGTCGGTTTATGCACCAGCACGATAGAGTCATTTTGATGCTGCCTTGCTTGTCTTGTGCTATTTGACAGGAGGACCAGGACAATGTATTTTCTCTCCTTCAGCTAGTGAGTTACACCTTGTTGCATATTGTGAAGCAAATTGGGCGGGTTGTCCCATGACAAGCCGTAGTACCACTAGCTATCACATCTTTCTTGGTGGATCTCCCATATCTTGGCATTCTATGAAACAATCCGTCGTTCCTGGTCCTCTCTTGCGGCTGAATATCTAGCTATGGCCACCACTACAAATGAGATGGTTTGGTTGCGTAATTTATTACATGACTCACATGCTTTCGATTGGAAACCTATTGTTTTGTATTGTGATAATCAAACCGCTTTGCATATAGTTGCTAATCTGTCTTTTATGAGCGAACCAAACACATTAAACTTGATTGAAAAAGCTATAGTTGGTCCCCCCTCGTCGCTCGATATGTTCCCTCTCGTCACCAACTGATAGACATCGTAACCAAAGCTCTTGCCGCTCGACCTTTCGTCGATATTCAATCTAAGTTGGACATATCAGATTTTCATGCTCCCACTTGAGGAGGAGTATGGAAATATCTTGGAGTATCTCGAAAAGATTCATCATATATTTGCACTTTTTTTTTTACTGAAAGTGTATCTTGGTTTGATATGAATTTCAGATTCTGGGAGTTAATTTCCTCTTGTAGTTGTATTTCCTTATTTTGCAAGCTGGATAATTGTACTTGATATATTGAGTTAATGAATGAAACGTGAGATGTGCTATTTGCACCCAAAACTACTCAATGTCTTTAGGTTTGAATCATATTTTCAAATGTTGAATATTTGTTGAGTTTTTTTAGGGGGGTGGAAAGGGGAGAATTTCCCATGTCTCTGATGGGCTTTTGAACTTGACTCCTTTTGTACAAAGTTGAGTTTTCTCCTACTAGACCATCCTTGATATGACCAGTCATTGTGCCTTGTTGAGGTAGATATACGGTTTTATTTGTTTGCGAGTTTTGTTTCGTAGAACAGAATCCCTCAATTTACATAGGTATGGAAAGATGTAAACTGCAAACCTGTGCATCTTATGCTAACCATTATGTCTAAGACCTGCCATCTATATGTTACCTACGTTTGATGTTGCAAAATTTTGATAATAGTTTGTTTAGTAAGAAAGTTTGTGCTCATAAGCAATTTGGGTGTTTTGTTTGATTTCTGGCATATGTTGTGCACAATTTTGGAGCTTTGCAATTTCACTCATGACTTCCTTATGCACACGCTTCTGTCATATGGTTGTCTTTTATTCGCCACAGACTAATTGGCATCATGGATTCAAAAAAAAGGCATTGGTAGGGCAAATATAAAATCTATTCAGATTATAACACCACCACCACCACCACCTCCACCTCCTAGTGTGGGTCCCCCTTTCGCAGGGTCAAAGAAGATCTAACTGTAGGCAACCTTACCTCTATCTCAAATAAAAACACCCAGCTGGGTATCACTGTTAGTTAGCACTACTAAAAAAGTCCTTAATGTTCTCAGATACCTAAGTTCAAATCTTGTTTCAATTGATCTTTGCATTTTACTCATTTAACACCCCCAAAACAAGAAGGAACCCTATGCAGGTGCTAGTTAGTTCTGAAAAAGTCTTTAAAAATTGTTGTCTAGGATTCGAGTTGAAATCTTGCTTGCGACGACTTTTGGCCTCTGTTTTACATCCAAAAAAAGGAAAAAAACAAAAACAAAAACAAAGATCAATAACCCTATTGTTGTTAATTGGTATAATTGTTCTGTCTATGAAACCATGTGGAACCTTTGGATGGACTAGTTAGGGCTATCCCATTCCTCTTTGAGAATTGTAGACAAGAAAGGGATGTTGTTTTCTCCGGTAATTGTGAATAAACTGTCATTAACAAGCAAGCTCCACATCCCTTCTACATACCAAGGGGAGACAATAATGAAACCTGCAGTTATATTTGCATGCAACGGACAAACAAAAATCTAGTAGCAAGGAAGAATCGAGATTTTAGATGACCCTGAATTAGAAAGAGCTGCTTTCAATCTGTATTTTCCTAATACTACGTTGTTGTGGCTACCTCTAGACTCAAAAATGGTCGAGTTGAAGATGCTGGGCCAATTTTTCAAGCAACTTATGGACTAATATCCATGGAATCCTTGGGTTTGCTCTTGAACTTGGCTACTGCATCATCAAATGTCTTTCTCACATGCTCACACATGTAAATCAAATTCTGACAACTATCCTTTAGAACCTCACTAGCTGGATCACCTGCAAATTCAAAGCAAGAAGACAATCAAGGAAGATTCATTAAACTAACGCAGAAAAAGGAGAGCAAGCCGTGACATAAATAATGAGTATCAGACTGTATCTCAGATGCTGTATGTGAATTCACTCTCGAATAACAGGGCACTTGTAGTTTTGGCATAATTAAAAGAGGCCAATAAACTAATAAGAGACAGACATGTCAAACAAAGCTAGAGCACAAAATGTGAATATATTTTGGGTCCAATGAGACTTTCAAGGTGAAGTAAACCTCATCACACATACATACATTGTCAATGAAAAGCAGAAGCATTGCAGCAAGAACACCAAGTACTCCCCAGTCCCCAGTGGATTTGTCCTACTAGGTATCTCGGTACCTCCTGGAGGTCCCATCTCTGCCTCCTAGGTACATGTCCTGGAAAGAGCATAATATATTATATGGGGTGCTAACAGTAAACTACCATTCCTGGTTCCTCTGCCACCTGTTAGTCTGCAAGGCTGCCTCTTAGCAGCCATGGATAAGGTCCCCAGCGGGAGAAGGGGGGACTGACATGAAGAAAAAGGTTTCCCTCTTCTAAGAGTTTAAACAACGAACAGGAAATCCACATTTCCACGGCATGTACAGCATGTAGTCCTACTAAATTCTAAGGTTAGAAAACAAGCCCCATCTCTAAAAGTTTTCACAACAGAAAATAGTCATAAATTAAGATGAAATTATGACGGTGAAAAAATAAAATCCAAATGTACAGAATGCCTAATGAGACTTTTAGAAGCACTTGATGCACATCTTGAATTTTATCATGCAGGCACAAAACTTATAAGACGAAGAAAATGCAATAACCAAATAAATGGTATGGGAACATTGAAAGTTCTGATGGAAGGTTATAAATATGCAAAAGCATGAACAGTGGACGAGTAAAGTGATGAAGCTATAGAAGGAATGTTACCAGACTAGATACTGAGCTATAAAATCTACCCTTGAGCCATAGGCTCCAATCCCATGAGCTTAATGGTCCTTGATACAAGCAACTTTTTTCTTTTTGACCTCAGTTGAAGACAAAGGAACCCAACAGATAAGGCTTTGACAGAAAAGCCAAGTGAACAAAGAAATTTTAAGCCCTGAGCTACAGTCAAGGTTGTTTGGGGCCCGGGGGGGGGGGCATTATCAAGAGTCAGAAGCAACTTTCTGGCCCATGATTCCCAAGGACTATGTACAATCTCACTAGTGAAAAGGTTAGCATGGCACAAGCTTCAGCCAGCTCATCATTCATCAGGCCTCCCCCAGTAGACCATAAGCTACATATTAGAGCTCAGAGACCTCTGAAGCTGTCAAATACAGGCTTTGGCCCAGAAATGTTAGCAAAGAATCATCAAGGCTTTCAGAGTCCAAATAAGTAATTCAATAGGGCTTTCACTGGGGAGGGGGGTGGGGACACTAATTGTGGATTCCATGTCTTTGGCAAGGATTGCTTCTAAGTTCATGGGATAATCCTTAAGATGTCTCAAAACCAGAAACTCCAAGTTTGGGTTCCAATGAAGGTGTCACTAAGATGTGCTCTGGTGTACGCAAACAGTAGGCATTGCAAGTCTTTCAGATCAAGTGACCAACCAGCCTTTTATTGAGCTTTGGACCATCATGATCCAATTTGCTAGGTTTAGGGCTTGGTTGCATGCTTTGTGGATTACATATATTAGTTTCTGAAAGGATTTCAGCATTAGGGTTCACATGATCCCCACTTCCCCAGCCATATTGAAAACAAAGACGCTAAAGATCAACAAAGAATAAAATGACCCAATCAAATTCCTTCGGGGAGCCTTTTTGTTCTTTTCCCTTTCTGCTCTTCCATTCCCTAGGCGAAAATAACAAAGAATAAAATGCCCCAATGTAATTCCTTCTGACATTCCGGGAACCCTTATTGTTTCCTTCTATGGTGCTATGACCAAGTGGGGCCACAGGATGAAAGACAGAAGGAAAGCATTACATTAGTGCACAAGAGGTTGAGCATCCCATGAATTAAGCTAAACATGAAGTACCTCAGGCCGTCGCAAATTCTACTGCACAAACTCATATATAACACAATAAAAACAATGACTCCATAGAGTAAGCTACACAGAACAAACAAATAAACATAATGATTCTATACGTACCTGTTGTCTGCACAGAAATATTGACACGAGCTTCTGAAGGATGGGGGATGCTGTACCCACAGGACATTACCCTTGGACTGCAGGATAACAGCAAAGCATAATTAGCTATAAGAATGAAAAAAATAATTTGGAAAGAGCATCTTTCAACAGATGCATGGCAACTAACAGGATAATCTTGAGCGCATTTTATTCTAGAACTCCTTAATACAATGTTACAAATGGATAACTAAAATCCAAAAGTCTATATAATAGATAAAGATCTTTTGTTGCCCAGGATACTCAAGTAACAAGTAAAATAGATTTGGGATAAAAGAAAAATGTTTTTAGCTAGCCAGAATCCTTTTTTCAAAGAAAATGACAATCAACAATAAGAAAGTCCATATGAAACCAGGGTACATTGTAAGCCCTTCATAGCATGTTGGGACTAAGGACAGAGATGACGAAGGAACAAGAAGAGAAGTTGTCTAACTCACGTTAACCATGTTGTGAAGATTGAGTAGAGGGGAAAGGCGGCATTTCACTCCCATTCACACCCTTTAGCTCAGCATTTGGTTAATGCCATATTCGGTTAAACTAGTTGGAAGATTCTTAATAAGTTTACCCTATGTTTCTCTATCCCCTTCCGAACATAATTAAATTCACATTCTTTCCTTCCCCTCACTCCCATTCTCTTCCCCTCCACTAACCTTCCTCCTATTTCCCCCCATGATATCCATATAGTGTGACACTCTCATCTTGAAATAATAAGTTGAACCAAACCAGGAAACAAAAATAAAAGCACAAAAAAAGGGAACCGCAATAACAAGGTTTCAATTAGGGAAACAAAACTTTTCTTAATGCAGAAACCTGGAACATGGCATATATGAACAGGAAGTTAGGAAACCAAAATAGAAGGAAAAACAAAGACAAAATCATGAATCATAAACAAATTAAAGAAGAGGACATACTCTTTATTGAGGACCAATCTGAGGGAGTTAGCAAGGGTATGATCCTCCTCAGTTATTGAGAATGTTGATGCACTGGGATTCTTATACGAACCGTGCTCCATTGCTTAAGCCTCTTCCTCTCCCTGCAAAATCCAGAGGGTCAATTGGTCCAGCTAATTCCTCTAAAAAAAATATAAAAAAATATATTGCGAAACAGAATTTTTGGAGAATTTCTTGAAGCTCGTAACCAATGTTGATAGAACCAATCCGGTGATCGAACCAGTCAGCCAAGTGGGTCAATGGGTCAACTAGTTGGACCAGGGTTGGACCGGTTGAACTGGTTTACAGTAGACCTGCATAATCCGGCGAAACATGGAATTTTTCATGCTTTCCTACAAGTAAAGTGATTACACATTTTCATGGGTTTTCTCATTCACAAGCACAGAGAATCGCAATTTGCAAATTGCAAGAACAAGTTCACATTTCACAACCCAAAGTTCAAACATGAACTTAACAATTGAACCAGGCAAAGTTAATTAAAATTTCAAACCTAATCTAAATTAACAATTAATCAAGCAAGCAAAGTAAATTGAAAAGCTTTGAAGCAAGGCTAGCACCTGAGCAAGCAAGCACAACAACCAGTAGCAGCAGGCAGAGTCACTCGGTTCTGCCCAGTACCAGCACCCAGCAGCAACAGCAAGCAAAAAGGCGACACTGGCGCAATGCGACCCCGAAAACTCAAAGCCCTGAGCCCTCAGGTTGAGCCGCTGAGAGATGAGAGTGAGAAAGTAGAAATCGAAAAGCAAAGAGAGATCGAGCATATTACCTTGACAGCAGCCGGCGCCGGAACCAGAATCGGACGGCAGAGACCAAGCGTCGAGAGGACAGAGAGAGAGCCGCTAGCGCGAGGGTTTCGAGGAGGAAGAAAAGCTTTGAGGTCTTGTTAATCTGGATGCTTAAGGGATAGATCTCCTCATTTATCTTTTTTTTTTTAATTTATTCACAAAATTCCAACTCGAAATCGTTAAGAAAAATAAGTGTCAAATTAATCTACATTGATTAGCATCTTAGTGAGATTAGTTTTATAAATAAATATAATTTCTTTGCGTATAATTACTATAAGTTATTGAAAAAAAACCTCTTAATAAGTTATGGAATTAAATACCTTACTTCTCAATTCCGATATCGTGCACTGACAAAGACATATTTCCAAGAGTCACGAAAGAGAAAAAAAATCCAACATATGATAAATACATACATAAAAAACTATACATGTGATATTAAAAACATGTACCTCGTGAGTGTATAATAACATGTCATCCCTCTTAGAGCCTATTGTTTTTGTTGGTTTATCGTTGTTTCTCATCCTTTCTTGTTGTTTTCCACTACATTCTAGAAAGATCAGTTTGAAGGAATTGATTAGAAAGGGAAAACTTAATTTTACCCCAAATCTAACATACGATAAATACTCATGAAAGACAAAAACTCGATGATTGGGGGGGGGGGGGAGGAAATAGGTTGACTTATTTCATAATCATGTGAATTTTGTGTCTATGTAAAAAACAATTTAACTTTGCCCCAAATCAACAAATAATAGAGTTATTGGCCGTAAATTATAAGAACTTCAGGGATGTATTGATTAGAAATAATCCAAACTTCAAAAATAACTCCCAATACTCTACACTTTGAAGGTATTTATTTTAAATAGGTCATGAGTCACTTTAAATTCTATTTTTAGGCAAATTGAACTTTATCATGAATGTAAATAACTTAAGTTTCATATATTTGTGTTGTTTTATGATAATATGATTTGAAATTGTCTGAAAAACATAATCTAAAATGATCGGTAGGCTACTAAAAATAAATATCCTAAGTTTGGAGCAATGATAACTATTTTTAAAGTTCGGATTCTTCTCATCTAATGCTTCCAAAGTTCAGATTATTTATGCCCAACAAGCTACACAATAAGTTTTCATACTAGATGATTAAATCATGTCGACTTGAAACAAAAATCAAATCGTGACATATTATTCATAATTTTCTCAGTAATTTCAATAAGTATCATATCATATTATCGTTTTAATTTAGATTTTTCCAAGTCAAGGGAAGGGATCAGGGTGGGGAATGTAGTACGGGTGGGTAACCCTTTATCTTGTAAACATCATGTACCCGGTAAAAGGCTGAAGGTCCCAAGACACGCCAGATTGCCACTTTCCCCGGTACCAGAAAGTAGTGGCCAGCAGAAAAACAGGGGACCCCATCAGCATCATTTTCTAAGAACCAACCATTTTGGCAAAATCGGTCAACCACAGAATCTCTATGTGATTCCACAAAATTTTCATTATTCTAACATAATATCCCTCTCTAACATCCACACTCAACATTATTCTAGATAAGCTTTTCTTTCTTCAGTACAGATCAACCTCAGTTATTACTAATTAGCTCTCCCTTTTTACATCAAGAACACAAACTAAAAAAAAGCAGAAATCAAAAGGGTAACAAGAGAGGGGGAGAAAAACATACTAATTACAGTAGCCATGGCTTTAGATTGACTGCATATAGAAAATTGAAAGGTGATGAGATTATAAACAAAAGGACTACACTCTCCCAACGGGAGAATCGGGTGGATATGAGGCGTATCTTGCAGGAACATCGACTTGATGATTTCGTGTCTTCATTATGCTCGGCACCTCGAAAACACCTACCTCATTAGTAATCTTCTCAGCAATCTCTGCTGGCCTTTTACGATCTAAAAATGATATACATATGGCGAATGCTTGCAGAAGCGTGAGCGATGAATCGAATTCTACTGAGTATATGCTCTCTTTAAATGGCGCCAAGCTCAATATCGGTTGGTTATCTTGACCCATCTGTGACCCAAGGTTCAAAGAAAATGCTCAGCAGTGTCTTATGATCGAACAGCAGGCTTAACACTGAGAAGAATAAGAGGGGGACGGGGTTGCATAGGGATTAGGGACCTAGTTACCTGAGAGAAAAGCTGAAACATATTCTCACTTGGACACGCAACAGAACCCGTTTCCCTTTCATATTCTCTTTTGTTGGTATAAATGAGCAGCTGACAACCCAGATCCCATCCACCGCAATCACATAATCCACCAGACATCCATCTATGGAGAAGGGTCGATATTTCTCCTTTACTAGGAACCGTATGAACTCCACCTGGAAGTATGACTGTTGTACTGAAGTTCGAACACCTAGGAAAATGAGGATTCTGTGAATCATCATCAAAGTCAGCACAGGATCTCGTCTCCTGCATGCTTTTTGTAAAACATGAGCGTGAAGACAGCCAGTTATAGCTAAGCAGGCTATCTAACCTATGGTTTTCGCAGGAAATTTTTGGAAGCTTGACAACAATGGCCGCTAGCTCATTAGTTGGATGGAAGTCAGTTGGATGCCCATCTTCATCCCCACCATCCACTGCGAACAAATCAAATTCCCTGGTGATCTGGAAATCTGCAGTCTCATAATTACTCAGTGGAGAATCCTGAAAATCCGCTACTTTCATTTGTGCTACAACATTTGGTACAAAACCAGGGCCGTCACTTTTATTCAGCCAGATTCCACTCTTTCTCTTCATTTCCCGGACTGTAAAGAAAGTGTAAGTCCAGCTGCGATGACCTTTTGCCGGAACAAATGAATTCCGTACAGTAGCCGCTAGAATGTCACTTTCATTGTCAATACCGAAAGTAAACAAAGGAAATCCATTTTTAAAGGATACCTGCAGAAGGGCTTGCAGTGACGACATTTCACTCTTTGAATTGTGATGAAGATCAGTAACAGTCGTCATGCTACCACCAGCAGATCTAGACTTTACTTTCACAGACTTGCAAAAATCTACCCGATCACTGCATGACTTCCGAGTACCAACAGCTGGAGATGAATGTTTCTTAGATGGTTCACCCTTATTTGAATCCGTGGACTTAAGAAAGGGATCAAGCAACCTTCTTAGAGGACTAGATCTACCTCTGTTATTATTAGCAAAAGACTTGTCACTGCATGGATTATCAATTGGCACAGATGCAGTAGGCCCCTCAGATCCAGATTTGGCAGTAGTCGCAGTACAATCCTTTGAACTTGACCTACGAACTGGTGAATTATCTCTGGAGCCAGCATTCTTTATCACTTGACCCATGGCAAAACTTAATCTACGAATTGGTGACGGGTTTCTGCCTTTTAAAATGGAGTCTGAACTTTTTCTCACGTCCAACTCATCAGAAGGCTTGGCTGCAGTCACATGTCGAAGCCCAGCAACTGGCTTCTTCTCCTCTGTCTTTCTGCTTCTGGATGCGCTGCCTAGCATCCTAGCAGGGAATGAAAACATGTGAGATGCTTGAGAGGGACCTTTGACGGTCTGTGTGCTAATCCTGGACGTATCATGAAAATCATCCGTAATTTGAAGTGGTGTTTTTGATGCTTCTGATGAGCTTATGACGCCTTCGAGATCTTCAGAACTAAATCCAGTTGAGCACCCGCAGCTATCAACTTTAGAAGGTAATAGATCGCCAAAACTGCTTCTCCCTGAAATGTTCTTTGGCCCTGGCTCTACCGAAAGCCGACTATTCCCAGCAAAATCAGATGAGGTAGTTACACCAGAGCAGCTAGTTTCCGATTGATCTCTTGGCGTAATGACAACCCCTGATTCCTCTCTACCAGAGCAATATTGATCAGCAGCATTCAATTTAGTTTTTTGAGACCTCAGAGGTTGTTTTGTAGATTGATTTCTTTCAGTGTTAGGTTTCCCTGCCACCTCAAACTTATCGAAGGAAGGCTGCTGGTCCATATCTGAGAGAGATTTCAAGTCATACGCCGACCTTTCACACTGGTGCAGTGGTCCCAAAACCTTTTGTTGCCCACTTAAATTGTAAGCTGATTTACTGCTTGAATCCTGGAACTTGCCAGCATTCCTTCTGAAAACACCAATGTCTTGACACTTTTCTCCCCCATCATATTCCTTCTGGCGATGAGATCGAAGCACATGATTTTGTGTTTTTTGACATACTGAGGAGCAGCTGTGAACTCTACCAGAAGAAGATTTAGCTTCATTTGGAGATGCTTCAAGAGGAGACTGCAGTGAGAGATGGTGCATTCTTTGTTCAGCTGGGGAGCAGCTCGGGCCCCTACTAGAATGGGTTGAGGAGCCATCCGTTGAAAAAAGTGAGGTGTTACTACTAGATGGTGAACACCCCTTATGCTTATGAGGCATTTGTTTTTGACTATGTTGCCATTTTTCCAGACGCTTCCAGTCCAGAACACCAACATTCAGGGCTTTCTCCTGCACATTCTTCCCTTTCTCCAAGAAACTGGGCAAATTTGACATGTATCTCACTAGCTCGTCCTCTTTAGGGGTCAATTTCTGTAAGACCTGACATTGCTGACTGCGTACATGTTTAGGGACGGCACCATCCTGACTTCTTGTAATTTCATGATGGAAATCAGTATGAGACAAATTGTGATTGTCCGACATCAACATATCTCGTAACTTTGCACCCTGACGAGAATGAGAAGGAACAGTTCTCTTTCCAGAAGCCACATATTTCTGATCCCGAGAGCTATATATCAGATCAGTACGATGTTCCATAGAACACAGATTTCCAGACAACCTTTACTACATTTACCATAAGATCAATTGAAGATGTCCAGCAATTATCAGCTTCTCTTCTGGAGGTGTTTCACTATTGCTCAAGTCTCTACTTCAGCTGTCCACTGCAAAAGCATTATAAATTTTATATTAAAAAAAAACAAATGAAACAAACTTAAAGATAAGCATTTTACTTTACAAAAACTCCCCATAGCTTGACGACTCAGAAAGACAGAGGGAAGAAAACAGGAGAAACCATCTCCCCCAATAGATATGGTGAGGAGGGCAAGTTTAGGGTGATCTTTACAATTTTTTAAGAGACTAATAGGCATTTACAATCACTTTTGTTATAGGGGTGACTATCAAATCATTTGGTGCGACTTTTAACCTTCAAATAAAAGTCAACCCCAATAACTTTTAGTCTGCAATCTCTCATGTAAGATAGTCTCACCCAATACCTGTTTCTTGCCAAAAATATTATCTGGAAACTGCAAACAAGAAGAATTATGGCGACAAAAATTTCCTTGACACTGAAATTGAGAATCAATCATTAGGTAAGTGTCCAAGGCACCTTGAACTGAAACAGCCTCACAGACAAAGTTGATTTCAAGATTAAAACACAGAGTCACCACACTTATAAAATTGGTATTTCAAAGTGACAATCTGTTTTCCTGTTCTTTGGATGTATAGCACAAATTCACAGTTACTTCATTCTTTTGTTGCAGTGGAAGGGAAAGCTGCAATCCTAATTCTTAGTCAAAGACAATATCAGTTACCAAAATCTAGTTCCTTACCGTACCTGCTGTATCCACGTCATCACCATGTTGGTCTATCGAACAAAGCTCAAAACCTTCAACCCTGACCTAACTCCCACCGAGCAAATGCAAATTTGTGGAAAATCCCTCAACATAAAGCTGGTAGTTGGCTATTTTGAACATGTCATCTTGATAGTTCTCCAGATTTGATTGGTGAAAAAGGTTTTTAGCTTGGTCTGGTGTGGATGAAAGGAGACAAATACCATCACTGCATAGACCATAACACAATTGACCTGAAGCAAGAAAAATCTGTGGTCCATACAGCATCCTAGCCTATGGACAACCAGCATTGTTGATTACAACTAGCACAAGATGACAACAATAGGCATAGGCACCTCCTCTACCTATTTTCCTCCACAACATTATTCAAATTTAAAATCCCAAGAAGATTAGGGGCTAATAGCAATGAAACACAAACAGAGAGTTTCAGAAACATGAGATTAGACCATAGAGTCAAAAACTTAATGGTTTTTGCTCCGAACAATTATTGCCAACCATTGCAATTATTGTACAGGCGCCAAGAAAATCATACCCATTTTTTAGAAAAGAAGCTTTTTCTAGTTGCCATTGTCAAATTCAAGCATTGAAGCAGTCAAATCACATCCAACTCTTGAGTACCAAGCTCTCGTATGCCATGATAGTACTGAATTCTCTGAATCCACTTAGCTACCTCTAAATCCCCTTCACATTCCTGCGATTCATCTACTCATTTGGCTATGAAATTTGTTGAGTCCAAGAAGTATATAACTAACTGATACATTTCCTGCCATTTTTCTTGGGAATCAAACATCAACATCTAATTCTCCAGATTAACAAAATCGCCCTCTCTCTTTCTGCCTGATCTTTGTCCATGAACTTGTAGCAAACAAATCCGAAATCAATCAACAGCATGATGCAAATCTAAACAACCAAAATTGTTTGAAGAAGTATAATGAACAATGACTGCTAACCTAAAGAATTGCAGCATTCTTCAACTACTCAGGACAACAACAACTGAACAAAAATACAAACAGAAAGAGCACATTACAGCCGCAGTTGAATCGATTAAAAAACAAGTCACAAATAAACAATCGTCCAAATTTCAAAGGAAGAAAGCTTACCGGAGATTCAGAACCGCAATGCTGCCCGAAAACCACCGCCGGCGCCGGAGCAGTGAAAGGAAGAAGTGTCGGTGAGTCACTTTCCCGGCGAGCGAACCAGAAGAGAGAGAAAATGGGAGGAGAAAGCTGGTATCGGGATCTTTCTCTGTCAACGAAGTGAGGTGAGAGACTATGCAGAGAGCCCGAGAGGAGAGAGAAAGAATGCGAGAATCTGAGGAGGAGAAGGAGAAGGCTGTGAAAATTGGTTGTTTTCTGGGTTTCAACTCCTCTGTTTTCTCGCTTGCTTCAGTAAATATTAGCGGGAGAGAGAGAGAGAGAGAGAGCGAGTACTACTGTTGATCTGGTCGGACCATAGCCTATATCATACACCCGAGACTTGAAGTATACACTTTTAAAAGTTACCTAAGCAAAATATATATTAATAATTGCTTATATGATAAATATGTAGTTTAAGCCTACTCGGTAATTACGGATTTTTTTTTGACGGGCCATTAAAAATGTTATTCTTTCCTTTTAAAAAAAATGTAGTTTAAGCTCAGGGTATGCTGTTTTTAGTATCAAAGGAAACACAAAAACAAAAATCAATATTGATCGTATTTAATTTAAACTTAAATCTTAATAGCAACTTTCAAATACTTTATTAGTTGAGTTTACTGAACGCACTGGCCAGAGTATCTTATGGGTACACAATCAAAACTAACAATCAAAAAGTATTAACACTTAATGTGTTTAGTAAATTAATATAATTTAGCTTATTAATGTAAATTAATATAAAAGGATATCAGTATTTTGTCAAAAAATAAAATTAATAAAAGGTATTTGTACCAAAAGGTATGAAATGCTGCTTCAGTATATCAAAAGTTAATTTTACCATCTTTTTATAAATGTTGCTTGAAAGTTGAAACACTAGTTCGACCCCGTTCTTTTTGTTGTAAATCTAAATTTTCTAACCTCAACTAACTTCAATCTACGTCAACTGGCTTCACAAACTTCAATAAAAAATACTAACTTAACCCACTTCAACTCATTTCTTACTATTTTAACCAACTTCAACCCATTTTCCACTTTTTTAATTAACTTCTATCCATCATTAAAAAAATATATATATATCAACCCACTTCAACTCTCTTTAACCAACTTCAATAAAAAAAATACCCATTTTAACCCACTATAACCTACTTTCACCAATGTCAACCAACTTTATCCGTTTAACAACCCATATTTCCCAACGAAAATAACAAACCCTTACTAATTGAAAATTAAAATACCAGTGTAAACACTGGCTTACCAAACAGTAATGTTTTACTGATTAGTATTTTGATGCGATCAAAACGTTGAACGCTACTTTAAACACAGCTGTTGCGGCATTAGTGTCTCATCAGTAGGAAAACCGGAATAATTAGGGTAATAGTTGTTATGCTTTTAGTTTGCTTTTGATTTTTCCCCCCTGCTTTCAAAGGTAAAAGTAAAATTTTCACCTAAAACTATAATAATGCATGAATTGTTTATAATTTTTCAGGTCTTGAATAATTCATTAGCAGAATTAAAAAATTGCTATAGCATCAATGAGTACGAAAACTATTGTTTACTTAATCAATAATTTCCCCCCAATAAATGATTCTTCATTATATTCTACACTTCCCCGTTTTAGAAATCCTCATTGTGTAAAGACTATGCAGACATCATACTAACATAAATCAACACTGTGGTGTGCAATGTAAACCCTAGAATGAATTCACATAAAGTGGTTGGTGATGGCTTGGAGAATGCTCAGGCTAACGAGATAGCAGATGGGCAAGCTAGAGAATGTAGAGCAACATCGTTTTGGAAGGGTTAAATTAAGAACGTGATCAAGAAGCTTGCTCTGAGGCTGGTAGAACAATGTCTTTGTCTACAGGGACTGCAAAGACTTGCCTTACTTATATTGGCAAATTGGCCACTTAAAAAAAAATCTCACGGGAATTGTAGTTTGAGCGAACCTTCTACAGATGACATTGAGGAGCCTATGCATTCCATTAGCCATAGGCAACCCATCTCACCCATTACTGAAAAAGATTTCTAATACTAAAGAATAGATGCAAGAGTCTGCCCGACATGACTCCCCTACACCTACGGAAATTGCTCGAGAAAGCTTAGAGCTATGCATACAGTTGGGTGTTTGTGTTGTAGGGAATGAGACTCCAGCTATCAGAAGGATTACGAGGAGTTTGAAGAAGAAAATGGGAAAGCAACATTGATGCTCTTTTCAAGGATTTATTGAGCTCGTGCGACAAATGAGTTTAGTTTATTACAATGGCAAATTAGTAATCACTTATTGCCTATTTTGTTGTTTGGTGTAGCGCTCTTTGTCCGTTTATTAGTAGATGCAGTTATGCCTTTTAATTTAACGGTTTTTTTGTTTGATACCTAGTGGTATCTTTATGGGATTTTCTCAACTAACTATCGAAAAGAAAAACACTAGAATTAGTTACATAATCACTGCCTTAATTAATAAGGCGACAGGGCTATTATTTGGATTATTCATCGCTCAAGAAGTCTTAAAGTTCGGCAAGTTGGTATTTTTATAAGTAACATAATATACATCTTGCTACAAGACACTTTTATCTTGGTTTAAAAATTATGCTATCATGTATTAAATTGAGAAAAGGATATATAATTGAATAGTTACTAGTTATCACCTATAAATGGTGTAAAATCAACTTTTTAGCCATACTTTTTTACGATTATAAAATTATGCGTATTATAAGTCTTTGTGGATAGGGTTTAATCAGATTAGGGCGTCATTTTGTACTTGTCGACGTAATTGACTAATGCTAAAAGTTCATATTTATTAAAAATTTAGAAATTTTAAACCCTATAACATACTAATTTAGGTTAAGGTAGGACACTTAGGAAGCATTACAGTAAAACACATATCATTACTTTTTTTTTTAATCAAAGTTTTTCGACATTAACAATCTACACTATTGGGGGTTTGGACATCAGTAATTTGACATAGAGAAATAACTCCAAACAGTGTGATCTTTTAAGGTATTTACTTTTTTACAAGTGTAGGGGTGAATTGATATTGTATTTTTGGGGCAATTCAAACTTCCAAATGAATACATGAAAATTAAATTTTCCATCTTTGTGTTGTTTTAAGGGAAATATTTTTTAGAATTATCGAATAAATACAATCTTAAATCCCCCCTATACTATTGAAAATAAATACCTGAAAGGTCATACTGTTCGAAACTCTCCACGTTAGAGTATAAACCTCCAATAATTTTAGATTGTTGGTTTTTGAGACTCTTTTTTATTATTCGAGATGAAATTCTCACTGTAAGAAAGACATTTAGGAGTTTGAGGAGATAACTTAAAAAGAGAAGGCAAGCGTGATTTCTTTTTACTCGATGACTTCTTTCAAGCTTGAAAGTGGCAAACTTTGAGGTGAAAAGAAGAATAATAGTATACTACTAATTTAATGCATTCTCTTTAAATGAAAAATCTCCTAAAAGAATATGCAATTTTGTGTATGTTCATTTATAGATTTATTCATCCTTTTTCATAAGTTATGTATCTCCATTTTAACTGTTGTTAATTATATATGCTTTGAAGAGGAGTTTTGGAGCAACAGTAAGGTTGTCTCCGTGTGACCAAAAGGTCACGGGTTCGAGCCGTGAAATCAGTCACTGACAAAGTCAGGTTATGCTGCCTACAATTCACCTATTGGGGTGCGACCCTTCCTTGGACCATGTGTGAACGTGGGATGCTTGTGCACAGTAGCAGAGCTGAGATTATAAGAAAGGGGGGCGAGATTGAAAAAATTAAAGGGCACTTAAAAAAAAAAACAGAAAAGACAGAACAAAGAGTTGAACCAAATACCTCCTACCCAAAGCAAGAGGCAACTACCACCCTACTATGCACTCGTATAATATATATTTATGAACTAATTAATATATATCTATTTTTCTTATCCATAACAATATCCCACATTTTTTTTTCAAAAAATTGGGGGGTCAATTGATTCTCTTGCCCCAACATGACTCCGTCTATGCTTGTGCATCGAGCTACTCTTTTTTATTATATATGCTTTCTAACTTTTTTGGATTTAACCCTAAGTGGGGGGCTCAAAAATGCTTTTTGAAAAGAAGAAAATGGGAATGATATATGAATATACACTTTGTGACTTTGGCATTTAGAAAGCTGGATCCCATTAATTAAAATCTTATTATTAAAAGACAGTAAAACTGTATCTTTCCTACTGTTTTTTGGGGGGTTCAAACAGTAAAAACTTCTCTTTAATGAAATCAAACAGTAGAAATTAAACAGTAAAACTTTTTATTAAAAGTATTCGTTTGAATGATGGGCATAAAGGAAAAGCATCGGGCAAAAGGCAGAATATAAACTTTAGCTTTTGGGATTTGCAATTGATGAATCTGCACGAGCAGTGGGCAAAAGATACCAATCAAGAAGAGGGGCTCATCCTCGTACATAACACGATCATTTTGAATACGTTAATAAAATGGACGTCAAATCTATACCGATATGATATAATTACAGGTATAGCGGTTGTCATTACATGACAACTACCATAATTAGTAAAATTTAGAGCGCATACTTGTAATAGGTTGATCGTAGCCGTTCATTTTATTTAATCCTTGAATAATTAAAAATGTATTATAAAAGTTATATAATATCTCAAAATATTAGAGAAAATTAATTGTATAAGTGTTTGATATTCTTTAATTCTCATCCTATTAAAAACAAAAACTAAAGACTTTTGGAAAGAAAAAACAAATTGAAAAGTTGTTAAGAGTAATGAGTTTCTGTCTCCATGAAAGATATGTATTCCTCCCCCAACTCATAATTTCCGATGACCGCCAAATATTTTGGCGGCCAAATGAAAGATGTGAAACTTCTATGCTTTCGTGTTGTGGCTTCTCCCGCCCTTGCTTCCTTTTCATAGTGGCTGGAGGTTGGAGAGACTGAGTGACGGCGACGTCCACCATTGCTACCAGCGAGAAGGCCACTGGTGCAAAGATGAAGATAGGTGACGTGCCCCATCTCTCTCATTTTCGGGTGGTTTCGTTTGGCATATTGAAATTGGTGCCATCAACCCAACTATGTTTCCTATTACGGGTTAGTGATACCAACTGTTTCGACGACAAGGTGGCCACAGGTTGTTCGATGGTGACTTATGTCGGTTTAGGATTCGTTTGTGATGAGGGGTTGTGTTTCTTTTTTTCTTTTTTTTAACCTCCAATTAAATTAAACTTTTTTTTGTTTAATTCCAACAAAAAATATAACTCATCCATGTAAAGCTCATTCAAAACTAATAAAAAATAAATAAAAATCACTACGAATTTCACATATTCTCAGTACACTTAAACTACAACAATAGAACAATTTAAACCGTACACGTTATATTTGAGAAAAACATTATTAGAATTCCAAAATCGAAAACAAATTGAACAATAAATAGTATTTTTATTTAGTCAGCAAGGGATTGAATATTAACATACTGGTTTCATAAGTTTAAGGAGATGTACGTTTAGCAATTTTAACAAGACATGTTAAGTTGAGTGATTTTATGTAAGAGTTGATGAGTAATTGGTGATGGGAAAAAGAATTTATAGAATAAGAAGATTATGGTTTCTTAACTATGACATTAAAAAAAAGAAAAATAGTTGAAAATAGTTGTAGCATAAAAAAGAGAGATTAATTGGAAAGCAATTATATGGAGATTTTTGAGAAAAAGGGTAATTAACATTGCTCCAAAAGAAAGGAAATATAAGGTCAAAACGGCAAAGATGGGACTCAAACTCGGCATAGACAGCTAAACACCCCCTTAGCCATTGCACTACTACCATTTTTTGACACACTCAAGACAACATTAAAAGTAATTAAAAATGTTTAATTTAATTGGAATTAAACCAAACAAAAAAAGAAGAAAGAAACATAACCCCCCATTACAAATGAGCCCTAAACCCGCATAAGTCGCCATCAAACAACCTGCAACCACCTTGTCGCCAGAACAATTGGTATCAGTGTATCACTGACTGGTCATAGGAAGCGGATTTGGGTTTATGTCACCAATCCTAATCCACCAAATGAAACCACTCGAAAATGAGAGAGATGGGGCACGTTGCCGATCTTCATCTTAGTGCTAGCGACCTTCTCGCCGGTAACAATGGTGGACGTCACTTTCGCTTATTGTCTCCGACATCTAGCCACCATGAAACGGAAGCAAGGGCAGGAGCAGCTACAACATGAAAGTATAGAAATTTCACATATTTCATTTGAACGCTAGAATATTTGACAGTTGCTGGAAATTATGGATGAGGAACTAAAAGTTTTTAGTTTGTTCATTTTAGAAGTTTTTAGTTTTAGTTTTTAATAGGATGGGAATTAAAAACTCTCATGTAATTAATTTTCTTTAATATTTTGAGATATTATATAACTTTTATAATACATTTTTAATTATCCAAAGATAAAATCAAATGAACGGTTATGATCAACCTATAATAAGTGTACGTTTTAAATTTTTTTCAATTATGATAATTGTCATATAGTGACAACCACTATAACTTTTTAAATTGAAGAACGATTTACGAACTTTTTCCTCATAACCCCAAAAAAATCAAATCGAAGGGGTCTAAAAAAAATTTTAAAAAATCGATTAGCCAATTGGCTAGCACATTTTTCCTCTCCAAGTTTCTCCTAATCCCAATAATTAACAATAAAAAAGCTAGCTGAATTAATTTAATTGCTAATGTTTAATTAATTAAATAAAATTTGTTTACATTAATTTAATTGAAAGCAAATCCCCGACATGCGTTTGCATTACCCTGCATCATCATCTGCTTAAACTCCATGAAATTAACCAACCCATCTCCATCAACATCGACCTTCATGATCATGAGCCTACAATCATCCTCCTTAATCTCAACCTCCTCTCCTTCACCGCCGCCGCACACCCCGCCGTGGGGCCGCCGGAGACCGAGTTCGACGAGCACTGATCGGAGCTCGTCCGGCGAGATGAACCCATCTCTGTTTTTGTCGAACACATTGAAAGCCTCTTTGATGTCGTCCTCCTCTTCGCCGCCGTCTCTCTCTCTCTCCTCCATGATGACTCTGTACAGGACCTGGAACTCGTCCGAGTCGACGCACCCGTCGCCGTCCGAGTCGACTCCGCTGATCATTTGAGCCACCTCCGAGTCAGGGAGGTGAATGCCCATGTTGTGGAGGGACTGAGTCAACTCGGCCATGCTTATCCTCCCGTCACCGTTCCTGTCAAAGAGGTTGAATACCCGGCTCAGCTCCGCCGCGTCCATCGTGGGGCTCGGGTTCCGTGGCGGCGGGCGTGCCGGTGGCGTCTCGGTGGTGGTGGAAATGGCGGAGGAAGGGGGGTGGGGGGAGGTGGTGTTAAAAAGAAGGGAAGAGAAGGAGGGGAGGGAAATGGCAAAATTGATGATTGGCATTGATTAATTTGTGGGTCTGGAAACAAGTGGGTTGTTTTTGGCCTTGATTTCTATATATATATATATATATATATATATATATATATATATATATATTTGAGAAGGCTCATGGTTAGTTGGTAATGTGTTAACCTAATTTAATGTGGGTACTCTGGCTTTGAGAAAAAAAATAAAATAAAAAAGTGGATTAATTAGTTAAAACAATTTTATTTTTTTTTTTGGTTGGTGGGGGTCATAAGAAAATGTTAGTTAAACAGTCCTCCTAAATTAACGGTAAGATCTAAAAGTTTGTCTATATAATGTCAAATTATTGTTAAGTTTAGATGTTTAAGAAGGTATAAATGTTAATATGACTAGATTTTAAAACCTGGATTTTCGAGATAAATAGGTGGATTTGTTTGTTATATAGTAATGCTCGTGATATTTTTGAGTTTTGATTTCAATGACTTTGTTACATACGACAAATATGAGACCACAATTATATTTAGATTTTAATTTTTAATCAAAAAATATATACATATATCAAAAAATTAAGGAAATATTACCTGTGTTTTGAGAAAAAAAATTTGGATTAGTTAGTAAAAACAATTATTTTTTTTTTGGTATGTGGGTCATAAGAAATCATTAGTAAAACACTCATCCTAAATTAACGGCAAGATCTAAAAGTTTGTTTATATATTGTCAAATTATTGTTAATATTAGATATTAATGAAGGTTTAACTGTTAATATATACAACTAGACTCTAAACTCGAATTTTTAAGATGGACAGATGATTTTGTTTGCTATATAGTGACGCTCGTGATATTTTTGAGTTTTGATTTCAGTGATTTTGTTACATATGTGACAAATATATAAATAGTAAATGTATTGAACAACAATTATATTCATATTGTAATTTTTAATCAACAAAAATGTATACATATATAAAAAAACTAAATGATATTTAAACCAATATATTAATAAATTTAGAATTTCAAACATTACTTGTTTACTTGAAAGTTTGTCTAATTTGTCACTTGTGATGGCAAACACATTACACTTGGCATGAAATAGACACATGCTTTGAACATAGGGAAGGAATAACGCGTTGAGATAATTGGCGGTGCCGATTTACATTTGTTTTAAGTTCGGCAGATATATATATATATATATATATGGGTGACTCTCTAAACTTCATCTGCTCTGTTTCTGTGGAATAGTAGTTAATATACAGTGTCAAATCTCGGGTCAATTAAAACCAATTTCTTTGTAATTTTATAATTCAGGAGTAAGACTGATATATCAAACCTGACTGATATATCAAACCTTCTTTCCCTTTCTATCCCGTCTAATTGCGAAATTTTTGAGATATTGGATTTAGATTTGGATTTGAAGAAAGTAATTGCTTAGCTAAAGTGTGGGGACTCTATATTTGATTTTGCCAGAGAAGAGTGGATGACAGTTGTAAAAGGTTCACATGTGACCGTTGATAACGGATCTGAAATGAGAATGAGAGCTAGCAGTTAAAAGTAGCCGTTGAACGTATGGACATGTTCTTTGGTTCGGCTAGGACCCAGTTTGGGGTGTGGCTGCTTGGAAGTCTTCCTCTGACCATAATCTACATTGTACACTTGAGTGTATGTACTTTTACGTGACACATAAGTAATTATCCAAAAAAATATGAGTAAATAAATATGGGAGTACATGTTCATAGGTATACGTAATAATTTGCCTCCTTCGACCCGACTTTTTCACCAACATCAAACCTCCATCGGTGGATTCTCGACTATTATAAGTAGCAATTTTTACGACACATGCATATACTCATCATAAACAGATACGAGGTGCTTTCACATGAGACAATTTCATTAAGTTATTGTCCAATGCAAAATAACTTAAAAACTAATAATTCGACCAAATAATATTTACTAAGATTATGTTATAAATAAGCCTGTTTAAATTTGTAACTAGGACTTCAAATAATTAGGGAGGAAGTGGCCAGAAAAGTGACACGTTATTATTGGGAAACATCTATGCATTTTTGCGTGTGTTATATATAAAATCATGACTTGAGAAAACCAAAAAAAAATAAAAAAATCCAAGAAGAAAAAGGAATAAGATCATGGTCAATAGTTGACGAAATTATCAAGATATGATCAAATACATGCATAATAATTTAAGCACCTGGTCTCGTTATGAATTTTGTAATACTATAAATAGCCATCAACCTTTCATTACTCAAATGCATCAACAAAAGATTGTGAACTAAAAAGTTTGGGAACATCATACAGAGTAATGGCTTCCGCTTACAGGGTTCTCTCAGTTATTCTTCTGATCTTGTTCATATGCTCCAAAGGTTAGTATGCACTCATTTTACTTCATTTTTGCTAAAAAAATAAAATTATTCAACATTTTTGTATATAATAATTGGGTAGTAAAGTATTTAAGGTTGTGTTATTGTTGTAATGAAAATAGTCCTTGTTGCTAAAATTGTGTTGTCTTTAAGTCCTACTCATAATTTTACTAAACTTGTTCGACTTTTGAATTTGTAGGAGAATCCCAACAATGTTCAATCAAGGATATTACAGTGAGGGTCACACAAACAGGGGAGGAAATTGAAGGAGCTCCGGAATGGCTAGTAGCAATTAGCAACGGCTGCAAATGTTCCCAATCAAATGTGTACGTAAAATGTACTGGGTTCAACTCCTATGAGAAAGTGGATCCGGCGATATTTAAGGTCGAGGGGGACATTTGCTTAATCAACAGTGGGAAGCCAATTGTTCAAGGCATACCTGTCACTTTTAAGTTCGCTTTTAAGACTCCGTATGATTTTACTCCCATCAAATCCAGTGTTGCTTGTTAAATCTCGTCGTCAAACGATGAACGTTTATAGGTATTAGTACATTTGTACCACAATGAATGCATTCGCAAAAATGCAGATTGAGTCTTTTTGAGACGAGTTACTGCAATCAAAGATGTGGTTGAGGTGGCAAAGGCTTTAGAAATGATGTTAGAACTGCAATCTTGTTGGGTTCAAATTTAGTCTCAGCTCATTTGTTCTTGGTCATGCGATGCCCAACACTTGAAATCTCAAAAATCTGGTTTGTTGCCACCACTGACTTGCGTTCGGCCTCGGCGTCCGAGGCCCAGCTCATCTCTTGGGCTACTCAGACTTTGGTCCATTTCTGCTAATTATGTTGGACTTACTGTAAGATATTATGGTGTCATTGCTGGTGTTCGATACTGTGAGGGCATTCATCTCCATCAAATTTATACACCATTATCATACTTTCTTTTCTTATAAGGCTTTATTGGGATGATTTATGGTTAATTATGGATCATTATTTGGACGAATAATGACTCGACTCTTGGTTTGCATCTCTGTTAGGGTAAGAGTTACACTCCATATTCTATAAATTAGGGATTTTGGTTTAGGCATTATGTGGACAATTTTGTGGCGTTATTAGGAATTCGGGAGTGCCTCCTGACACCACCCTTCATGGTTTTCAAAATATGGGAAGTAATAGTAGAATGAAGTGGGAAGAAATGGATGGAAGTGGGAAGAAGTCGAAATGAGTTGTATTTATTTTGAAGAGTACATTTACTGAGCGAAAATGATGTAGTTATTCATGATGCCTCAGCTTTCAGTTTATGGTATATTTGCACCTTTGCAGATAAATAGGTGGTGCCGTGTCACCTTCTCAACTCTCGAATTACAAGGAAGGTATCATGTCATAAAGATAAACAGTGAAGCTCTTCCATGAATGACCAACCACCGTTGTACAAGTTGGCTACATAAGTAGTAGTCACATTTGACAGATGCAGTACTGCTACTTAAAAAAAAAAGAAAAGAAAACCAACAAGAAGAGGAGGAGGAAGGCTCATACATTTAATTTCGCATTCAACTTTTGAATATTTAAACTATATATCCTGTGAAAACTGATTCAAATCCAAATTTTTTGCATAAAATGATGGAGACATACCATCAATTAGACGGATGCTTAAAGCAGTGTACTAAGGATCTGTTTGGACTTTGAAAAATTTGGTGGAAAGTTTTTTTTTTTTTAAGTTACTTTTTTTCTTGTATTTGATTTGGAGAAAATCACAAGGAAAAAAAATGTGGACGAAAGTTATGTGGAAAAATTGTTAGAAACAAGTGATAAAATTTTCCTCATAAAATTGTGAGAAAATTTTGAAAAAAATTTCCAACCTCCTCCGACCTTGCATTGCTTATATGACATCAACATGATTCAAGTAGTTCATCAATATTCAAATTTCTCATCTAAATTCTTAAATTTTTTCCTCAATTCAAACAAAAGAAAAAAAAAAGTTTTTTTCCTTCAACTTTTATTTTCACCAAATTTTTTAAAGACCAAACAGAGCCTAAGTGGTCCAATAACTATAACATCATTTACAGATATTCACAAGAGAGAAAAATTGTGAGTTTAAAAGATGAATGTGCATATTTAGTAAGCAATCGCAAAATATTCTTAACTGCATGCAATGAACCTAAGACTTTACAAGTGACAATTTTTATTACACATGCATATACTCATCATGGATACATATGAGGTGCTCTCACATAAGACAATTTCATTAAGTTATTGTGCAATGAAAAATAACTTAAAAACTAATAATTCGATAAAATAATATCTATTGAGATTATATTATAAATAAGCATGTTTAATTTTGTAGCTATAAGGGCTTCAAATAATTAGAGATGAAGTAGCCAAAAAAATGACATGTCAATATTTGGAAACATCTATGAATTTCCACTTGTGTTATATAAAATCACGATTTGATAAATAAATAAATAAAATCATGATATCAGAAAACCCCCAAAAATACTAAGAACAAAAAAGGAATAAGATCATAGTCGATAATTGAAGGAAATGATCAAGATATGACCAAATACATGCATAATAATTTAAGCACCTGGTCTCGTTACGAATTTTGTAGTACTATAAATAGGCATCGATTTTTCATTACTCAAATGCATCAACAAAAGATTGTGAACTAAAAAGTTTGAAAAAAAAAAAAACCATACAGAGTGATGGCTTCCACTTACAAGGTTCTCTCAGTTATTCTTCTGATGTTGTTCATATGCCCAAGAGGTTAGTATGCACTGATTTTATTTCATTTTTGCTAAAAAAGAAAATTCAACTTATTCAACATGTTTGTATATAATAATTGGGTGGTAAAGTCTTTAAGATTGTGTTATTGTAATAATGAAAATAGCCATTGTTACTAAAGGACCGCAAGAATTATAGCTACTGAAGTCTTTTTGTTTGATACCTAGTGTTATCTTTATGAGATTTTCCCAGCTAATAATTGAAAAAAAAAATAAAAAGAACTCAAGAATTTGCAACACCACAAAGTTGTGCTGTCATTAGGTCCTAGTCATAATTTTACTAAAGTTGTTCAACTTTTGAATTTGTAGGAGAATCCCAACAATGTTCAATCAAGGATATTACAGTGAGGGTCACACAATCAGGGGAGGAAATTGAAGGAGCTCCGGAATGGCTAGTAGCAATCAGCAACGGTTGCAAATGTTCCCAATCGAATGTGTATGTAAAATGCACTGGGTTCAACTCCTATGAAAAAGTGGATCCGGCGATATTTAAGGTTGAGGGGGACACCTGCTTAATCAACAGTGGGAAACCGATTGTTCAAGGCGTACCTATCACTTTTAAGTTCGCCTTTAAGACTCCGTATGATTTTACTCCCATCAAATCTAGTGTTGCTTGTTAAATCTCGTTGTGAAACAATGAACATTTATAGGTATTAGTACATTTCTACCACAATGTATGCACTTGTAAAAATGCAAATTGAATCTTTTTGAGATGAGTTAATAAAATCAAATATGTGGATGAGATGGTAAAGGCTTTAGAAATGGTGTCAGAACTTCAATTCAAATGCTTTCCTTTTTTGTTTTCAAAAAAATAATTATGATTCCCATTAACCATGCCAGCCTCTGCCCTAAAACATAAAGAAATATATAAGATTTAATATGAAAATTATATATCTTGACGCTCAAGTTAAACTCGATAAATGCGCACCCTGCCACGTTAGTGGCGAAGTGAGGAAATTCAGAGAGGGAAATCATAATTAATAGTGCACAGTATAAAATTTAACAATAATCATAAATTGAAACTAAATAATGGTTACATTATATCTAATCTAACTGTTCTCGACGGGATCTCATATTTTCCACCCTCTTCATCCAATTGTGAGTTTTCGGAGAACTTGAAGGTAACGACGAGGATTTCTTAGCTAACTTTTTGCGATATCTATGCATTTTGACCTAAAATTAAAATTAAACAAATTTGGAATTGAAATTAGTAAATAAACTCGCAAATTAAACAATCAAAACAAACTAATTTACAAATTGAGAATTAACTTAGAATTAAAATTAAACCTATAAATTAAACAAATTTGGAATTAAAATTGGCAAACAAACTCACAAATCAAATAATACAAACTTGTTAATCTGCAAATTGAAGAATTAAGTGACAAATTCATGACTGGTAGAGCATTTAAACTAAGTGCACTCCCAATCTGAGTTCCAAAAGTTGGAACTCAGGCATGCCACATCATCAAAAGTTTTACATTTTTGAAATTTGCATTCCATCATTTTCCCAACTAATGGAACTCCAATTTAAATTATACAATAAAATATTTTGTATGGACCCACTTTATAATATATATATTTTTTAAACTATCTAAATAATGTTTTTTTATTAAAAAAACAACAGAAAGATAATAAAAAAATCAGATAAGGACAAAAAAAGTGGGAATGGGGGGAGAAACTAGCATACGTGCTGCCACGCGTGCCCCCCGTTTCCCCAAGGCTGCCAGCAACTCTCTTCCACGCATGGGACACACAGGGCCCATTTGCACCATGCGTTCCCAGAGTTGGGAATGCTCTAATACTAGCAAAAGAAGAACTTACAAATTTGGAGAGGGAGGTGGGGCTGGTAGACCGTGCGGTGGCTGTCGGGAGGGGACTGAGCAGTCGACATGGGATTGGTCACCGGTGGACAGTGGGAGTTGGCGTTTGTAACTTGCTTTTGGTGGCTAGGTGGGGGGGGGGGCCCAACCTACAGCAAAATTTGTGTTAAGTGTGACGAACTATTGAAGAAGAGAAGACCGAAGGGGGAGGGGATTTGAGGGTAGCTGTAAGGCGTAAAATTTCTAAGACACATTGGCGCGCGGGGGGGGGGGGGGAAGAAACACTGTGAAAAAAAGAGGGCTATAGGCCATCAATCATGCAACCTCATACTCATCCAACACAAACAAGCACTCCTTGCACTGCTAAGCCAGACACTATTTCATGTCCAGGTTTAGCTAATTTTGTATTTATATGAAGCTCCTGATTTTTTAAAATTCTTATTTGTACCATATATATATATATATATAT
>JACYFF010019584.1:3013225-3024737 GCA_017589665.1 Selenicereus undatus
CTTCGTGTACTATGTATGAAGCCAGTAACCTATCAAAAGCCGAAAGTATTTGATCCATCCTTCACGATTAATGAAATCAAAATTACTAAGCCTCCCATTATTACCAGTTTACCACAGTTGGATTAATAGTATCCGCTGCCTGGATATACTTCTGCATCACATAAAAAGTAAATTGGATTCCAGATACCTAAGTGCTCAAATCATCAACATTCAACATTCATGTATCATTCACAAGAAACAGGCAGCTAAAAAGCACCAACACCCTCTTCAGCCTTTATCAGTGTCTGATATGTCTGAAGCACACTTGGAAACCTTACACCTCTTTGGCAGACCAAGAACTGTACTGTATATGCAACAGTTATTTTGTTATCCACGTATACAGTACCCTGGTGGTGATTTGTGGATTTTAACATCTGAACATACCATTAAAAAAGGTTAAGAGGAAAGAGAAGGTAAGGGGCTTGAACGCTGTTTCATGATTTACTGCTACTGTTAATACTCCGACATACCCTCTAATGACATTTTGTAGTTGTTCAAAAGCAGCAATAGTAGCATTAGTATTACAATCATATTGTGCAGTGCCATGTCCATGTCTTGAGTCAGTGTCTATGCTTCTTAGGACTGACAAGATTCAGCCTTCTTAAAAAGCTTTTTAAGGTTATATGAATCTTTAGTTACAACTTACAAGTATCACATGTCAGAAAGTGGTAACACAGTTTTGGCAGCGTAGTCCTGTGTGTCAACATTTTAAAAAATATTGAACTCATGCTTCATGCAGTGCTCTGTTCCAAAGTGTTGATGCATCAGACGGCTATGTACAAGTAAGCAACCTCAAGTAGCCCAAAGGCCTATAGGCTGATGGACAGCGCAGTATAAAAGGAATAGGATATTGTAAACAAATAAGGAAGCCTTTGAGACATCTACCTTTCTCTGTGCATAGGATAAACCGGGAAGCATTTTAGCATCAAGATTCAAGGATAGCTAAACGTAAATAGGGATAGGCAAGGGATATAGTGAACAAACAGCGAACCCTACCTTCTTTGTGCACAGGATAACGGGAAGCTTTTGAGCATCAAATTTCATGGACCTCCTTCCTCTGAGACGAGGAGGTGGAGAAGGAATATCAGAAAGGACCATTCCACCATGCTTCCTTAGTAGTGCCTCAATCTCTTTCTCTTTCTTTTTGGAAAAGCCTGTTATCAAAAATTCCAATCCTTGGAATATCGCTCTCTTCCTACCCTTTATGCGACAATTTGTAAGACGCTCTTTTACTTCTTGGGATGCAGTGCCCAACTGATGTTCCACAAGATCAGATCCGTCCCTTGCTCTGCAACTTGACCCTTGTCAAAATTAGGGAATACGTTAGTAATATGTCTGGAATCCAGATAGCATAACTCACTGGAAGCTGCAGATGATACTCACGAGTTTTACTCCTGGTCAGAATCCTTCTAAGGCTCTTTTTTGGATGAAACTTGATGTCAATTTCTGAAAAACGAACCTTTTTTCTAGCTGGAATATCACCATCAGTAAGTTTTCTGCCTGTATCTCGAGGAATTTCTCTGTGGTGGTGATAAACCATGTCAGATCCAGGACCTTGATCTTCCACTTGGTTGGCTGTTGAAAAATCAGGAACAGGAAGTTTTGGAGCCTTAAAGCGACAGCGTGTCCTCCGGGACAGGACAAGAGGTGATGTTTGTATCTCCTGGAGCTGCAATTCTGCTCCATTTTTTGCATTTTGTTCAAAGTCATCCTGAATAGGCCTAACAGATGCATTTCCAAAACCAGAAGTTTCATGGTTCTCCTCATTACTTATTGCAGTGTCACAGTTTAAGGATCCAAAAGAAGGTCGTTCTCTATGAACTTTCTCGCGTGAAGTATTAGCACAGCCTATAAGTTGCTCTTTCAAAAGAAACCTTGTTTCATGATTTTTGTCATCACTTTTCACGATAGAGCAATCAGATGTAGATGTGGGTTTGACAGGCAGTAGTTTCATCAAATCATTTTCATCTCGACATTTGGTGCTGTGTATTTTGCGGTTCCCAAAAAGAAAGGTCTCACTATTGTCTCGTCGGCTTGCAAGACTACACTTGAATGCTCTCTTTAATGGAGAGAGAGAACTCCCTGGTAAGCCCACACTATAAGGCCTCAAAGAAGTCAACTGTCGGCCGATTGTATTACTAGGGCCAATGGCATCGACCAGAAGTTCATCCCGGTTTTTTGTACCAACATTTTCACCACTGCCACCAGAACTACTCTGGACATTTCCAAGTGGGATTTCTGGAATTTCAGGACAAGCTTTTTCACTGTTGACAGCATCAAGCACTCTAATACCTTCATTGTTATTAGTTGTATGAGGAGAATCATTAATTTCCGCAGAAATGCTGCAAGGTACTATTGAGCAAAGAGGATCAATATATGAATCTTTTACGATGTCCTGATCAATCAGTCTATCTGCACCAGTTGTTCCATACGAACCTTCCAAAGCTACACTTGATTCTGAAGCTTTTAAGCGGTGATGGTGATTATGTACAAAGGAGTTCTGATCAGAAGCAACATCTACAGATTCTGAAAGATAACTAGACTCTGCAACAAAGAGTCTGCGAATCATTTTTATGCCTTTGGATTCCACCCCACAAGCATCCCCTTCTTCCTTGTAGAAAAGAAAAAAGGAAAAATTATTAGACAACAGCAATGTTCTTTTTTTGAGCTTTTGTTTTCCTTGGGACTTCTACTTTCATGGAAATAACTTTCCTTATAGTTTGGACCCACCCCCTCCACCTTCTTTCATTTTCCTGGGTCTCTATCTTTCCCAGAGGTCGACTCAGAAGAAAACATTAACAAAAAGGACCTCCCCACCCAGCAAAACAAAAAGAGACAAAACAGCAAAGGAGGATGAAGTTGAATTCACACAAGTATAATAAACTTGACTGATACAGTCAATGGTGCATTTGATTTTATCTAAATCCCAACTTTCCTTTTTTTTTGGGGGGGGGGGGGGCCCCCCCACAAAATTCAAACTTTAAAATCTGAGGAGGGACCAAATGATATCAGCAATGCCACAAAGAATGTGATTATGTGACATATCATGGCATGCATGGAAAGGAAAAAGCATATGTTGAAATTGTATGTTCTCTGAGCAAAGATTTGATACAATATGCACAAAATAAGCAAGTGAAGCAAATCAGAAAATCTCCGAGAGCAAATGTAGACAGCATATAATCCAGATATGAAAATCTCCCTTTATCTAAAAATGCAAGAATGATAAAACACTAGATAAAAATTATGACACCAGAAATGTTAATTTGACAGCACTACCACCAACAATTACCTGACCTCCTAGTAGGGATCCCACTAGAAATGGGTCAGCAATGCTGAAATGTATGTAATCTCACTCTGTGTGTAAAAGAACTATTTTTCAAACCCCTTTCTCTATAGCTCTCACCATATTTTCCTAACAATGTTGATTCAAAACATTCCTTGTTCCAAAGGGAACAAGATTATTGGAGTTGGAAAAGAAGTTTTGGGAATTACATGACTTTACATACCTTTCCAGCCCAACCACCAAACCAGCGGCTCTGAAATCTGCATGTTGGTCTATCATTCACTTTATTAATGTCTGGCAACAGGCAAATAACAGTTTAACATAACCGACCATACAGGATCCTAGGACAATGTTAGTGCTGAAGGGTATCTACCTACACAATGTGAATGCTGCATCATATATTCAAACTTGTCACTAGCTTTTCCAGCTAGAGAAGGAGATTTTACTTCTAATTGATGTGTGACTCGGTCTTTGTTTACAATGCTCTCACCTCCCTGCAAACCAGCATTTCAGAATCCTCTTGAGTGTGACACACTTACACTTGTCCATGATGAGGTACCAAAACAATAATTCCATATTTCCATCTAGGATTTTGTTTATCAATGTATTCATTTGGAAGAAACTTTAATGTCATTAGGTGTATCAGAATAATAAAAGAAAGCGCAGTGTTCATAAAAGCTCTTGGAGTTGAAGAAAAGGTGATCTGGATGCCAAATAAATGAGAAAATGATAATATCTCCTCATGTTACCAGTGTTATTTGCAAATCGCCCGATTTCTTGTCCTGGAATCCACATGTATCACCTAACATTGAGTCCAGTCTTGGCATTCTGCCCACCATCTCTTGCTTCGAACTATCAAGGAATTCAGTGAGCAAATCCTTCAATGTATTGCCATCTAAGTTTTCCTCCAGAGGTTGTGTTGCCAGGTTGCTGCTGAAACAAATTTCTTGATCTCTCTGCTGTTCACTTTGGACCTCTCTCTCCTCTCTAGGATAAAATTCTGACATTGGGGTATCCTTTACTCGGGATATAGAGGATTCCTTGAGAACGAGACTGTCTAGATTATTAACAGATAAACCCACATCTCTAAATGCGTCCTCCATGTCAGAATCACTAAAATCTGAAAGGATGTCAGTTATGTCACCATCATCCTTTGAGCAACACAAGGAGGCTCTCAACCCATCCAGTCGAGCCTGCTTCACTCGAAGGGCAACCTCTAGTATGGCTGCAGCAGACAATCCTTCTGAAACTGGCCCACTTTGCACTAGTTCATGTATGACTAGTGCTTCTGATGCTGCAACCGAAAGTTCAACAGCATCATTGACATCATCAAATTCTGTCCCCGTGGAATTAAATGTATTGAGAATGCCCTGCTTGGCACTTGTGCTATTGCATTGTGCTTGGTTACAGTCCATATTGACATTCCCGGAGCCTTTTTCATTCGAAGTAGGAAACAAATTGATTGTAGAAGAATTATGCTCCATCCTGGACTGGCTGGTTTCTTGTGAGCCATGTAAAGCTTCAACGATCTGAACCGGCTTACTCCTTGCAGAATTTAGCCTGTCATCTTGATATTTTGCTATGCATGAGGAAGAAATGTCTGATGAGATTCCATCAGTTGAAAGATGTAGATTGAAATGTAACACCTGCTAGAAAGAGCAAAACAACCTTCAGTTAAGCACATAAAAAATGTAAAATCACTTAAGATCTCTATTCTGAATGCACTACAGCACCCAGTGCGGCTCACTTAGATGTTTATGTGCTCTCCATCCGTTAAATTCTGTGCAGGAGTGCACAAGCAGATAAGTGAACCATAATAATGACTTAAACATTTCTAAATCTCACGTTATATAAATCTTTTACAGTTCCAGCCCCTGAATTGAAGGAACAAGAGAGAGGAACACATAATTTCAACCTATTTTGTAAGAAATCACTCAAAGCTGTGAGGCTCGAATAACCACTTCTGCAAGGAAGTACCTTCTTGAGAAATAACAATTTAAGTGCTCATCCAAGATTAGATGTGCAGAACAGAAGCCACCTAAATCAATTTTGTTCAAGATTTTTATAGCAAATTGTATCAATCTATCAGAGAACAGCATTAGGATGTTCAACACTCTATCCTATTTGGTAGATTCTCTGATTACTTCCTGAACAGACCATATGCAAATAAGCAGATTGCTAATACCTGATCCACCTTAAAAAGATTAGGCATCTAGATGGCACGATAAAGATCAACAGGAAACTTAACTAGAAATAAATAAATAAAAAAGGAGGAAATATAAGCGCATTGTTTGTCTTCCTGATGAAAGACAAAATAAGATAAGAGACACTCGTACGCACACAACTGCCACACAATGATTAAAGCCAAAATTTAAGGGAGAATCATTCAAGGAACCTTACGAAAGAGTACGGGTTTGGACTTCGGAGTGTTATGAAAGAGAGAAAAAGGCAGAATCATCTATGAATTTAAACCGCCACATAGCCAAAACAAAATCCGGAGGTGAACTGAGATATTCCAGTCAATGAAACAAACAATTCCAACCATTACTGCACATTCAGATTCTGCGAAGGCAAACTGAGTTATGCGACGTACAGAAATGAAGCAAAACTTTCCACAAACTCCGCACTGCACTGGCTCAAGTTCTAAACATGATAAAGGTTCCAGATTGAGCTATGAAGCACACCTTTTCACAAGACGGAGTGAGGGTAAGTGGTGTGTTTTCTTCCCCAGATAAATAAAGTTGACCAATGTTGTATGTGTTTCCTATGCTTGGCTGAAGCCTGGGATCTTTTACTTGAATATTGTCACCTTTTAGTGGGTCCATGCCCTGCACATTAAAACAGAGGAAAGGAAAAATAAAGGAAAAGGAAAAGCTGTAAACTCTGAACCTCAACCCAAAAGGGAACTTAAACTGTGCTCTATCTCAATGACTCCCAATGCTAAATCTGAAGAAACCTAGAATCTAGCCATATTTATCCAGCAGCAATGATGCATAGTCATGTTATTTATTTGAATGCCATAGTCAGCAAAATGCACATTAAAAGAGCACTACAGCACAGAAACAATTGCAGAAGAAGGTCATAGACAGCAATTTACACCAAAATGGTCAAAAATACGCATAAAATAAATGCACTACTCCCTTGTCTCAAGCACTGCTTAGGCATCACGGTATCGAAAGACTGAACAATGTCCAAAATCAACAGTAAATAAAAGTTAGCATATGGCTTGGTCATTCACTTTTTTGATTATGGATCAGATTGCTTGCAATCGGCAATTCAGATTGACCACCAACTTGGCACATAGAGTACTATGATGTTAATTCAAAAAATTATGCAATGCATAAATTCAGACCCAGATTCCCCCTCAATCTACTTTCTATTCCACCATTTTGTTTGCCACTATCCACTTCTCAGAATACTCCATTCCCAAGTATACCAACTTATATCTTCCATTTGAAACCGCCAAATAAACACAATGCTTGTCCATGTTTAGACAGAGCAATTAGACTTATTTAGCTAGGCAGAGGGCAAATAACCTCAAAATGATTTTTTCCTTCTAAAATATAATCCTAGATAATCTTTTCTCCAAAATTCTATTTTTTTCACGAACAGATGATAATTTCATTCTATAATTCTTTGTGTGGGATATGGGCTTCCACCATTTTGGCCCTACTCTTTTCGTTGGTAAATCCGAATTTACCAACCTCAACCAACTTCAAACCACATCAACCCACTTCACGGACTTCAATAAAAAAATACTAACTTCAACCAACTTTAACACAATTCAATCCACTTTAACCAACTTCTACTCACTTTCCACTATTTTAACCAACTTCTACCCATCATATAAAAAAAAATTCAACCACTTCAACCAACTTCAACCTACTACAAAAAAATACCTACTTCAACCCATTTCTACCAATCTCAACAAACTTCATCCATTTACCAACTCATATTTCCCAACAAAAAGAAAAGGCCCTTTACATTGGAATAGATTGGAGGCATGGGGGGGTGGGGAATCCATCAAAAGCAGAAGTAGAATACATCCTTTTTTTCTTTTAAGTAAGTTATTTCTGTTTCATAGAGAAAAGTGAATTTTCTTTCTGATTAATCATTTTCTAAACTCATTCTTGTATGCAAAAATGACATAGATGAATGCCCCAAAAAAACCAAAAAAACCAAAAAAAAAAAAAAAACCCTAACAATCAAGCCCATAAAATTATCCGTGGTCAATCAACATGGTGGAAAACCTAATAAATTACAGTGTACATAATTTAGTGCAAACTGGATTTGATGAAACCAATAGCCCAACAAATAGCATAAATGAAAACCTAATCAATTACTGAAACCAATAGCTCACAATTTCCTGCCCTATGAACAAAATGCCTAAAATTGGTGAAATTTTCCGGAACCTGGACAGAATGGTGCAAAGAATCCTCGGTAAGCTGATTCAGAGGCGTTGCCGCTTGACTAGATTGAAGCCAAGCAGGTAACCAAGCGGCATCCTGCAAAATTTATCGCAATCCCCCAAAAATTTGATTAGCAGGTTATTCGACAATCAAACACCATTTCAAATTAAATCGATAATCTGAGCGTATAACCCAAGACAATTGAATCGAAATTCTAGTTCATCAAGACAACCACAACAACAACAACAAAAAGAACTTCTGAAACCAACGCTCTCGAACACCACTACGAATTAAGTCGGAAAATCTGCGCGTAATCCAAATCAAACAAATCGAACTTCTGAAATTATTGATTGCGAGAGAGAGAGGAAGTACATCGGAGAACTGGGGAGGGCGGAAAGGGAAGCTTGCCATGGAAGCAGTGGGAGGCGACAGTGGCGGGGGAGGGAAAACCTTGGCGCCAAATGAAGGTGTCATTCAGTCTTTGTAACCTTGTTTTCTTTTGGGGAAATATTTCAGTGAACAAAATTATTCAATCATGGTTCAGATTTTTAAGACATGGAATTTAAGTGGAGTAATTGCATTATCGACTTATCGTAGAATAAGAACAGATAAATCTATATTTGTATTGTATTTATTTAAATATTAGTGAGATAACTACTATGTGATTAGAATACCTTGTGACTTCTTTCTTTGATTGAGTATTTTTTGAATATCGATCGGTTTCTCGTAATATTTAAAATTCATTTTAACATCAATTTATGCATAGTATCCCTTAACTGAGATAGTAACATAAGACAATTATAAATTTAAATTTTCAACTTTTAACTATTATGAATTCTGAAATCCATTAGGTTTTTCAAATGGTTTTACATCATGCAAAGATATTGTTTTATATTTAACTACTTAAAACTAGTCATTCGATTAGATTAGGAGTTTAGATGGATGTTTTTCTTGTGGGTGCCAACTAACACAGTTGATAAGTCTTTGAAAATTATTGTCAAACATCTAAGGCCCTCTTCTTTTATGTCATGTTCTTTTCGTTGGAAAATTGACCCACCCCACACCCACCCACTACATCCCCCCTCTTCCCACTCTTTCCTACACTTAAAAAAAAAACACCACTCCTTCTCACAATCACTCACTCCTTCCCATATCTACATAAAACAATCATTTCTCATATTTGAATTTTTTTTATAATTTGCGAAATTGTGTGTACGAATGATCTCATAGCAATTATGAGCAGTTATAATTTTTCGGATGTTATGGAACAGTTTTAGTTTTTTTCTTTTTCATTAATTTTTTAATTTTTAGATTTTTTTTAATTTTTTAATTCTACTTTTAAATTTTTCATTTTCAAGTTTTTAAATTTTTAAATTTAAATTTTTTTGCATTTATTTTTAATTTTAATTTTTTAATTTTTTAATTTTTTAATTTTTTAATTTTTAGTTTTTCGAATGTTATGGAGCAGTTTTATTTCTTTTCTTTTTCATTAATTTTTTTTTTTATTTTTTTAAATTTTTTGATTCAATTTCTTAATTTTTAATTTTTTAACTTTTAATTTTTTGTATTTATTTTTATTTTTTATTTTTTATTTTTTTTAATTTTTAATTTTAAATTTTAAATTTTTATTTTTAAATTTTTTAAATTTTTTGTATTTATTTTTATTTTTAAAAACGTATTTAAATTATAAAAAAAAATTTGTATTTTTTATTTTTTTGTATTTTTTTATTTTTTTATTTCCAAAAAAAAAACAATGGAAAATTCCAAAAAAATAAAAAATAAAAAAATTTATACAAAAACAAAAAAAAAGAAAATAAAAAATAAATACAAAAAAATATATAAATTAAAAAAAATTTAAGAAAATTAAAATGAAAATAAAAATTTAAAAAATTAAAAAATTAAAAATAAAAAATTTTTAAAAATTAAAATGAAAAATGAAAAAAAGAAAAAATAAATAAATAAATAAATAAATAAACAAATAAACAAATAAACAAATAAAATAAAACAAAATAAAAAATAAAAAATAAAAAGTAAAAAATAATAAATAATAAATAATAAATAATAAAAAATAAAGAATAAAAAATAAAGAATAAAAAATACAAAAATACAAAATACAAAATACAAAAATAAAAAATACAAAATACAAATATAAATAAAAAATAAACAAAATAAAACAAAACAAAACAAAATAAAGGAAAACAAAAAAAATTTATCATCGTTAGTTATTATCACAGTAAAGTTATTACATTATAGAACAAAAAAATATTAATAATTAATATTTCAACTTTATTCAACTACATTCAAGTTTCACCCACACTCACCCACTTTTTTCCACACTTAAAAAAAAACCCACACTCACCCACTCTTTCCCCCTTTTCTATAATCACCCATCCCACACCCCTAATTTCTCACTGAAAAGAACAGGGCCTAAATTTGAATCCTAGTCATGTCATATGAGTTGTACACATCATATATATGCACACACACACATACACTCACTCACACACACACACACACACAACATATACATGTAAGTACAATACATATACATGGTGTGTATATATATCCATATATGTATGCATACATACATGCATGTGCACACGCACACACACATAAGGGGTGTTTGATAACAATAGCACTTTTGAGGAAAAATACTTGTTTGGGGGTGCTTTAACTATTTTGATCAAGTCAAATAACTAAGTGGATGTTTGGTAAATACCTGTTTGAAACAACTGTTTGGCCTCAAATAGCTATTTTTGAAAATGTTATTTCCATTAACCTTTTGAAAAAAGTTTTTTTGTATAAATGACACATTTGTCCAAAAGTTTAAACAAATTATATTACATGTCATTAATATATATTTATATAATATTATTTTTATAAAAGAGAAAGAGTATGTAGAATCATAAAGTATTATTTGAAGGCTTATACTAGTAGCATTCGAACTTAGTTAGATATTGAGAATTAACAAAGGTAGAGGTATTTATTTTTTATTTTTCGAGACAAAAACAAATCATTGAAGTTAGTTTGTCACTTTCATTGCTTGTATATTTTACTTTATTTTTCTACCAAGTAGTATGCTTTTCGGTGCAAATTTTCTAATTTCACCTGTATATTATATCAAACTTATTTGGTTATCTCACCGTGCACATTTATGAACGTTTGATATTTATATTTTATATTATTCAGTCCTCCTTCCGATTGCATAGACAATGAGCTTTTGATCGACACAAATAGTAATATTTGATACTGTGTTTCGTATGAATTGAATCTAATAAAGATAAAGCTATTAGAGATTCGTATAAATTTCAATTTATAAACCAACAAAATTTTAAAAATAACAAAATAACGTTATAAAACATTGGCATCATTTACATAAGTACAAATTGAAAAGAAATAAGATAAATGACAAATACAAGCTATGCACAATTTATTAAGAAAGTAAAGTCTCATCAATGAAGTTTTTCTTCTTTTTTTTGTGATAAAAAATGAAGTTCATTTACACATGTGACACCAATTCAATTATCTTTAAAAAAAAATAAAAAATATGTTCTTTTAAGAAGTAATTTAGAGATAAGGACAGAAATGAAATTTTATCAAACATATTTTTTAGAAACAGCTAACTTTATCAAACAATTTTCCTACAAATAGCTAACTCAAACAATTAATGCAAACGGCTAACAACTAATACAAACAACTAATAGATCACAGCTAACAACTGTTTTCCAAACAGAGTCATATATATATATATATATATATATATATATATATATATATATAT
>JACYFF010019584.1:3024837-3034898 GCA_017589665.1 Selenicereus undatus
GTTTGGCAAACAATTGTTAGTTGTGATCTATTAGCTGTTTGTATTAGTTGTTAGCCGTTTGCATTAATTGTTTGAGTTAGCTGTTTGTAGGAAAATTGTTTGGTAAAGTTAGCTGTTTCCAAGAAAGATGTTTGATAAAATTTCATTTATATCCTTCTCTTTAAATTACTTCTTAAAAGAACATATTTTTTATTATTTTTAAAAAGAATTAAATTGGTGTCATATGTGTAAATGAACTTCATTTTTTATCAAAAAAAAGAAGAAAAACTTAATTGATCAGACTTTACTTTCTTAATAAATTCTGCATAACTTGTATTTGTCATTTATCTTATTTCTTTTCAATTTGTCCTTATGTAAATAATGACAATGTTTTATAACGTTATTTTTAAAATTTTGTTGGTTTATAAATTGAAATTTATACGAATCTCTAATGGCTTTATCTTTATTAGATTCAATTCATACAAACATTGTATCAAATATTACTATCTGCGTCGATCAAAAGCTCATTGTCTAGGTAATCGGAAGGAGGACTGAATAATATAAATAAATATCAAACGTTCATAAATGTGCATGGTGAGATAACCAGATAAGATTGATATAATATACAAGTGAAATTAGAAAATCTGCACCAAAAAGCATACTCCTTGGCAGAAAAATAAAATAAAATATACAAACAATGAAAGTGACAATCTAACTTGAATGATTTGTTTTTGTCTTGAAGAATAAAAATAAAATACCTCTACTTTTGTTAATTATCACTATCTAACTAAGTTTGAATGCTACTAGTATAAACCTTCAAGGAATACTTTGTGATACAATATACTCTTTCTCTTTTATAAAAAAATATTATATAAATATATATTAATGAAATGTAATATAATTTGTTTAAACTTTTGGACAAATGTGTCATTTATACAAAAAACTCTTTTGAAAAGGTTAATGGAAACAATATTTTCAAAAAGAGCTATTTGGGGTCAAACAACTGTTTCAAATAGGTATTTACCAAACATCCACATAGTTATTTGACTTGATCAAAATAGGTAAAGCACCCCCAAACAAGTATTTTTTCTCGAAAAGACTATTGTTATTAAATACCCCCTATATGTGTGTGTGTGCGTGCGTGCGCACATGCATGTATGTATGCATACATATATGGATATACACACACCATGTATACGCATTGTACATATGTATATGTAGTGTGTGTGTGTGCATATATATGATGTGCACAACTCATATGATATAGGTAGGATTCAAATTTAGGTGTTTGACAATAATTTTCTAAGACTTACCAACTATGTTAGTTGGCACCCACAAGAAAAGTATCCTTCTAAACTCCTAATCTAACCGAATGACTAGTTTTGCATGATGTAAAACCACTTGAAAAACTTAATGGATATCAGAATTCATAATAATTAAAGGTTGGAAATTTAAATTTATAATTGTCTTATGTTACTATCTCAATTAAGGGATACTATTAATAAATTGATTTTAAGATGAATTTTAAATATTACAAAAAACTGATCGATATTAAAAGGATACTCGACCAAAGAAAGAAGTCACAAGGTGTTCTAGTCATATAATCGTTATCTAGCTAAGATTTAAATAAATACAATACAAATGTAGATCTATCTATTCTTATTATACGATAAGTCGATAATGCAATTATTCCGCTTAAATTCCATGACTTAAAAACTTGTTATGTATTTAGTGTGTACATGTTTTAAAGATCTGAACCATGATCGAATAATAGTTTTGTTCATTGAAATATTTCCCCAAAAGATAAAAAGGTTACAAAGACTGAATGACACCTTCATTTGGCGCCAAGGTTTTCCCTCCCCCGCCACTGTCGCCTCCCACTGCTTCCATGGCAAGCTTCCCTTTCCGCCCTCCCCAGTTCTCCGATGTACTTCCTCTCTCTCTCTCTCTCTCTCTCTCTCTCTCTCTCGCAATCAATAATTTCAGAAGTTCGATTTGTTTGATTTGGATTACGCGCAGATTTTCCGATTTAATTCGTAGTGGTGTTCGAGAGCGTTGGTTTCAGAAGTTCTTTTTGTTGTTGTTGTTGTGGTTGTCTTGATGAACTAGAATTTCGATTCAATTGTCTTGGGTTATACGCTCAGATTATCGATTTAATTTGAAATGGTGTTTGATTGTCGAATAACCTGCTAATCAATTTTTTTGGGGGTTGCGATAAATTTTGCAGGATGCCGCTTGGTTACCTGCTTGGCTTCAATCTAGTCAAGCGGCAACGCCTCTGAATCAGCTTACCGAGGATTCTTTGCTCCATTCCGTTCAGGTTCCGGAAAATTTCACCGATTTTAGGCATTTTGTTCTTAGGGCAGGAAATTGTGAGCTATTGGTTTCAGTAATTGATTAGGGTTTCATTTATGCTATTTGTTGGGCTATTGGTTCCATTAAATCCAGTTTGCTCTAAATCATGGACACTGTAATTTATTAGGTTTTTCACCATGTTGATTGACCATGTATAATTTTATGGGCTTGATTGTTAGGGGTTTTTTTTTTTGGGGGGGGGGGGGATTGGTTTTTTTGGGGCATTCATCTATGTCTTTTTGCATACAAGAATGAGTTTAGAAAATGATTAATCAGAAAGAAAATTCACTTTTCTCTATGAAACAGAAATAACTTACTTAAAAGAAACAAAGGATGTATTCTACAGTTTCTACTTCTGCTTTTGATGGATTCCCCACCCCCCCATGCCTCCAATCTATTCCCATGTAAGGGGCCTGTTTTTTTTGTTGGGAAATATGGGTTGGTAAATGGATGAAGTTGGTTGAGATTGGTAGAAGTGGGTTGAAGTAGGTATTTTTTTGTAGTAGGTTGAAGTTGGTTGAAGTGGTTGAATTTTTTTTTATATGATGGGTAGAAGTTGTTTAAAATAGTGGGAAGTGAGTAGAAGTTGGTTAAAGTGGGTTGAATTGCGTTAAAGTTGGTTGAAGTGAGTTGAAGTTAGTATTTTTTTATTGAAGTTCGTGAAGTGGGTTGATGTGGGTTGAAGTTGGTTGAGGTTGGTAAATTCGGATTTACCAACGAAAAGAGCAGGGCCAAAATGGTGGAAGCCCATATCCCACACAAAGAATTATAGAATGAAATTATAATCTGTTCGTGAAGAAAATAGAATTTTGGAGAAAAGATTATCTAGGATTATATTTTAGAAGGAAAAAATCATTTTGAGGGTATTTGCCCTCTGCCTAGCTAAACAAGTCTAATTGCTCTGTCTAAACATGGACAAGCATTGTGTTTATTTGGCCGTTTCAAATGGAAGATATAAGTTGGTATACTTGGGAATGGAGTATTCTGAGAAGTAGATAGTGGCAAACAAAATGGTGGAATAGAAAGTAGATTGAGGGGGAATCTGGGTCTGAATTTATGCGTTGCATAATTTTTTGAATTAACATCATAGTACTCTATGTGCCAAGTTGGTGGTCAATCTGAATTGCCGATTGCAAGCAATCTGATCCATATTCAAAAAAGTGAATGACCAAGTCATATGCTAACCTTTATTTACTGTTGATTTTGGACATTGTTCAGTCTTTCGATACCGTGATGCCTAAGCAGTGCTTGAGACAAGGGAATAGTGCATTTATTTTATGTGTATTTTTGACCATTTTGGTGTAAATTGCTGTCTATGACCTTCTTCTGCAATTGTTTCTGTGCTGTAGTGCTCTTTTAATGTGCATTTTGCTGACTATGGCATTCAAATAAATAACATGACTATGCATCATTGCTGCTGGATAAATATGGTTAGATTCTAAGTTTCTTCAGATTTAGCATTGGGAGTTATTGCTAAGGAGATAGAGCACAGTTTAAGTTCCCTTTTGGGTTGAGGTTCAGAGTTTACAGCTTTTCCTTTTCCTTTATTTTTCCTTTCCTCTGTTTTAATGTGCAGGGCGTGGACCCACTAAAAGGTGACAATATTCAAGTAAAAGATCCCAGGCTTCAGCCAAGCATAGGAAACACATACAACATTGGTCAACTTTATTTATCTGGGGAAGAAAACACACCACTTACCCTCACTCCGTCTTGTGAAAAGGTGTGCTTCATAGCTCAATCTGGAACCTTTATCATGTTTAGAACTTGAGCCAATGCAGTGCTGAGTTTGTGGAAAGTTTTGCTTCATTTCTGTACGTCGCATAACTCAGTTTGCCTTTGCAGAATCTGAATGTGCAGTAATGGTTGGAATTGTTTGTTTCATTGACTGGAATATCTCAGTTTGCCTCCGGATTTTGTTTTGGCTATGTGGCGGTTTAAATTCATAGATGATTCTGCCTTTTTCTCTCTTTCATGACACTCCAAAGTCCAAACCCGTAGTCTTTCGTAAGGTTCCTTGAATGATTCTCTCTTAAATTTTGGCTTTAATCATTGTGTGGCAGTTGTGTGCGTACGAGTGTCTCTAATCTTATTTTGTCTTTCATCAGGAAGACAAACAATGCACTTATATTTCCTCCTTTTTTATTTATTTATTTCTAGTTAAGTTTCCTGTTGATCTTTATCGTGCCATCTAGATGCCTAATCTTTTTAAGGTGGATCAGGTATTAGCAATCTGCTTATTTGCATATGGTCTGTTCAGGAAGTAATCAGAGAATCTACCAAATAGGGTAGAGTGTTGAACATCCTAATGCTGTTCTCTGATAGATTGATACAATTTGCTATAAAAATCTTGAACAAAATTGATTTAGGTGGCTTCTGTTCTGCACATCTACTCTTGGATGAGCACTTAAATTGTTATTTCTCAAGAAGGTACTTCCTTGCAGAAGTGGTTATTCGAGCCTCACAGCTTTGAGTGATTTCTTAGAAAATAGGTTGAAATTATGCTTTCTTCAATCTTGGTCCTTCAATTCAGGGGCTGGAACTGTAAAAGATTTATATAACGCGAGATTTAGAAATGTTTGAGTCATTATTATGATTCACTTAGCTGCTTGTGCAGTCCTGCACAGAATTTAACGGATGGAGAGCACATGAACATCTAAGTGAGCCGCACTGGGTGCCGTAGTGCATTCAGAATAGAGATCTTAAGTGATTTTACATTTTTTATGTGCTTAACTGAAGGTTGTTTTGCTCTGCATATCTTCTTTCTAGCAGGTGTTACATTTCAATCTACATCTTTCAACTGATGGAATCTCATCAGACATTTCTTCCTCATGCATAGCAAAATATCAAGATGACAGGCTAAATTCTGCAAGGACTAAGCCAGTTCAGATCGTTGAAGCTTTACGTGGCTCACAAGAAACCAGCCAGTCCAAGATGGAGCATAATTCTTCTACAATTAATTTGTTTCCTACTTCGAATGAAAAAGGCTCTGGGAATGTCAATATGGACTGTAACCAAGCACAATGCAATAGCACAAGTGCCAAGCAGGGCATTCTCAATACATTTAATTCCACGGGGACAGAATTTGATGATGTCAATGATGCTGTTGAACTTTCGGTTGCAGCATCAGAAGCACTAGTCATACATGAACTAGTGCAAAGTGGGCCAGTTTCAGAAGGATTGTCTGCTGCAGCCATACTAGAGGTTGCCCTTCGAGTGAAGCAGGCTCGACTGGATGGGTTGAGGCCCTCCTTGTGTTGCTCAAAGGATGATGGTGACATAACTGACATCCTTTCAGATTTGAGTGATTCTGACATGGAGGACGCATTTAGAGATGTGGGGTTATCTGTTAATAATCTAGACAGTATCCTTCTCAAGGAATCCTCTATATCCCGAGTAAAGGATACCCCAATGTCAGAATTTTATCCTAGAGAGGAGAGAGAGGTCCAAAATGAACAGCAGAGAGATCAGGAAATTTGTTTCAGCAGCAACCTGGCAACACAACCTCTGGAGGAAGACTTAGATGGCAATGCATTGAAGGATTTGCTCACTGAATTCCTTGATAGTTCGAACCAAGAGATGGAGATGGTGGGCAGAATGCCAAGACTGGACTCAATGTTAGGTGACACATATGGATTCCAGGACAAGAAATCGGGCGATTTGCAAATAACACTGGTAAAGTGAGGAGATATTATCATTTTCGCATTTATTTGGCATCCAGATCACCTTTTCTTCAACTCCAAGAGCTTTTATGAACACTGCACTTTCTTTTATTATTCTGATACACCTAGTGACATTAAAATTTCTTCCAAATGAATACATTGATAAACAAAATCCTAGATGGAAATATGGAATTATTGTTTTGGTACCTCGTCATGGACAAGTGTAAGTGTGTCACACTCAAGAGGATTCTGAAATGCTGGTTTGCAGGGAGGTGAGAGCATTGTAAACAAAGACCGAGTCACACATCAATTAGAAGTAAAATCTTCTTCTCGCGCTGGAAAAGCTAGTGACAAGTTTGAATATATGATGCAGCATTCACATTGTGTAGGTAGATACCCTTCAGCACCAACATTGTCCTAGGATCCTGTATGGTTGGTTATGTTAAACTGTTATTTGCCTGTTGCCAGACATTAATAAAGTGAATGATAGACCAACATGCAGATTTCAGAGCCGCTGGTTTGGTGGTTGGGCTGGAAAGGTATGTAAAGTCATGTAGTTCCAAAAAACTTCTTTTCCAAGTCCAATAATCTTGTTCCCTTTGGAACAAGGAATGTTTTGAATCAACATGGGTAGGAAAATATGGTGAGAGCTATAGAAAAAGGGGTTTGAAAAATAGTTCTTTTACACAGAGATTACATACAATTCAGCATTGCTGACCCATCTCTAGTGGGATCCCTACTAGGAGGTCAGGTAATTGTTGGTGGTGGTTCTGTCAAAGTAACATTTCTGGTGTCATAATTTTTATCTAGTGTTGTATCATTCTCGCATTTTTAGATAAAGGGAGATTTTCATATATGGATTATATGCTGTCTACATTTGCTCTCGGAGATTTTCTGATTTGCTTCACTTGCTTATTTTGTGCATATTGTATCAAATCTTTGCTCAGAGAACGTACAATTTCAACACATGCCGTTTCCTTTCCATGCATGCCCTGACATGTCACATAATCACATTCTTTGTGGCATTGCTGATATCATTTGGTCTCCCCTCAGATTTTAAAGTTTGAATTTTGTCCTCCCCCCCCCCCAAAAAAAAAAAGGAAAGTTGGGATTTAGATAAAATCAAATGCACCATTGACTGTATCAGTCAAGTTTATTATATTTGTGTGCATTCAACTTCATCCTCCTTTGCTGTTTTGTCTCTTTTTGTTTTGTGGGGTGGGGAGGTCCTTTTTGTTGATGTTTTCTTCTGCGTCGACCTCTCGGAAAGATAGAGACCCAGGAAAATGAAAGAAGGTGGAGGGGGTGGGTCCAAACTATAAGGAAAGTTATTTCCATGAAAGTAGAAGTCCCAAGGAAAACAAAAGCTAAAAAAAAAAACATTGCTGTTGTCTAATAATTTTTCCTTTTTTATTTTCTACAAGGAAGAAGGGGATGCTTGTGGGGCGGAATCCGAAGGCATAAAAATGATTCGCAGACTCTTTGTTGCAGAGTCTAGTTATCTTTCAGAATCTGCAGATGTTGCTTCTGATCAGAACTCCTTTGTACATAATCACCATCACCACTTAAAAGCTTCAGAATCAAGTGTACCTTTGGAAGGTTCATATGGAACAACTGGTGCAGATAGACTGATTGATCAGGACATCGTAAAAGATTCATATATTGATCCTCTTTGCTCAATAGTACCTTGCAGCATTTCTGCGGAAATTAATGATTCTCCTCATACAACTAATAACAATGAAGGTATTAGAGTGCTTGGTGCTGTCAACAGTGAAAAGGCTTGTCCTGAAATCCCAGAAATCCCACTGGGAAATGTCCAGAGTAGTTCTGGTGGCAGTGGTGAAAATGTTGGTACAAAAAACCGGGATGAACTTCTGGTCGATGCCATTGGTCCTAGTAATACAATCAGCCGACAGTTGACTTCTTTGAGGCCTTATAGTGTGGGCTTACCAGGGAGTTCTCTCTATTCATTAAAGAGAGCATTCAAGTGTAGTCTTGCAAGCCGACGAGACAATAGTGAGACCTTTCCTTTTGGGAACCGCAAAATACACAGCACCAAATGTCAAGATGAAAATGATTTGATGAAACTACTGCCTGTCAAATCCACATCTACATCTGATTGCTCTATCGTGAAAAGTGATGACAAAAATCATGAAACAAGGTTTCTTTTGAAAGGGCAACTTATAGGCTGTGCTAATACTTCACGCGAGAACGTTCATAGAGAACGACCTTCTTTTGGATCCTTAAACTGTGACACTGCAATAAGTAATGAGGAGAACCATGAAACTTCTGGTTTTGGAAATGCATCTGTTAGGCCTATTCAGGATGACTTTGAACAAAATGCAAAAAATGGAGCAGAATTGCAGCTCCAGGAGATACAAACATCACCTCTTGTCCTGTCCCGGAGGACATGCTGTCGCTTTAAGGCTCCAAAACTTCCTGTTCCTGATTTTTCAACAGCCAACCAAGTGGAAGATCAAGGTCCTGGATCTGACATGGTTTATCATCACCACAGAGAAATTCCTCGAGATCTAGGCAAAAAACTTACTGATGGTGATATTCCAGCTAGAAAAAAGGTTCGTTTTACAGAAATTGACATCAAATTTCATCCAAAAAAGAGCCTTAGAAGGATTCTGCCCAGGAGTAAAACTCGTGAGTATCATCTGCAGCTTCCAGTGAGTTATGCTATCTGGATTCCAGACATATTACTAACGTATTCCCTAATTTTGACTAGGGTCAAGTTGCAGAGCAAGGGACGGATCTGATCTTTTGGAACAGCAGTTGGGCACTGCATCCCAAGAAGTGAAAGAGCGTCTTACAAATTGCCGCATAAAGGGTAGGAAGAGAGCGATATTCCAAGGATTGGAATTTTTGATAACAGGCTTGTCCAAAAAGAAAGAGAAAGAGATTGAGGCACTACTAAGGAAGCATGGTGGAATGGTCCTTTCTGATATTCCTTCTCCACCTCCTCGTCTCAGAGGAAGGAGGTCCCTGAAATTTGATGCTCAAAAGCTTCCCGTTATCCTGTGCACAAAGAAGGTAGGGTTTGCTGTTTGTTCACTATATCCCTTTCCTATCCCTATTTACGTTTAGCTATCCTTGAACCTTGATGCTAAAATGCTTCCCGGTTTATCCTATGCACAGAGAAAGGTAGAGGTCTCAAAGGCTTCCTTATTTGTTTACGATATCCTATTCCTTTTATACTGCTCTGTCCATCAGCCTATATGCCTTTGGGCTACTTGAGGTTGCTTGCTTGTACATAGCCGTCTGATGCATCAAAACTTTGGAACAGAGCACTGCATGAAGCATGAGTTCAATATTTTTTAAAATGTTGACACACAGGACTACGTGCCAAAACTGTGTTACCAAGTTCTTACATGTGATACTTGTAAGTTGTAACTAAAGATTCATATAACCTTAAAAAGCTTTTTAAGAAGGCTGAATCTTGTCAGTCCTAAGAAGCATAGACACTGACTCAAGACATGGACTTGGCACTGCACAATATGATTGTACTACTAATGCTACTATTGCTGCTTTTGAACAACTACAAAATGTCATTAGAGGGTATGTCGGAGTATTAACAGTAGCAGTAAATCATGAAACAGTGTTCAAGCCCCTTACCTTCTCTTTGCTCTTAACCTTTTTTAATGGTATGTTCAGATGTTAAAATCCACAAATCACCACCAGGGTACCGTATGCGTGGATAACAAAATAACTGTTGCATATACAGTTCTTGGTCTGCCAAAGAGATGTAAGGTTTCCAAGTGTGCTTCAGACATGTCAGACACTGATAAAGGCTGAAGACGGTGTTGGTGCTTTTTAGCTGCCTGTTTCTTGTGAATGATACATGAATGTTGAATGTTGATGATTTGAGCACTTAGGTATCTGGAATCCAATTTACTTTTTATGTGATGCAGAAGTATAAACAGGCTGCGGATACTATTAATCCAACTGTGGTAAACTGGTAATAATGGGAAACTTAGTAATTTTGATTTCATTAATCGTGAAGGATGGGTCAAAGACTTTCGGCTTTTGATAGGTTACTGGCTTCATACATAGTACACGAAG
>JACYFF010019584.1:3060331-3093115 GCA_017589665.1 Selenicereus undatus
AAAAGCTTAATTTGGCTTTTACTTTATCATATTATACTAGTATAATGCTATCCAGTGATTGTCAACATACGAATTCACATAGGTATCTGAGTGCGGTGCATGTACAAGTATTAAATACTTTCGCTAATTGGACACCATTTGAGTTATTTGTGCTTGTTTATATTTGTGGTTAGTGTATATCAGTTGTGCAATTGTGTGGCACCTCCATGGTTTAATTTTAACACTTTGTAGGTTGATCTCGATTGAATGAAAGTATTGACAATTTTCTCCGCATTATTGATTATTTGTATCAATAAGCGAAAATTTGGCATTCTACTACTAGATTACCTCTCTAAAGAACGATTTCATGGGTAATTTTGTATTTCATGCAGTAAATTTTTCAAAACTTATATCATATTCATAGGAGTACGAATTGTTATAAGTCACGTCAGTACAATATATTAAAAATTGTCTATATGACAAATATATGCTGGAAAAATATATATACATGGTAAAATGGAGTGTACACGCTTAGGTGTATGATATACATTATTGTAAGCCTTAATTTAGAATAAATTTTTTACTCTTGATTGTAAAAGGAATGCGGGGTATCATCATTTAGTTGCCATTATTAGATATCTACCATGTTGTGAAATAAGGTTAGAACAAATTTTCTTGCCTCAGAAAACACAAGAGAAAGGTCGTATTTGGTAAATAGCTTTTCGGGTGCAAAAAGAGCTATTTGGAGTATTAGCTGTTTGAATCTGGTCAAAAACCTCTTTAAAGTATTTGATTGATTAGCTTTTTAGATTAGCTTTTTATATCCAAAAAGTTATTTCACAAAAAGCTCTTTGGGATAACTTTTTCAAAGAACTTTTTGATATTTACTATTACAATGACTATACCAACCTTATAATTTGGACAAATTTACATTAAGGGCGTGTTCGGCAACAGTATTTTGGGTATCGTTTGGCGTTTTGACTAAGTCAATACACTCATTACGTAATTTTTAGTGTTCGGTAACGTATTGTTTTGACTAGTATTTCAAGTATCGTTTTTGAAAAGCTAATAGTATTAACGTTTTACATTCAAAAGTAGCGTTTCATATTTTTTTACCAAAAATTACCCTTTGAAAATTTTATCTTTGGAAATTATCTATATTCTTTTATGTCAATTTACATTAATCAGCTAATCTAATAGCTAAATTTACCGAACACATTTTATTCAACTGCTTTTCTAAACAGCTATCCTCTAACAGCTAAATTAGAAACGCTATCCGCGACCTGAATAGCTATCTGCTACCTAAACCGCTATCCGCTACTTGAATCGCTAATTTGGCCGAATAGGGCCTAAATGTCATTCACAAATGATATGCCCGAATGTTGGATGCTTTTGCTTTAAATTTTTCAATTTATTTTTTTCTCTTTTGGGGCAAGAGTTGTGGATGGTCATGATGTTGAAAATAATACTTTTAATTTTAAAGCTTTCTTAATTTAACAAATAATTTATGTTAGTTAGTCTTACATGATATATAAATATTTTTTATGTTACATAATTTCAATTGCTATTAAGAAAGAAAACATTTAACATTAAAAAGACATTTTGATAATAAGTACTAAAATTAGGAAAAAGTATAAATGTAATTTTATATATCACATAATCTTAATTCATAATTCATAATTCATATCAAAAAGAAAAATAAATATCCAATGAAAAATTGTTTTGTTAGAAAAATCATAAAATTGAGTAAGGGGCATATGTGGAATTTTTCCAAATAGTTTTTTTAGAAACAGCTAACTTTATCAAACGCTGTTTTAACAAACAGCTAATGCAATCAGTTAAGTCAAACAAATAATGCAATCAGCTAACAGCTAACAGTTAATGCAATCAGCTAACAGCTAACAGCTGATTGTCGGGCCAAAAATTTTCAAAATGAAAAAAAGGAAAATATAAAAAGACAAGGGTAAGAACAAACTGGTTAGCAAGTTATGATTAAATTTCCTTTGTCTGAAGAGATCTGTTAGGATTTTGCTTTCATAATATATATGGGTCTTTTGTGATACTTTTATGAGGGGTTTTTTTTTTAAATTTTTAAAATGGCCACGAAATAACAAATAAGGAACATCATATAAGGTTGCAATTGAGCTTTAAATCTTTTTGTGGGTATATTAGAATCATCCTCTTTATGGGTGATGAAATCTGTAAAGGTAAGAGTATTTATATCTGAATCTCTTCAAATTTTGTACGAAAAGAATTCACACAGAGAGTTGTTGTTTTTCTACTATTCTTTTTTCCATCCTCCTCAACACTGCCAAGTGAGAAGATTGTGTATGAATATGAGTTAAAATTATTGATTGAATTTTTTTTTAAAATCCAGATATTAATTGGATAAATTAAAGGATTTTTAGATTTTAATAATATGAACTTTTGATGGTTCAGGAACCCGTAATGCGAGCTTAATTTAAAGGGGCCAACGCTCTAAACTTTTTACCTTTTTACTTTGAACAATTGATTCTTTAAAAAACTAATCAATAAGGTGCTGAAGTGAGAGCATTGGGGTCTGATTTTTTCCTTAATACAAATTACTAACAGTAAAAAAGTTAAAAATTTAGAGTGTTGGGCCTATTTCATAACCTCTCAACATTCAGATTATTAAAATCCAAAAACCTAATTTCAAATAAATAACTAAAAATCCACCAATGGACATCAATATGAGTATATGACCATGACCTAACTCCTTATCCAAAGTTAGCTTGGTACTGTTAGTATGTAAAATGTATGCATATTTTTGGCAATTGGCTGCCCAATAAGATTGTCTGTACAGCTAATGAAAGCTCCATACATTTTGTACAATAAAATGATCCACTATCATCATGTAGTCCAAAAAATTCTTTCTCCAAGACTATCTTCTTTGGAATTTAATTATCCCAATATGATTATTTGTTTACCAACAAAAAAGGAAAATGCAAATTATGAATACTCTCGTAACGTACGTGCCATCACGTAAGTCCACTCTCATCCCACGTCATCCTCAACAATCCAAGAAATTCCTCAAACAAATACAATATGATTAAATTCTAAATATATAATGCTTACACGTTACAAGACACTCCTATTAAAAAAAAAAAAGGGGGGGTATGTGAGACTAGTCTTTCTAAAACCCCCAAAAAAATCAAAAGAAAGATTATTTTAGTTTTTCTTTTTTTTTTGGTGGGTGTTCGAATATTTTTCTTTAAACTTTTCATATTTTTAGCTAAGCAGCTTAGTCCGTGATGATGGTCTACTTTGACGCATCGACTGTCACAATTATTCATTTTGAAGAAATGAACTTTAGAATATGAGACCAGTTCATGATAGATATACATAATGAAGTCTAAGATATCAGCATCATATTATACATGTCGGATGTTGAAATGGAAAAATCCAAATTTCTCTCTCTTCCATTATACAAATACTTGGATTGTTGTAAAAAGATGGCTAGGATTGTGAAGAGCATTTTTAGTGAGAGTTTTGAATTTTGGAACTCTACCATGTTACATCAGTAAAAATTTTAATTTTTTGGAACTTGCATTTCATCACTTTTCCAACCCATGGAACTCCAATTTTAATCATCCAATAAAAATATTTATCATGGATCCACATTATAACACACAATCTATTTTTTAAATCATTTAAAAATTATTTACACACTAAAAAAAAAACAAAAAAAATATTAATGGGGACTCACGAGGAGACACGGGCAGACGTGCTGTCCCGTGTATGTCTCACATGCCATGTTGATTGGGAAGACAGGAAATGACACGCAGCAGACACACAAGCCCCACACTTGCCTCGCGTATCTACCGTTGCTAATGCTCTAAGGCAACGACATTAAGGTAGGATGGGGTGAAGGTGAAAAATATCAAATGGGAGTCCAAATGTTATTACAAAATGTTTTTTTCTTGGAATTTCCTCAAAATTAATTTTTCCAGGCATAAATATATACATATAGTTATGTACATTTAAATGTTTTCGTATTTTATAAGAACGAAATTCATGTTGAATATTATTGTATTATCTTATAGAGTTGTGTAAAATAAAGTGATTTTTCAGAAAGTGAAGTTTAATACTGAGGGTTTCTTTCTCTATGACAAAAAGAATAATTCGATACCTCAAAAAGTATGATCCATAATAATTCGTATTTCAAATAATTTCCGTTAAATTTTAAGCTAGTATATAATACTCATAAAATAAAGGATTGTATTTATAATTATTTTATCAAGTAAGGCAAAATATATTCGAAACTTTCGTAGTTGCAATTAATATAAAATGGTATTTATTAAAGATGAATAATGCACGTACTCCTTGCCTCCAATGGACGATGAAATTTTCTCATTTTTAAATGCCCCCGAGTTGTGGGAGAAATACAGGGATAAAGACATAAAGCTCTCCTATAACAAAATATCTTTATTTATAAGACTTAAACTCAAGATGCCATTTGAGAAGAACAAGTTGTGATAGAAATGGAAGCATCAAGACCTTACTTTTGGTAGCTTATGGAGTCCAAATACAAACAACATCAATTTATATTAATCAGCTAACCCAACAGCTAAATTTACTGAATATATTTATTTCAACCGCTCATCTAAACAACTATCTGCTAATAACTAAATTAAAAACACCATTATCTGTTACCTAAACCGTTATCCACTACCTAAACAACTAATTTTTTCGAGCATGACTCTTATTACATGTATCTCTTTTGATACTGATATTAGCACATTGTAATTATATATTTACACACTTTGATACGCACAATTATTTTTTACTTGTGTATATATGTGATGTGTAGATATCCAAAAAAAAAAAAAAAGAAAAGGTGCAATGCACGGATTATTTAGAGATCTCTTCTTCTTGTTAATACAATTATTGCAACAAATAATACATCCTCATTGCTCAACACCAATATAGACCCATGCGATGCACATATTATTTTTAAAAATAAATTATAATTTAAAAACTATAGAGTATTCATTTTATAAAATCATATGTCTCAAATATTTTATGAATATTAGGATAAAACATTGTCTCATTTACTTAATCATATAATTACCAAAATTAGTTTTTTTAATCAATAAAAACTTTAATTGATGAATTAAACCCTTCTTCTCTACGTCTAAAAGTCTCAAATTTTACTAAATTCAGTTATAAAATGAATTACACCTGGAACAACTAACCCATTAAAAATGTAATTAACATGTGTTATTAGCATCAATATAATACTAACACATCAATCATGTGTAATTAACATCAATATAATAGCATGACACTTATCATAAAATTTGTATTAATTTAAGAGTTCTAGCAGCAAGCGCAAATTCAGGGAACACAGGCCCCCCAATGGCCACTTGTCAGCAAATGACTGGTGAGAGAGAGGTGTGCCATGCAGGGAGACACGCCTGTCTGTGGCACCTCACGGGGCACCTTTTTGAGTTTTTTAATATTTTTTTTTGTTTTTTCTTTTTTTTTAATGAAATATATAATTTTAAATAATTTAAAAAATAGGTTGTGTGTTATGAGGTGAGTCCATGATAGATATTTTTATTGGATGATTAAAATTGAGTTCCATTTGTTGGAGAAGTGATAGAATATAAATTCCAAAATTATAAAACTTTTACTGACATAACAGACTAAAGTTTTAAAAACTAAAACTCTGCTAAAAATGCTCTAAATTTAAATAATACTAATACTACCACATCAATCACTCTAAATATACCAATAAAATTATACCAATAATACAAATACAACATATGAAAAATACCGTCCTTTCACCACTCACCATACTTTCAATATATATATAAAAAAAAAACCCCAAAATCCTCTCTCTCTCTCCATATTCAAAGTTTCTCTCTCTAGTCAACAATGGCGGCAATCAACGACGATGGAGTTCCCAATCGCGGCCTCGTCGTCAGCTTCGGCGAAATGCTCATCGACTTCGTCCCCACCGTCTCCGGCGTCTCCCTCGCCGACGCGCCGGGCTTCCTCAAGGCTCCCGGCGGTGCTCCGGCGAACGTCGCCATAGCTGTCTCTAGGCTGGGAGGCAACTCCGCCTTCGTCGGAAAACTCGGTGACGACGAGTTCGGCCACATGCTTGCCGGAATCCTCCGGAAGAACGACGTCGCCACCGACGGAGTCACCTACGATAAAGGCGCGAGGACAGCCTTGGCCTTCGTAACCCTAAGAGCCGACGGCGAGAGAGAGTTCATGTTCTACCGGAACCCTAGCGCCGACATGCTCCTCACGCCGGAGGAGCTCAACCTTGAGCTCATCCGATCGGTAATGTCGATGTGCCTCTTCGCTTAATTTTTCATCGTTGTCATCGGATCTTTCTCTTTCTCTCTCTTTGTGTGATTGCGATGGATCTTTATCACTTTTGATGATTTTTGTCGTGGATTCTGGATATTTCTTGCGGTTTTCTTGGATTTCCGTGGAATCTGAGGAAGACTTATTAGCAAGAACAATGGTGACCCATTTTTTGACTTACCAGGTCCTATCACTGTTATATTAGTCATCTATTCAATTTTTTGCCTCACAATCCTCATTCTCTGTAATGATAAGTTCACTATTTTTCCTCACAAAATAAAATAATACCTATAAATTTACTCATCACACACAACTTTATTTTTAAAATTAAAAAAAACAAAAAAAACTAATAAAAAAAATTTAACAAAAACAAAAAAAATCTCCCGAGTTACCTCGGCCTGCCGAGGTTCCCCGTGAGGCCAGAGACAGGAGGCTGACGTTGGAGTTGCTGCCTCGCCTCACATCCCTCTCTCACCTCCTTTTGCTCCTCGCGCGCCTACCGCTGTAATTACTCTTTAGTCATGAGAAAGGAGAGAGGACGTTGGTTGCAGGATTTCCTCAAGAGTATTGCGTGGGCTCCACAGTAGTGGACAAGTTCCCAGGGCCTGGCTTCGATGTGGAAATTTCTAGGACCAATAATTCTGTTTTTGTCCTCTGATAATAGTGATAAGACATCAATTCTTTATTTTCTCCCAGTTAAATGATAGGAGAGAAATCCTCTTTTTTTATATTTAAAGCTAAAATTTTGAAATAAAAAGGGCCCGTGATCGGTGATCCCCCCCCCCCTCGCGTTTTATGTAAGAATTGAGAGTATGAATTCTTATCAACAAAAATATGAATCATTATACCATTTTGATTTTTTAAAGTGGAAAATAGTTAAGATCACAGCTCTCTTTTTTTTTTTTTTAGAAGAGTAGTTTTCTTTTTTGGTGGCATATGACCAAATTGTTTACTTCATAATACATGGGTAGATTAATCGTTAATGACGATGAATACTTCTAAGACATGCTATTGGGCCCCCGTTGTATTTCAGTCCCATCTTTTCAGCTTGTGCTGATGCGATTATCAACGGTCATCAATGAAAAAGAAAATTTGAACGGCCTGGACTTTGATACTTTTTCTTAATGGTGGTGTTACTTGGCTGCTTCTCGTTTACCTTTTGGCTTATGATATGAAATTCAATTATGTGAGCTTATCTGGAATGAATGCAGAATGCAAAGTGCGTTATATATATCTGGTCACTGATATGAAATGTAACAATGACCAATTACTTGTGTGAACAAATCCCAAGTGGGCGAGTTATCTGATTTTCGATCTTAAACCAATATTTTGCAAATGGTTCACTGCTTTGGGCTTTAGCTGATGCACCCACTTAACAGTATTAAATTAATGGTGTAGCTCTGCCATTCAGCGTTTATGGGTTAATCTAAGGTCTTTATTTGGGTGGGGGGATTTGCGAAACTAAACCACTTCTATGTGGATCAGGAGTTCTACTAAACCTGTTAGCTGCTGGCCGGGATGCAATGGAACGGTTGATGCTAATGAATTGAATCAATTGGAAATTGAACTGGAGGGTTATTGCGTGACTAATTTGATCTTTTGTCATATCTCACAACTAATGTTACTTGGACTTGATCGTATGTTGGATTGTCATGCGTCTCTTATAGCTCATCTGATAAGAGTGCTAGGTGATACAAATGTAGAACTGTCATCTTTGTCGGCCTTAGTTTTCCTGATTTCCTTTCTTGTCTTTTGAATGCTCATTTCAAGAAGTTATATGGTATCTAATTCAGTGATTTCTTTTGATCTACAGGCTAAGGTGTTCCATTATGGATCAATTAGCTTGATAGTAGACCCATGCAGATCGGCACATCTCAAAGCAATGGAGGAGGCCAAGAATGCCGGAGCTATGCTCTCCTATGACCCCAACCTCCGGCTGCCCTTGTGGCCATCTGCAGAAGAGGCTCGTGAGCAGATCATGAGCATTTGGGACAAGGCAGATGTGATCAAAGTCAGCGACAATGAACTTGAGTTTCTTACAGGAAGTGACACGATAGATGATGCCACAGCTATGTCATTGTGGCACCCTCACTTGAAGCTTCTCTTGGTCACTCTTGGTGACCATGGTTGTAGGTACTACACCAAGGTAATTCACACCCAATGTTCCCCTCCCATGCTATTATGGATTTGTTTATTTGTGATGTGTGCTTTGTCAAAGGCCGTGAATGCATGATATATGCTTCTAAGTTTTATACTAGGATCCTATCATGATCATCAGTCCATGGCACCATATTGCATGCTGGATTGACATTTGACAATGTAACCTAACTTCTAAATTAGTCATATGTTCCCTATGGGTTCAAAGTCAAAGATATCCCCTTTTAAAAGAACAAAAACAATTTTGGCTCTTAGCAGACCAATGAGGGCGAGATGGGATCAAGGTCTGAGAAGAAGAAGCGGGAGGGGGTTCTGGCCCTCCTAACCAATTGACTACCTCATTATGAGGAAGTGCGAGCCTTAGGACCTGAATTTGGGACCTCCTTGTTGGCAGGTAGCCTAGATGCTTCAAGCCATGGGCTCTTTGGAAAGTCGATGAAATGGTTATCCATTTAACCTAAGATGATTTGTCACCCATTTCTAATGAAGTGTCCTTTCTTGTGATTGGTTTACTTTGAAGTATACCAGAAATGTTAACAAAGTAGGTAACGAAAGTGGTTGGATTTGATGTCTTGCCTTAAACTAGTGATGGCAACTGGACTTTAAAATTAATGAATATTGAAACAGTAGCTCCTATGACCCAAAAATTAATTATAAGTATATACTTTGGGAACAGTAGTTGGCATACCATGTTACGTCTTTTGTTCTACTTTTTAATGTCCTAATTCCTTCTACTCATCACTCACAATCTTTTAGGATGAGTATATATATATATATATATATATATATATATATATATGTATGCAGTGGCGGATCTAGGCATGTAAACTAGGGGTGTCCATAAATTAATATCATTACTAATATACACTATTTTTTTTTTTGGTGTCCAAAAATCAAAAATTACATTTTTTAATATAGAATTTTTTTTTTTTTTTTGGGGTTAAGGGTGTCCATGGACACCCCTAAGCCCCACATAGCTCTGCCCCTGTATATGCATGCTTCTGATCATTGTCCCAACTTTTCTTCATGGTAGACCTCTGTGATCTTAAAATGAAGTTCTGGTGGGTGAGAACGTCTCATCCTAAAAGATTGTGAGGGATGAGTAGAAGGGATTAGGACCATGAGGGACGGCAACAGAAAAAGAGGTTGGTCCCGCGAAGACATATCCCTGAGATTGTCTCGTTCAAAAATTAGTAAAAGATCGTTGATGTTCTATTAATAATGAAATGTTGAGGGTTTAGTTTTCTTTGTCCAGTTAACAGATTCCTATCCCAGTTGTGTAGGGGGACAGGGTAAAAGGCCCTAGACATGCATTTCCCTAAATCTTAGTGAAATATAAATATATAATGGTCTGAGCTTTAGATATCCCAATTGCTATTTGCTTCTGTGAAGTGTGATTGTGTGAGCAATTCAGCAAAGAGCTTGGCCATTTGCGGTCCCTGAAACTCAAAGGAAATAAATTGGCAGTACTAATAAAAGCAACTTAAACATTTGCAACAGCAACAGAGACTACTACTAAGACTGTGGTGGCTTTCAAAGGCTCCATTAGTACACCAAACCATCAATCATTAGTACACCAAATATTACGGTCTGAGCTTTTGAGATTGTAATTGCTGCTGTGAGTAATCCAGTGAAGAGCCCGGGCATCTACAGCAGCGTCAATTCAAGGGAAAAAATTAGCAGGAATGATAAAGAACAGTTACCATTGGACACGATGACACAGCCTATGTTGGTTTTCGTTGAGCCATCGATCATGTACTCATACAGCATGCTATCTGGGTAAAACTGCAGAACTTCAAAGGAAGCGTGGATGCATTCAGGGTGAAGACAATCGACACAACGGGTGCAGGTGATGCTTTTGTGGGCGCCTTGCTTAACAGGATCGTCGATGACCATTCCATCATCGAGGTAAACCGATATCTATTCTTCCCCAATATTATTGAACCACCTTCGATGTAAATTTTGAAGAAACATAATATTCATTGATCGATGAACATATCCTCTATATGAATGTAATTAGGATGAGGTGAGACTAAGGGAAGTATTGAAATTTGCCAATGCTTGCGGAGCCATTACGACTACCAAGAAAGGAGCAATCCCAGCACTTCCTACTGAAGCTGAAGCCCTCGAGCTTATTAAGAGTTGTTCTTAGGTATTTCATACGATATATTCTCAGTTTTCCCCATTTTGTGTAATAGTAACAAAGTCTTTGGGGCAACTAATGACTTGAAAATTATGCCATTTGAAATTGGCCAAAAATTAGGAATTGCTCGCTGCTTTTTTGTTTGCTTTTAGCAGTCTTTTGTGTTTCTGTGTTAGAGGCCTTTGGCTAGTATTCAGAAGCTGCTTGTATTTTTGTATTTTTACTTTTGGGTTATGCCCGCCTAATGATCGGAAGGCGAAAAAAACAGAAAGTCTTTGGAAAAGAGGTAATGATAAAGCAAAGGCGGGGCGTCGTGCTTTCTCTAACCGCATGTCATCTCATTTTGTATGCTTTCACTTATAGCCAGTTTTATTCATGCATCTAAAAATCGATCAATTATTAATTACTATTTTGTGTTATATGTATAATCGTTATAGATTGAATATGTGTTTTTGAAAATATGATACGATTTATCGTGTCGGAATAAGTTTGATTCGTATCAGATTCGTATTTTTTTCAGTCAGGTTGTATTATCGTATCGGAGTGAACTTTTCCGACTGTAAATAGAACAATGTAAGATTTCGAATATTTAAAGTTACCTTTGGCATGTGCCTTTTGAAATTGTTAATCAATTGGTAGGATTTGACTCCTACTAACTATTATTTAAAGTAATTTTCATGCATTATGTTACCACGAATTTCTTTGCATAAGCATTAGCATGAAAAAGGCCATATTTCACATTCATATCAAAATCATATTATATTATATTATATAGATATATATATATAAAAGTGAGTAGAATCATCATAGATTAATCAGTGTCAACTTTTTATTGGCCATTTTCATTCAATAAATGCATACAAAATTAAAGGCATCATTAAGAACAAAATTAAAACATATTTATTACAAAACTTTATTTTACTTTAAAAATGCAATAAAAAGTAAGAACTTATATGTATATGTTTCTTGCATCTAATTATTGAGGAAAATTCTGTAGACAGATCTAAATGAGCATACAATGTGTCTTCATTTTTAATATTTAATATTTCATTAACCTTTTACCCGCATCTCATTAGTTCTAAGTGGAGATAATCCTTTAAAAATAAAGTTCTGAGGTTATTTTTATTGTGATATATTGCTTAAACAAGTACTAATTGATGATCGTGCAAAGCAAAGTATTTGCTTTAGTTAGATATTGAAACCGTCAGCGTTTGTTAGCTAATTACATATTTTTCCTTTCTGTTTTTTTTCTTCTTTTTTTTTTTTGGTATTGCAGCTTACTATATTAGATTCATTCCGGAAATAAAACCAGAAGTCCATAAATTGTCATAGTAACTTTTCAAATGGCAAAACTTACATTTGCTCACATATTACACATGAGCTTTCATCACCCATTTACAACTCAATCCGTCAGTTTTCACCCGCTGATAGTGGATAGATAGATTGGATTGGATTTTCACGGATGATGGATGGATTGAAGGAAGCATATGAACACGGGGTGATGGATGCAGATGGTGGTTTATCCGATCCAAACTCGATCCATTGCCACCCTGGCACCCCAATCATGTTCTAATTTTTGAAGCAAACTGATGCTGAAGATGATACTAAATGTTCACTCGCTGAACCCCAGCGCTGAGTTAGGCATCAGTATTCCAGTAATCCAGTTAGTGCAAAACCTCAACAAAAAATACTCTTCAAGATCATAAGGCCAAAATACTCCATATCAATCAGTAAGCACTCAAGGGTCTCGTTTCCTTTTGATTCAGTTACAATTGGGGATAATTCAGGGTGATATTTAATACCTGTGAACTATCAAAAACATGCACATACAATGGGATATCACAAGGCAATGGCTTGAGGGTAGCATTCATTAACCTCCATTTGCATGGACCTCCAAACTTGTTTGCATCTCTCCCACTTTGCTTGCACGTCAACCCAAAAAGCTTCCGCCCATGGCTCATTGCGACCATCCATGCTCAAATCATATGGCACTGAAAAACTGTTTAAATATCTTTATGTCAGCAAATAGATTTTTGGCCACAATATAGACTACGAAAATCCCGAGACTATCATATTGGCAAGAAAGTACCATAGCAACAATTCACACTTCTTAAAGTTCAGAGTTGTTGATTGCTATTTGCTAAGATGGTCAATTACCCAAAGCACGATATGCTGGTTACATAACTTAGGGTTTCTGGATTGGGACCATGGAATGTAGTTTGCCAGGGAAAAGAATGTGGATTACGAGGCATTCCCAGTTGTTGGGCCTCCATTCAACTGATCTCCATATTGAAGAAAGTTAATTTGCGTGTGTGTGCGCGCATGTGTGTGTGTGTGTGTGTGAGACAGAGAGAGAGAGAGAGAGAGAGAGTCTTAAACAGCAATAGATAGTTTGAACGGTTTACAACCATACACCATTAAGCCCTCTTAGTTTCAGAGACAGCCCAAGCATCTAAAGGTTCAAAGCTTTACAACAGGCTGAAAGTGAACAAGATCAATTATGGATCTATGTTCATCAATCCAGGAACTTAACAACCAAAGGAGTGCAATCACACTGGATAACTCCACAAACACTATCCCAGAGAAAGCATGTTAGAGAAAATCCCAGAGTTCATGGATTATGAAGACACGTAATACTTCTAAAACCTGCTTCGGTCGACATGCTCTAAACAATCAGCTGCATCCAGGTCACTGAATATGCCACTCTAACGGACTAACGCTCTAAACCATGAATTTGGAACCTTGTAATCACATCTCTATCGAACTAGGTTGAATGCTAGTATGTGAGTTAGCCATGAATATGTCCAAGTGCACGGTTTCATCACAGGTTAATGTGAGACGGAGTGGAAGAGCTTTACCTCATTAGCTCCTCCAGTGGCAGTGAATTGCTCTGGGAACTATTTCTGCAGATTTGTGAGATCACTAGTTAGTCAACGTGCTGCAATTCTTATGGCTTGCAAGATTATGTTGTAGAGAGAAGATGTTCAAAAGGAATTATGGATGCTGCATATGCCAGAACATTATTTGTAATTGATCAATAGAATTATTAGCAGAGAAAAAAATAGCATAAAAATAGGTCACTCTCGACTTGCAAGGTTTCATTTGGATTAATCCCTCTTGGAACCAAGCATCAACCTGACCTTATAATAGACGTTTACAAGAGTCAATCACAGAATTTCAGTTGTCCTTGTAGTTCAGTTCAAAAATTCACAAAGAAGACCAAGCAGAAGTTGTGAAGGCTGATGAGGTACCAATTTCCTACTCCCATCAGCTTCATCAGGTTGTGTTGAATTTGTTGCAAGTCCCTTTCCATGCACTTTGAATTGTCTTTAATTAAAAGCAGTGGGATTATGAAAGAATAGACCGGAATTTCGGCGGACCTCTAACTAGACCTAATCCAAACCAACCAACCCCCCAACAAAAAAGGGGGGAAAAGAACTTCCTGACTTCTCTGTAGTGATACATGGGGAGAAGCCTTGATAGTTAGGAGTTAAATCTTCTATCTGGTAACTTGCTACAAAACTAAATTCTTCAACTCATAGGTGCACCTTTTTCCTGAAAGGCAAACTATTGGAGAGCACAAAGGCGTCTCAAGAGCAATTAATATGGGTGTATGAGAGAGTTCGTAGACCTCAAAGGTACCACAAGCCTCAGGCAACTGTTCCCTATTGAAAATCTGGTGGTCAAGGCTTCCCATTCCATCTTAAAGTAATACGGTTGAACCTTCAGGATCATTTATTACACTGCTACTCCCCGGTTTGTTAATTTAAGCACTTGCTTAAAAAAATAGAAGATGGTTAGCAGCATTGGACAATAAAGGGTAACATGTATGTACAATCTAGTGAATAATACTGGACTCCAGCCCAAAGAAAAAAGGTTCACACCCCAATAGACGGAAAACAAACACCAATTACACGTGCTATTCAGGGTTTCAAGGCAACTGACCTGCGGACAAGAACTCTGAAGAGGTGAAGAGGCGTGGTTGACAGATTATAGATAGCATCTGGAATATGGTCCCTGTCAAATAGGTAGACCACTGGATACCCAAGAAGCCACCTAGATACAATTAACTACAGTTACTAGAAGGTAACAAAATCCATTGGATGTTGACATGATCATTGATATACAAGACTCCATGAATTACAAAATTCGATTATAGACCTGCAGCCAATAGTATCTATCTGAATTTGTGTGGAGAAAAACAGCCCAACTTTTCTCAGCCCACCTTCCTAAAAACTATCAGGAAGTGGGGGAGGGCAACCAGTTCTCTTTATACAGTTATGGTTAAACATTAACAGGTATAACTCCGCATAAGTTCATAAATTCCGCAGGTTTCAAAGGCGCATATGGTCACATGGAACAGCATATTGTTGTCTTAGTTTTAAAAGGTGCCAAGCACACTAAGGGGAAACATGTCCAAAAAGCTAAGAAGCAAGGCACAAGGCAAAAGCACAACCATTAGTATTCTAATACTTTAATATTCTAATTTTGATTGTAAATAATTCTATTTAGGAGAAAACTCAAAAATTCCTAACAACACAGAAGTAAAATGTTTGATAAGAGTGTCTTCTTGGCTGCGTCCAAAACTCACCCATTGGCTGCCTACGTATAATGACAAGAGTCCTTCATACTTATTTTGAAGGCCATAAGGTGCACTGAGGCACAAAGGATCATAAAAGTCGAGGTGTAAAACACAAGGCAAATGTGAGGCTCCTATTGTTGCTAAAATGCTTGATATCTTGTCCTTTTTAGTATTCTAATTTTGCTTGTACAGAGTTCTTATAATCCTATTCAGTACAAAAAAATTGAAATTAGAAAAGTAATCCACATAGTGAATCAAACAGCCATTTCAGTTGTGGTTGCGGTAACGGGAGTGGTATCGCAATTGCATAGCGTATTCCGCTTGTAGTAGGGAAAAACACACTTTGCTCAATTTCAAAGTCTATCCAATGTGGCCATTTCATCGCAGAACGGCCTAGTGTTGGATTCATGGAGCACATATATTGTATTAAGCAAAAGATTTAATGAAACCAGGTCCTTGGATTGGATCCAAACCTCACCAGTTGGCCATATTACGCCCTGAAGTATGGTCAGGCATAAGGGTTTAAATGAAATGAAACCTTCAATCTGAGTTTAATTTGAAGAAATTCAGGCAATTATTTATGGGTATTTCGTGAAAACTGCGTTAACTGTCATAAAGTTTCAACTCAAAATAAATTTAGGGCATTAATGGTTTACCACCTCATCTTCCACCTTCTAGTTAGAGATATTAATTAGGCATAGCATAGAAGAGGGAAACAGCTCGAATATCGATTTGAGGCACACTGCGACACACAACTCAATGAGCCTTGCGAAATTAGGCAATGGATTTGATCCTTGCATATCAGCAGGTGCACCTTTCTTGAAATTAAGATTGTTTCATGCTAGTGAACATGTCTGGTGAAAGGCCGCGTTTTCACCAATGAATTTATGACCAGAATAAGCCCCATGCAAAGAAATTCACCCAAAGAAACTTCAAAAAGTGGCATATTGATTTCACCTTTCGCACTTTCAAATAAGGGAGCTTTGATGCTTGGATTCAAAGTAACAATGCAAATTTAACTTTAGGGGTAAGGAATTACCCGTTCAAGGTCGGTATCGTAATCTGAGAATTTTGAATGCAGCTGCTGAGATCAACAACCTCAAAAACTTGAGAATGCTCAACGGAAGAAGATTCAGTACTTTGCCTGTTGTCTTTACCATGTCCTTTCAATGCATCGCAGTTAACACCCTCAGAAGTGAACACTGAAGAAAATAATTTTTGAACAGACACTAATTCCTTTGCCGCTGAGCTTTCATCACGTGTCGAAATCATCTGAAAACATAAGGCAAAAGTCAGTTATAAATGAAGCACAGTAACATGACATCAAAGCTCAGACAAGGTTGTTACTCGGCATCTACCTTTGGAGGATCTTGTTCAAGGTCTACAAAGAACTGTTTTGTATCTGGGCTTAAACTCCAGGAAATGTATGCAGCAAATTCCTCCACGTTCACTAGGTATATCATATCTTCAATAACCATTACTCTCAACTGTTGAAAGATAGTTGACTCCTGAAAACGGGTGTCATTATACAGTTATGCCTCATCACGGACAACATCAGAGGATTGAGTACGCCACAAAATCATCAGCAGGAATTTTGAACCATGTGCAATGATTAACGTTTTATATCCTTTATGAGAAGTCTATGCATCCTTAGCAGTCACATTACAGTTCACATGTCAACAGGCAACATAAGTACATAAACCATCCAATAGAATAAATAATAATGCGCATGACCAATTGGATAGAATTAAAAGAAACAAAAATGTGGATGGAACCTTATCAGAGATAGCATACCAACAAACATAAGAGGGATGCAATGCAGTTTTCACTCCAACTGACATGCCGTCATATGAAGGCCAAAGAGAAGCGTTTGTTAACATATCAGATGAGAAGTTCGCAGTAACGAGAGGAATGAGAAGCTTTGATCAAAACTTTTGAGCAGTAATCTAGGGGCACAAAATTGCACCAGTTCAACCCCCCCCCCCCTTCCTTTTTCCACCTGCTATTTCTCTCCTACCCCTTGCACAGCAGCATCCATCTTGTTTCCAACCTTTACGCCACAGACCACAGCACCTTCACAATTGTCCCTCCACGGCCCCCATCTCCTTCTATCCCTCTTAATTTTCTCTCTTAACAGGAACCAGCAACCCCCTCAACCAGCTGGTTTTTCTCTTCTTACTCATGCAACCCCTAGCCATGTGTGTAAAGGTGATGCGAATATCAGCCTGCAACCTTGCACCTATCCCCCCTCCCCCCCAAAACCCAACCCCTTTGTGACTCTCACTTTGATCCCCGCCCAAAAAGAGAGTGATGACCCAGAATGGCAAGGAAGATGCTAGTGAGGCCAAGCCGCTGGAGTGCATGTGGACGTGGTGTGCTGCGATGATTCTCTGGGGGCTTGGATTGCTAAGATTATCTTTGAAGGCATGATGTAGGGTTGAAGATGTGTTTTAATCTGAACCTTTGGATTAATATCCAATAGCCATGACAGCCTTCTCATCCCCTTGCTACAGCACCTCTAGCTCCATATCTCCCACAAAGGCTGTTTCCAAAAAATTCTGTGCACAAAATCAAGCCACCACGAGCATGCATCCATCGCATGCATTGAAATGTTTGTCTTGATAATATAAAAAAAAAAAAATTAAAACAATGTCACAGGACTTGCAAACAACCATCCTTCAGGTGAAGACGTTGGCCTATAACAAACAAAAATCTTAGATAAAGGATGCATGGATCATTTAAAGGGGCCGACAAGTTGTGAAAAAAAGATGAACCAAACATTGCAGTCAATTACCTCAATTCATATACTTAAGTCAACGGGCTGAAATTAAGTATGTGCATTTACTCTCAGTTCCATGAATAGTAGGCAAGCAACAAAACTTGCAAGTCAAAGTTCTTTGCATAGTCATATGATTGCTTTCACTGACTTACGCCTTATACTATTATTTGTGCTAATGTGCAGTGATATCAATCACATGTGGCAGCATGAAACTGAGCAGATTCCAGTGATGTCATTCGTAGTAGTAATCACCTCTTCACTAAAAGTAGCCATGGTAATGCAACAACCTTCAGGTGGCCAATCCTACTGGTGTCTAGGTCCTCTTACCTAACAGGCCAAACCTCAGGCATTTCATTAGCAGACCACCAACATTAACCTTCCTGCAAGAAATCTGATTGCTTTTGGCATAACATTCCAAGTCCCCTTTCTGGCCTCTTACGCCCAAGGTTTTCAACACCTCAATCAATAAATGATATTTCTCAAGAGTTACAAATGCACTTCAGTTCGCACTTTTCAATATCCACATTTACCAGTGTTTTGCTGGTATCCACTTCTAACAGCTAAAAGGCCACAACTAGAGAACATTTTCCATTTTATATAATTCTGGACTAAAGCAACTGCCTCAATAAGCTGCTCCCTACATCTTTGAACAGACTAGTGGATAATCATTATCTTCCCGAATCTAGGGCCAGGAGAACAGCCCTTTCATAACTCAATGGTGAGAGTAAGTGGAACTTCACAATAAATGTCTTTATTGGCTTCCCAGAACCATCCGCACAGAAACTGCTTGTCAGTTAACCTCCCCAACAAAATAATAAACTTGGCTGCTTACTTCAAATTAGCCACTAGTTTTTGAGAGATGAAAGAGAAAACCTTTTGAATAAGCTCAAGAAGGGCACACAATTGGTCTTGCAGCTCAGGCATCTTTCCTCCATAGTCCACCATAATAACTGGCCTCATTGCAGAGCACAATGCCAGAACATCTGCACAACCAACATATTCAAACCCCTCGCATCCATCAGGCAATCGTTCAAATTCAATCACCGTCCTTTTCTGCCTACCAATAAATCAATCCAATGAGAACCCACAAGTTACATGGACTTGGATTAGATTTGGCCTTTACCCCAACAAGCATACATGTCCGATAACAGACTCAGCAATTTCCCATCTCTTAGGCCTAATATCAATGTCAAAAATCGAATATCTAACATGGAGACTTAAAAGTGAAACAAGAAGCCCACGTAACAATGGCCAAAAGTACAACAGCAAAATTGAAGTCCCACACTTACATATTCCTCAAACCATCCTCACAAAAGCCACACGCTATAATCAGCTCAAAGTTCACAACATAAAGAATCAGAACAACCAAGGTTTAAATTCAGCCAATCTTTTCTGCCCCAGAAAATACAACCAATAAATGGGAAATTTAACAATGCAAAAGTTACAAAGAGCGAATTCCAACCGCACCCTGAAAAACGGCTCTAAAAATAAATCCCTCAAAATTGAGTACGTAAAACATGCCATTTCGAGTTAGTAATATTGAAAAAAATCATCAGCATCCCTAACAACCGAAAATTTCAACTAGAAAGAAATCCAAAAACAAAAAGGAACACAGATGAATCAGAACGAAACCCTAAATGAATCAGAGATTATAAACGAACCACTGGATTCGGATGTTACTTAACACTATGGATAATTAAGTCATAAGTACTGAAATAATACCTATCTGAAGACGACGCTTAGAGGAGGGTTTAAGGCGCCATTTGATTTGAGAAAGAGATGAATCCAACACCTTCAATGCTTCTTCCGCCATTAGAGCACTTTCCATTTTCTGGGGGGTTGCAAAATGGTGGAAGTGTTTTCATTGTTATATATCGAATTGGAAAAAAGAAAAAAAAATAGTGAATAAGTTATTTTACATTAAAAAGGTGGATTTTTCAAATTTTATTTAGAAAATAACTAAAATTGAATAATCAAAATTGGATAATATTTATGTTAGCATAACTTAATTTGCATTAATATAGCTTCTCCCACATTTTGCCTCAAAAAATTAAAATTGGATAATAGAGTACAAATTGATATTTATCAACTAGTTATATAATAAATTTTGCTCCATTTTTGGGATTATTTTTGTTGGTTTTACTACAATTACTATTGTTAAGCCACAATTTAGATATTATTTTAAAACCTTTTTTATAGTTCGATAAATTAATCACCAAATCTGAAATTTCATTTGAACTTAGCAAATTTCAAAGGCATAAGCTCAATAAATTAATCTAATCCTTGTAGAGACGACCTTGCTATTGATATAATGTCATCGTGTGTTTAGGGCAGCGTTAAAGTTTTTGGCGCCATTGTTGGGGACTAGATTGGATGTTGAGTTTGCCCTTCGGAGTTTGACAAAGTATTTTAATTTCTTTTTTTAAATCTTCGTTTTACTTGCTTTGGTGTGTTGTGCTCACGCGTACATTGTCTCATGTTTATGCCAATATAGAATTGTTGTTATCCTTATGATTGTTTCTTTCCTTACTTACTTTTCTGCCTTACTAATGAAAGCGTATGACCAATTCTTAGTATTAGTGTATTACGCATGGTGCCAAAACCTGCAATGATAAAACCTCATAAACATGGCGTATTATTGGATAATCTTTTATGGAAGTCTCAAGGCAATAAGCTCAAATTTGAATTGTGTGGCTCATGTGACTGTGTGGGAAGAGTTTCAAACGCATTTTCAGATAGATTAGAAAACCAACCGGAAGACTACTATATAGTTGACTTTTGTTACCTAATTAGGAGGACTTGGCTTGTACCATCTTACAAAAGACTTTTCTTTGAGCAAGCGGTCTTTTCTCATAGTTTAGCATCATCGGAAAATTTTTGATTTTGAACGAGCTATTCTCAAGAAGTTCTTCGATTTCTTCTATAAGCAGAGGAATAAGAATCTACTTCTCACGTTCCGTGAATAGCAGAGACATTAAGGAGTATCCATAAGGGGCTAAGGGCAGTTCGGGAATTAATATGATTTTATCTATGTCTCCTAGTTTTAGAGTACTATTTAAAATTGACCCCGAAATCTAAAAGACTGTACATTTTAAAATGAGACAACAAAGGTTACAAGAAAAGTCAGGAGCAACAACTAATTTCACACCCATTATGACATGAGGAGCAGAAGAACAAAGGAGCAGTCTCATGGATAATGTCACTCTGAGGGTCAAAGACCTCACTCGGAGCATTACAAATCTGTTGTAATAGGTCAATAATTTGAGCTTAAAATGACAATCATTTCCATGGTCCGACATGTCCAATTCAATAACATGCTTATGAAGGATTCAAACTTGTAACCTCGTCGTCAAAAGCATTGAATTTTAAATTTTATAGAAATTGATTAAAAGGCTAAAATAATTTAAAAAATCAATCACTCATAACAAGAAAAAAATATCATATCACTAACCGCACAAACCATGGTATGATAACTATTTTGTAGCTATTATCAAAGTAATTAGTATCCTACGTCTTAACTTAACGTTACTGAAAATGATTATAACAGTAATTTGAAATATTTTCATACGGTGATTTACAAAATTCCGCCATTAATGGACCTCATATTTCCTCCACATACCCTACTAAGAAAGCGGGGAAAGCTGATAATCTCAGCGTGAAAGATTCGTGTTAGTTGAAGTGATACAGCTTAAATTTTGCACATTTTTTGCGCAAATTTAGATACCAAATCAAATTTCCAGCAAATCAGATACGATTTCCTTCCCTTTTTCACATTCATTCGTTTTCTGCAATGTGTATGAAATTCTAACTTTGAATTTGAATGTGGAATTGCATTAATGCAGATTATCAATTTATACTGTTCAATTCTGTGGGCAGTTCATGTTAGATTTCTATTTCAAAGTGTCATTGTGAGGATTAATCTTGATCGACGATGTTAATTGGCGATTGATTTCTGAGCGCATTACCATTTTGTTTTGAAATTTTTGTGATTTTGATTCTTAGCTCTACGCCTTGCTGATACAATTTAGAGTACTCTTTGTGTTAAATTTCTTTTTTTATTAAATGGGATGAGTATCATTAAGTTTTGCTTCGAGTACAGTTAATTATGGCTAGTGTAAGTGATTTTATGATCAAACTTGTTTGAAATCTTCTCTTGTGTGTTTCGGCTTTGTTCTAGATACGTATGATAATCTGGGAGCTCCACATGGTGTACCAATGTCACCTATAAAACCCCCACCTAACCCATTTGGGAATGCATTCTCCGCTGCTGGTTCCGGATTTATCCGTGGTGGTTTGGGTGCATATGGGGAGAAAATTCTAGGGTCCAGTTCTGAGTATGTGCAGAGCAATGTAAGTGGAACTTCTAGTATATTTGTTTCTCTTTCGATTGATAGTCTCAATTTGGGGGGTTTAAATTCTTACATGAACAAAATGTTAAATCTTACAGTATCCTTCATCATGTAGGTAACTTGTTTGCATCAATAAGATACACTACTTTCCTTGTCAGCCCCTTTTTTATTTTTGGCAATTTTTTTTAATAGCCAATGAAGTATGTCATGGTATGTTGGTCTTATGGACGTTCATTGTTGAATGGAATAGAAAAACCTTGGCATATAAATAAATTAATTAATCTTGTTAATGCATTATGGTCATGTAGGTTCTACTGTACAATTGATTTCATACATATGAATTTGTGAGTATATCATGGCTTCAATTGTCGTTTCTTTGAACAGATAAGTAGGTACTTTTCTGATCCCCAGTATTACTTTCAAGTGAATGATCACTATGTGAGGAACAAATTGAAGGTTGTTCTATTACCCTTTTTGCATAGGGTAAGCATCACCTTTGTTGCATTAGTGCAAGTCCCTCTCCCCCCTCTCTTTCCCTCTATTTTCTTTCCCTACTCACTTGTATTGAGCTCTCATTTTCACTGACTGTAGGGACATTGGACGAGAATCAGTGAACCAGTAGGTGGAAGGCTTTCCTATAAACCTCCAATCTATGACATTAATGCACCAGATTTATACATACCATTCATGGCATTTGGTACCTATGTTGTTTTGACAGGACTTTCATTGGGTCTTCGAGGAAGGTTAGAAATTGCCAATTTATATTCCTACCTTACATAGTTCCATTTTCTATATATCACTTGTCAACTGCATCAAGATAAAGAAATTAAACAATTAATTTCACTAGCATTCAGGATAAATTTGATCCTGATTTTTGAACAGGGGAGTAATGGAGAAGGGGAATAATGCTTGTTTGTAAATTATTAGATAGTCATCAATGGAGAGCTAGAAAATGAAAGTCAAGAATAAAAGGGAGGAAAAACCATTTCTTTGCTGTCAATGTAGCTAGGCAGACTTGTAAATGGATTATTTAGGTTGGCTTGCAGTAGGATAATCTTGGATCATGTAGAACCAGTTGATAAATCTTTGGGTTGTACATAGTTTGTATCTAGTCATGTCAGTTTAAATCATACCTGGTTTGGCGGATTGTTGTCATCAAATGAGCTTTGTCAAGTTTCAATGTCTTTAATTCTGCAATCAGGTGTGGGTAAGTTTTTCCAGGTCTAAGTTTGCAAAAGTTGTCGTATTCTGTAACTTCTGTTACCAACTTCATGGGGTAAAAGAGCCAGAAATTGACATACTTCATCTATTAAATGTCCAATGTCTCTTATTGAGGATGTGGTTGTTCTGTTCGGACATCTTTATTTCTTACTATTCCTAATTCCCGTTGTTTCGTATGAAATAACAAATCTTTTGGCAGGTTTAGCCCAGAAGCACTGAACTTGTTGTTTATCAAAGGAATGTTAGGATGGTTTTTGCAAGTCTCTTTGCTGAAAGTATCATTATTTTCCCTGGGAAGCGGTGAAGCGCCCTTTCTCGATATCGTGGCTTATGCTGGTTACATGTTTACTGGGCTATCTTTAGCTGTGCTAGGAAGGATACTCTGGAGCTTCACTTACTATATTTTGATGCCTTGGACTTGCCTTAATACTGGGATCTTCTTGGTCAAGACTATGAAAAGAGTTCTTTTTGCTGAAGTTAGATGTTATGATTCAAGTAGGCATCACTATCTCTTGCTCTTCATTGCTATGGCGCAGTTCCCACTTTTTATCTGGCTTGGTAATGTTAGCATTCGTTGGCTCTTCTAAGCTGAATCTCTTCAAGTTCTGATTTTCGTTAAAACTGAGTTTGACATATAGCTTCATTCTTTACCTTGTTTCGGCTGCTGCCTTAGATGTGGCACTTAGAACAATTGAATTGTATTCATGGCATAATGTGTGTAAAGTTCATTCCATTTCAAGTTAAAGAATTCAGTTTCATTGACAGAATATATACATATTCTCAAGACATGGTTATTCTCAGCTGGTTGTCCGAACGATTTCTCCATACAATTGACCTTTATTTATTTCTTACATGCTAGCTATTCTCTGTTTTTGTGGGGAGCAGTAATTGCTTTCATGGTGTAACTTGCCCTATACACTCAGAAGCTGGGCGCTGACCTTCACCACACATGGTAAAATTTCTTGGGCACTTAAGGCAATTGGAAGCCAGGCTTCCTTTGACCTTTATTTTGGGGCTGCCAAATTCCGGTGGGACAGTCCCCACTAGAAAGTTATGATCCAAGTACACACGCCTCCAAGGTGCACCAAGTCTTAAACCAAAGTCCCTCGGGATAGTCCCGGAGAACCGGTTGTTACTAAGATTGATGGCAGTTAGATTCTGGATTGTCACTAGATTTACAGGCAGGTGTCCTTGAAGCCGGTTTTCGCGCACATCAAGCACCTCAAGCATTGTTGATCTTCCTGTGAATTTGGCCACCTCTATTTCAGTGAACCAGTTGACTGACAGATTCACAGCGGTCACCTCAGGTAAGGAAATCACTCCCCTAATTGACCCAGTGAATCTGTTATCACTCAGATCCAATGTTTTCAGGTCTCTCAGTCTCCATAGCAAATGAACACTGCCTGAAAGTACATTATGGCTAAGTGACAGTGTTCTGAGGCTCGCTGGAAGTTGAGGTAGAGAACCAAACAGTTGATTGCTGCTGAGATCTAATACATTGAGCTGCCATAGCCCAGCTAGACTTGGGATTCTTCCAGAAAAGCCATTGTTTGACATTCTCAACGAAATCATAGTTCGAAAGTTGGCAATCCATGTCGGTATGGATCCAGTGAGCTTATTGTATGACACATCCAATTGTTGAAGCCTCTTGAGCCTTCTCATCCCCACAGGTATGCTCCCAGTGAAAAAATTGTCTGATATTGATAATGTGGTCAATTTCGTCAGTTTATTAATGCTGTCGGGGATAGGCCCCCTGAACTTGTTCTTGCTCAAGCTCAGGGAGCTCAGCTCTGTTAGGTTCCCAATCTCCTCGGTCAAGAACCCGTCATAGCCGGCCTCATCGAGGTCCAGAGTTGTGATGCGGCTGAAGCTCGAGTTGTCATCAGATATCAAGCAAAGGACCCCTAGGAAGTGGGCCCCTGGACTCTCACAAGGGTCCAATGAGAAGTCCCAGCTGCTTAGAAATGAGTATTCTGGGATTGAGTTGGGGTCTATCCCTTGCTTGAGAGCACGTAGGACCTCAACTTCTGAGGGCGTGGTGACCGAGTGAATGAACCAGAGTCTCGACATGACTAGGATGGCTATAGTCAGCAATTGAAGTGCCATCTTTTAGGTGGTCTTCTTTGGCCGTTGGTTATGTTTTTAAGCTTGTCAAGGCATCAGGGCATTAGGCTAAAATTTATGTAGTGAAGGGATATATACATATTGGGATTTGGGAGGGTGGAAATGAATGAAGTGTTCAATTAAAGAAAATAGGAATGAGATATTCATATCAAGAGCCTGTTAACATTCTCAAGAAATAGAAATGGGCTTGGTCACAGAAGAGTTATAGGTACTTTATAAATGGATCTTTGCATGTAGAAGGAAGAATGGTGTGACTTGCTTGTGGAATATATAAGACCAGTAATAGAAGAGACCACATCAACCTAAGCTTCTTTCTTTAGTATCACTGCCTCTTTCTCTCTCTTTAAGTGTAGTTTGAATGTTTGATACACAATATTTGGTCCTTCCTTAGAAATTTCTAGAGAAATTGAGAAAGAAAGAGTACTAACTTATATCCTTGGTTGATTATGTGAAATTAGTGATGAATAGCATTAAGTATATGTTTTTAAATAATAACAACCTTTCTCAATGCCCGTACGATGTTGGAAGAGTATTGTCACTTGGATACTATGGCCCTATTCTTTAGGTTGGTAAATTCCAATTTACCAATTTGAACCCAGTTCAACCCCTTTCAGGAACTTCAATAAAAAATATCAACTTCAACCCATTATTTTAACCAACTCTTACCTATCATATAAAAATATACCAATTTTAACCCATTATAACCCACTTCAACAAAAAATACCACTTTAACTTACTTTTCGTATCACGACTTTGTCAGAAACAGCTAATTTTACCAAACAGTTTTTCAACAAACTAATTCAAACAGCTAATACAAACAGCTAACAGCTAATACAAACAGCTAACAATTGTTTGCCAAACAGGACCATATTTCAAGCTATGAATCTATGACTCTTAAAATCCTTGTAACATTTCAAAACTCTAAATAAACCTTAAAAAATTTGAAAACTTTAAGACACCATACATTTAAAATAATTTCTAAAAGATCCGAATATCACATCAAATCCAAGAAAATCAATATAGCCAATACTATTGTCTGCTTTTTATTTACATCTGTCGACATTTTCAATAAGAATTTAAACCCAAGGATAACTTTGTATGCCCTACTCATTCTCAAAAGTTCTCCACGAATTGCATTTTTCAAACCTAACTGTCAACTGTGCATTGGAAAAGAATAAGTGCTGATATGCAGTAGATAATCTTATATTTACCTTGAGAAGAAGGGGGAAGAAGTTTTAAGTACTTCAAATTTTCAATCTAGGGACCTCAAGAGTAACCAGTAATGCTCATACGAAATGAAATCAGACATTCAGCTCCCAGTTTGTGCAAAAGTAAAACCCCCCCTCCTCCCCAAAACACAAAGGAAAAAAAAGAAAAAAAAACCTTGTTTGCCTTGTACACCTGCAGCCATGAACATTGTTGTGGCAAGAAGGGCCGCTATGAACAGCTAGGATTAACCAAGATCGGGGACGATGGAGTACTCATCATCATCATCATGGATGGGCATTTCGGTCCGAGGTTTTTTGTAAGGCATGCTGGTTTTAGTGGGTCTGTGATGAATGGTGTGGTTGCTCGGCACCGGCATTGGAAGCTGAGGAACTTCAGCTGCTTCCAAGGCCTCCCTAGGGATTTGCTCACCGAAGAGGTTCACATCAGACCACCAGTCAAACTCTCCTAGTTCAAGCTGCCCTTTCTGCACCATAATTGAACAATAGATTGTCAATAAGTGCTATAGGAAATAAGCATCAAGACTTGGCATTGCGATCTCAATATGGGAATGCATGTATGGTCATTGGAAGTGGCAGCTAGTGGCTGGGCCTAGGCCGAGATGAGCCAGGCTTAGTCACTGAGCTCGTTCCTGGTGGAGGAACATGTGGGTCGAATCAAGCTAAACGAGGATAGCTCAACCCTTGGATTGGCTCCAATTGGTCTAGCTTAATTGCACTAGGGTGGCCGAGGCAATTCAATTTTCTTTCATTTTTTGACTAAGCGTTTTGTTGTCTCATGGACATTGCTTCATTGTTTGCAGGGATAAGGTTGCCTATATAGTATATAGACCTGGGTTTGAGACTGCACAAGTTAAAACCTCAACATAACTGGCTAACAATGTGGTTGATCCTAATTCCTAAACTTGCATGCTACACGACTTGTAGACAAGCATTGAATCCAAGGGTGCAATCTTCAAAGGCATCGCGATTCAAAACAACACAGATATGTTTCTGACCTTTCCAGGAGAACCGAACTCAGGAAACTCCAAGAGATCATCAACAGCCCATGAAGGTGGGGGTGAGAAGCTGGAAGGCTCTTGCAGGGTCTTTTGTTTCAAGGCAACTTGCTGCGCATTTTGATTAGATGGTTCTTTGCAGTGCTTTTCGGGCTCAGTACTGCACTTGGAGAGGGAGCCGAGTGCCACACGAATGCCGGTGGCAAGGTATCTCTGGTGGTTTGCAGTAAGAGTGCTGACTGAGTGAATTGATTCATCACAATCCTGGCAGTATAGGGCTCTGTCTTCCACACAGAAAATGAAAGCAGCCTTCTCCTGTGTAAAATATCAGTCACACATTAGTGCTCGTCCCAGGGAGAAATGGCCAAGAAGTTAGTTATTAAGAACATCCACCACCCCTAGTCCCCGTCTCTAGTGACAAGTACGAGTCCTACTTGAGACTGGGGACTAGAGATGTTCAGGTGTAGACGGTCTTATCTCTGTTCTAAAAACATATCCATGTTTTCAAAGTGGTGCACCCCCCCCCCCCGAACAAAAACAAAGGAAGCGACGAACCAAACATGACACAGCTTAAAATTGACGCGATTTAACCATTTAGCATGACAAACAAATCATTTCAGTTTCTTTTCCCCTTTCTAAACTTAAATTATTGTCAGAACAACCGAACATGACACGATTATTAAACGAGCCTCCTTTACAATTGTCTGCTATAGAGAAAGCCCATTTCATAAAAAATCAATCAAGTTCAAAACTAAGATCAGCTTGCTGCTTGGAGAACCCCATAGAAGGCTCATCATTCAAGTCTTACCCCATGAAAGATAGTCCTAGATAACCCCAAATCATCAGAACCCTACTTTATTCAATCAAAAACACATAAAATAAGTAAACAAAAGTCTAATTGCAAAAGGCTTACCCAAAGATTCAACCTCTTTCAGCACTAAGATTTCACTACACAATAGCCAAGGAAACTAAAACCTGAAGCTAATCAACCACGAACAATATCAGTTCACAAACATCCCAACCGTTCAAATCTAAGAACACAAACAAAAATGATGTCTAGAATCAAAGAAAGAAACAACAACTCCCAGTGTGTGCCGCAGGATCCGAGGAGATCCAGATAGAGACAGTCTTATCTCAGCAAGATGTTGTGCAAGCAGAAAGACAGATTTCAAGAGACTTATTACTAGAATCAGAAAAAGAGAGAGGAAAATACCTGGCAAATGTCACAAGAAGGAAGCTTTTTGGATAGACATTGAAGTTGCAACCTCTGATGCTTGCTAGCAAGCTTGTTTGCTGCATGAACTTCTGTGTCACATTTAGCACACAAAGCTGCCTCATCTGCACAACATATCACTGTTGCTGGATTTTTCTCACACACATCACACTGAATTTTCATTCTTTCTCTTTCTCTTAACTCTCAACTCTCACTTCTCCCCTGTTTTTCTCTGTTTTTCTTTTCCCCTTCTTTGTCTAGCTAGTGTACCCACAACCTATAAACTCAATTTCTCCCTGAAATGACCAAAACTTCAAACAATCAAGCAATGCCCAGAAGGGAAATCGAGCAAAGGAAGCAAACCCAGATGGCTTTTTGCAGAAAAATGACAACGTCAGAAAAGCCCACTATCAATAGACTCAAATTCTCACTGAAATGACCAAAATTTCCAACAATCAAGCAATACCCAGATGGGAAATCAAGCAAAGGAAGCAAACCCACATGGATCTTTGCAGAAAGCTGCCAAACCCAGAAAACCCCAGAAATGTCTAGCAAGAGAGAGATGCCCAAATGTTGTGATTTGTCTACAAATGGTTGAAGGGATAAGAGAGAGGAAGGAGAGGAGGGGAAACGAGAAGGGGTATTAATCAGCCCAAAGGAGGCATTAATCGTTTCTTTTGGGGTTGAGGTGGCGGCAAGGCAATGAAGATAAGGGAAGAAGACGTACAGAATCAAATCAAATAAAGGGCAGACAATGAGCCAACGTAGGGCACTTCACCTCCATCTCCATGTGTGGTTTTGAGGAAAAGAAAGCAAAATTTGTGGTCACCAAGTGTTTTGGGTTCAATAATAAATTATCTTGCAGTTGTTAAGCCATCATTGTTGAACGCTTTAATGCCCTTTAGATTTCATGACAAAATACAATGCAAGTAAACTATACCTAGTTCGTTGTGAAAGGCACGTGTCAAGCACCTAGGCCCACTCTCTTGGGGGAATGTAAAGGGAATTTCTTATGTGCTTTATGACTTATTTCTTATGTGTGTATATCTTTTATATATGTATTTATTATATATTAATTTTTAATATATATTTATTGATGTAGCTGATGAGAGTAGGTATTCTTAGAATATGATATATATATATATATATATATATATATATATATATATATATATATTGGATGGTGAATTTAAAGTTTCCCAAATGGCCATCTTCTTTTCTGTTCTTTTTTTTCTTTTCTATTTTGCCTTCACATTTTGGATATTTGTTCATGAGTTCATATGATAATTAGAGAAAAATTAATGTTGGTCTATAAAAAATTGAATTCTTTTAAAATATATTTTATTTATTTATATAATTCAGGTTTAAATTTTTATTTAAAAAGAATAAGTATTGAAATATTTTAACTAATTGATGTTAATTTCAAATAATTAAATATCAACATCAGTGAGTATGAAAAAATAAGGGCTGAAATTTTTTTAAATGCTAATTAATACTTCTCTTTATGCAACTTGTCATTCATTATTTATTAAAAAACATAACGCTCAATGATCAATTATAGTTTTACCATTAAATATTTGACAGTAAAAATGACTACAAATTATATAACAGGATTGGATCTATAGATTTAGCCATCATATAGTGTTGTTGTTGTTGTTGTTGTATATGTTAATTTGTTTATAATTCTCTAAAATTAATTCCTATTTTCATGATCTTTTTTCAAAAAAGATATTTTTTATCTTTCATGTCACTCAAATATAAGACAGTGTCCTTAAGTTCGATCCAAATAAGTTTTTTTCTTAAAAAAATATCATTTATACTTTAAGAGAAAAAGGTCTCACGAGATGCAACTTGGGCAGGATCTCCTGTATGTCTTAAATTTCTTTTCTTTATGTAATTTTGAATGGATTTAGATAGTAGCAAATTTAGACATATAGAAGAGAAGTACCTATTTATTAAACTACCTATTTTAAAAATGCCCATATATACTAATCTAATCTCTTTTAAAATATAATTCTTTAAAAAAAAAATTGACGAGGAATGTCCGTGAACACCCCAAGCCTTCAAATAAACCCGCCTATAGGTTTGGACCAAAAAAAAATAAAATGAAATGGGATGGATATTGAATGGTCAATATCAAAAGGCTTGACCTTCAATAAAAGTTGTGAAAGGTGTAAAGTGACAATCACATTGACCTCATTGCTTACCTCAACAACACGTTCGCAATGGTATGAAGAAATCCCACTCTCCAAAGGACCTTCACATGGACTCAATCATCTAAAAGCTCTTAGACACTCTAGTTTTGGTCCTCATCGTCCCATGATATATCCGTATAATTGAGTTTTTGAGTATATTAGATCATTTAAAATAATCTCTAACATACTTAATGTCTCCTCGTTACATATTATTAAATATAATACCTAAAACTCAAACTTTGTTTGGTACTAAAAGGGTACTAAATTTCATAATAAGGACAAGTTTTGAAACTGTATTTAAACCCCATAATAATTCACGTAGCATGATATAAATGGCTAGAACCATAAAATAAAGGACAACTTGCAGTACTTTTTCATATGTATGCATGGGGCTCCTCTCATTATGAGTTTGTCTGGATTTGAATCCATAAATTAAATTTCTCGTCCCAAATATAGGAGACCAAAGTACGAAAAGATAATTTGGGCAAACTTGCATTTGAATGCGATTATTCCATTGTGGATGCTCTTATAACTATATCATTGCGATATAAGTGTATTACTCTATTTTTATTTTTATTTTATTAGTATAAATAAGAAAAAAAATAGATCAATCTTGAGTATATTAACAATTATATGACAACATACTTATTGTTTCCTTTCTTTTTTTCATTTAAATCAATTTAAATTTCTTTTATTTTCATACCATAAAATAATGATTTAATATTTACTTTTTCAAAATATTTCAATATGTGAGGCACACAATTATTTTGGTTGCTTATTTTAGCAGTTGATGGAGCATATTTCAACTTAACTTAATTCTATAAAAATTTTATTATAGTCTTAACAATTATTGCATAGGATGTGTAGAAAAATAATTTCTCTTGATTCAATGTACCATTAAAATAATTCTGCCCTAGATCGATATTTACATAGTCAAGTAATCCTACATGACCATTATACATGTTATCGTACATGTCATTATATATTGTCAAATGTAATTAAGATGGACTAATATTGTTGCATGACCATTAACTCTTCCTCTGAGTTACTCATTTAACGCAATCTCAAGATCCAACCTAAAAGAAAAAAAAAATAGCAGTGTTTAAAATTAAGGGTGAAATTTTGATCATCTTATCTAATGCTGTATCTTTTTAATATTGAAAAATAGAATTATCAATTAGAAGAAATATGAAAAATCAATCATTACAAACCAAGTTAGCAGTATGAAGACTTAGCCAAAAATTAAAAGTTAAGGGTATAAAAGAATGCAATAAATAATTACATTCATGACAATAATAAATCATAGTTAATAATGTTAGTGTTGATTAATATATTTTGCTTAACATCCACCAATTATAATTTATCAAGTTATTATTTGTGCCACATCACAGTGTCAAATCACATGTCATTAATGCATTGTTTGTATCCAACTTTTATATATATATATATATTTTTTTTTGTTTGTCTTTATATATA
>JACYFF010019584.1:3093515-3125109 GCA_017589665.1 Selenicereus undatus
TACATATATATATATATATATATATATATATATATATATATATATATGTATATGTATATGTATATGTATATGTATGTGTGTGTGTGTGTGTGTGTGTGTGTGTGTGTGTGTGTGTGTGTGTGTGTGTGTGTGTGTGATTAGATTTGAGGTTTTTTACCGTCAATAAACTTATATGATTCAAAAAGAGGATTACTTTACAAAATTTTATGTAAGACATCTTAAAATTTAGGTGGTCCAATTCATACAGAAATAAGATTTAGAGCACGAAACGATGTAACTTTATTTTTTGGGTTAGACAGAAAATACCAACAATACAAAAATATGATTTGTTACAACATAGATTTCTCTTATATATTAACAAGACTATTACCTTTGTCAACTCAATTGATACAATCCCACCTTTTATTCTAATGCATGATAGGAATGTACATGGAAAATTTTAGTACAGATTTGGACTCCATCACAAACATTAAATACAAGATTCACACATACACATTAAATACATACATGAGGATGCCACATACTGACATAGACCAAAGTGATGCAATGGGGCTCCACCTATGTCCTCCCTTCTCCACTTCATTGTACTTTGCTACCAGAACTTATTGTACTCCTTGTTCATATGTTGTGGTATAAAACATCTTACAATAAACAATAAAGTTGGACGAACCAAACGAATTCCAAACCTTTTGGCACCAATCTGTCTCCTTATAGGCACTAATCTTCGATGATAGAACTCCGAGGCAACTTCACCGATCTCCTTCACCGATCTTTTAAACCTGTTCTGAATACAGTTATCATGCTGGGAGAACTGATAACTGCTAAGGAACGCCTGCCGTGCCTGCCAGAACTCACGATCCTTGCATGATCTAACTCCGTGCTCATCGATCATCGGGTGAATCGTGATCTGCCATATATTGGTTTCTTCATCAAATAGATCATCACCATGAATGTTACTTAACAAGTTCCACTTGATGCTCTTGGGATTTTGCATTGCCTGAATTAGACAAGGAAGTTGTGGTGTGAGTGAGCTTGTTAGGTTGGTGGCCAGCGTTGAAACATTTATATCTAAAGAATTTGAAGGAATTGAATAGAATTCGGGGAAGTGGTTGAACCAAAGTAGAAATGTTAGCTTATACTAAAAAACAATTAGGTAATTTTGTTACACCCAAGCTGGACAACCAATATTCAAAGATAAATATTTACAGTCAAATAATTAAATGAAAGTGCAATGGACTAAGAACATAATATATATATATGATCATGCAGTTTCTCTCCTACCAATTGGCTAGCTTCTAATTTTTCCTTTTTTATATATATTTTTTTTGGGGGGTTCTGGTGGGAAAAAAGACAAAAATGAGTGAGATTTGCATTTGCATATATAAGAAAAATTCTTGAATGAGACCGTCTTATATAAGAGTCATTGTGAGACAGAATTCTTTAGGGGTGACTTTTTTGAAGTGTTGTGATAACTAATCATATATTTTGAAATGACTTTTTAATTTAGGGTGACTAATAGTTTATTTAGCGATTACCTTTATTACAACTACCATAAATTAATAAACTATTAGTCAACCCAATTAATATTAAAAGTCACTAAAAAAACATACGTCTTATGATATGTTTTATATATGTGAGACGGTCTCACCTAAGACTTACTCAACAAGCACATATATTTTACATGAGTCAAAGAACGTAATTTTAAGGTGAAAGAGGGATTAGTTAAAACTATAAAATACATTTTTACAGGTGTAAATCATGAATTTTTCAGGTAGATGAATAACTACTGGACAACTACAACATACTAATAAGATGAAAAGAATGTCATGTAAACTACCTGGCAACTCCCTATAGGCTTTTTTACGAGTGGTAGTAGGGTAAAACCGAAAATAGTGCTATAAGGCAAGTACATAGACAACTGTTAAATTACAAATACACAGCTACAATAAAAGAAAAATAAACCTCTAAAGCCCGTCATACCGGCTAATAAAACTCAAAAGAAGTCATTGCCAATAATCCAATCAGTTCGTCACCTTATTATTACTTGCTTTTTAGTTTATTCCTCAAACTTCGTATAATCCTCCGAATGACAGGGATTTCATCCCCTACGATACGATACAAACACCCAAGTGCTTGCCCAAATCCAAGAATGGACAATTTGATGTTCCCTTCCACTATACAAGAATTCAGAATCCATTAACAAATACCCAATCAAAAGGCCCATCCCAAAATCCCCACCCCCATTTTCTCTCTCCTCAATTCCTTACACTCCCACTCCCACTCCTCTTCAGTTACTAGTGGTGGAATTTACAGGATTCTGCTGCAAAAAAAGCTCTGAAATTTACGTCGAATTTGTCAATGGAGTCGAATCACAATGCAATTGCTACTGAACCTGAAACTATCAGCAAAAAGTAAGCAATACGAAATTGCTATGCTTCTCATTTCGATTTTGATCGTGTTATTATGTGATGTGATTATGCTTTGCATTTTCGTTGCTGATTTCTGATTTTTTTCGCTGGATTTTTATTTTTTTTTGGCACGAAAAGTGCGTTGAAGAAGCAGCAGAAGAATGAGCGGAGAGAGGAAGAGCGCCGCCGTAAAGAGGCGGAGAAAGCCGCTAAGCAGGTTTTCTCCTATATCTTCTTCAATTTTTTGAATGATTATTTTCTAGGGTTTTTTTTGGTTGTAAACTGGGCATGATTTGTGGTATTTTTTTTTTATGATGATTTCATTTTAATACTCAATTCCTATCAAATTTCAGCTGAATTTATTCATTTACTTTTGCCCGGGCATTGGTAGAATTTGCAGTAGAATGTTTGCGATTTTTTGGGGGTTGGGGGGGGGGGGTTGTTGGTATAAATTGATTGAAGATGAATTCTGATGATCAGTTTGATGCAAGAAATGAAGATGTGATTACTTTGATGCAAAAGTTCATTTATTTGGTATCAATTCTTGTTCATGTTTCAATCTATTTTCTGGTACTTAGGCTGCTAATGCGTCTAGTGGTCAAGGTCAGAAGTCTCAAGCTGCTGATGATGAGGATATGGATCCCACTGTAAGTGATTCAGCCTTTTTACTGTCGAATTTACATGTATTCAGATGCTCGTTTCCTGGTTTCGAGTTTTATTTCATGGGTTTTTCAAATGAGATTTTTTGAATGGGTCTCTGCGTTGCTGAGTGCAAAGTGTTGGGTTTTGCTCTCCTTTTTTTCTGGCAGCAATACTTCGAGAACAGAGTGAAAACCCTTGATGCCCAGAAGGCTGCTGGAATCAACCCATACCCACACAAGTTCTTTGTTTCAATGCATATAACTGAATACGTAGAGAAATATGGAGGATTGAACAATGGAGACCATCTTGAGGATGTGCAGATATCATTAGCTGGTAGGAAGGTTTGCACCTTTTTTTTTTTTTTTTAAAAATCTTGTTTGGTGATCAGGGTCATGGATTATCAATTTCTTGAGTATATCTTCTGCTCGTCTCTTTCAGGGAGGGTCATGAGCAAGCGCTCATCTTCTTCAAAGCTTTTCTTTTATGATTTGCATGGTGGTGGCGCCAAAATCCAAGTCATGGCAGATGCCAGGTAATTAAATTTGATTTCAATCATTATGACTTATGAGATCATTTTTAGGGGTCCTGATGAAATGTGACCTCTAGTTTTGAGTAATATTTCTTTGTGTTTGGAATATTGGTGGATGCAAAATTTTGCACAACAGTGTCCCTTATTTGAGCTTCGTAGTATTCATAACATATCTATTAATTTTTATGGGTGCCCCCTTCAGAAATTTTATGAATTTTTTTTATATCTTTCAAATTTTTACCCCGAGTGCCAGGTGCATGGGGCTGTACTCCGACGGTAGATCTGCTCCTGGTTTGGAAGGTGGATAGCATGACAATGCAATATTTTGGCTTGTCATTTCATAATGATCATGTCTTGATTGAGTTGCCTGTCTTCCCTAATCTTGTTCCCTACATTATTTTAGCATATCAACATGCAACATCCAAATATGGATTTGTTGGTGATTGTGGACAATGTGTCATGTACCCTCAGTTGTAGAGTGTCCCTTTTGTCCTTTTTTTTGGGGGAGGGGGAGGGGGGGCTTTGGAAGTTTACAAAATCTCTCACAAGATGCAGTTTTGCTAACTCTTGTCCGGTGTTTACTGCTGTATACTAAACCTTCAGAAGTCTGTGATGTGACTAATAAGCTCATTTGTAAACAATTCAAACACAGCATTCCAAGTGTCCTTTGTGGTGCAGTGATAACCACTCTCCTGAGTGAAGCTTGCCTCCTGGGTATGAGTCCGAGGAGAATCATAAACCCTATGAATGGGACTTTCTTCCTGAGAACAAGCCTGCTTGCTCCGTTATCCAAAACGATGCCTCCCTAGCCCCTGAATCACCCTCTTGTGGAAGCCATGGGTAACAATTATTAGAAAAAGAAAAATTCAAACAGAATATCAGTTGGCTCTTCATGACCTGTTTGGAAGCTGGGTATATATGTTCGCAATTATAAATTGGCACTGAGATCTTGCTGCTTGGAAGATGCTGTTTGATTAAGTATTTCTGTATTCCCCTTTTCCTTTTCCTCATAAACAATCTGAATTAGCTACTTTTGCAATTGCAGGACTTCTGAACTGGATGAAGCTGAATTTTCAAGGTTTCATGCTGGTGTTAAACGTGGTGATATTGTCGGTGTTACTGGATTCCCAGGTTTGTGTTCTAGGCCTTGTTGATTACTTGGCAAAATTTTATATATCTTTTGGATAGGTTCGGTGGTAATATTCATATTCTGCATTGTTTCATCGAGTTGTCATATTCTTAGAATCCATGTCTGCGGCGTCAACTCTGGAAAGAACTTGCATACATGGTTGTCTGCTTAATTGCTTTTTGTGCTGTCACATCTCTTCTTGGTTGATTTTAGGAAAAACCAAGAGAGGAGAGCTAAGTATTTTCCCCAAGTCTTTTGTCGTGTTGTCCCATTGTCTCCATATGATGCCAAGACAGAAGGCTGGTCCTATATCAGAGAATGCAAATGTGAAGGTAAGCCCCCCCCCCCTCTCTTTTTCTCTTTCCTTTTCTTTTTCTTTTTCTTTTTTTTGGGGGGGGGGGGTTACGGGCTCAGTTTCAAACCTTGTTATGGCTTTTGCCTGTAACTTATTATTCTTTATGCAGAAAGGTGAAATTTGGACTCCAGGAAAGACTAGGAACCCTGAGGTGTACATTTTGAAGGATCAGGTAGTAAACTGTTAATTTTTAGATGAGAACTCTGATTCTCTGAATGTGCTCAATTTTTGCTGCTAGCTTTCTCTCTTTGATAAATTTTCTGGCTCTCTTTTCCCTTATTCGAGTTTAAGACATGATTTATCATATTCTCTTTCATGATCAATTAGATTTGATTTGGTTGGGACTCTTCATTCATCCATCGATTTTTGGCTTTGATCCACCCAAGAAGTCATAGTCTCATCATCTTCCTGCGACATGGGTGACTCATGCGTTGGCTGAGGAGCAGTTGAAACAGATAAAATTTGAGAAATAATTCGAATGCAGAAAGTCCTTGGACAAGTGTGGTTACTTGTTTTTGTTTAGGTTGCAGGTGTGAGTATGCTGTTTTGTCTGGTACGTGGCACTCCTACAAGCCAGATTATATCATTTCTCATTGATGGGCAATATGTAGAGTAGAAACATTTTATGCATTCAAGAACAGCCTAGCATGGATCCTATCATGGGATAACTTAGATGTACACAACCTTATTCCTGACACAAGCTCTCTGTGACTTCTTTTCGAATGACCTATGGAAAATGTTATGGTTGAAAATATGTGGCACAACTATTGGCTTTAATATGAAATTTCTTATCTGTCCTTCATTTGAATGCTAAGTGTAAATATACATGTCCATGCCCCATTCTTTGCGGTTGACTTTCACCAAATACTTCATGTTCCGAATAGTGGGGAGCATTTTGGTTTATTCTAAATCTACTGCAATGTCCAATTATTCTTCCCAATTTTCTTATAAAATTATAAATGTGAAGTTCATTGCAATTGGGTGATTTGTTAGCAGTTTGGTTTTTTTGTCTAATCTTAAATGCACTTTCGTTGCAGGAAACTCGGTATCGTCAGCGTTATTTGGATTTAATGCTGAACAGTGAGGTAAGGGAGATATTCAAGACCCGGTCCAAGCTCATCTCCTATATAAGGAAATTCCTTGACAATCTGGATTTCCTAGAGGTAATTATGAGAGCAAAATTTTGTGTATATGCTTTAAAATTGAATGTTGAGCATTTGTGCTTTCTGTGTTTTGATTTTAAGGCAAAGCCTCTATGTGTTTGGAGCGCTGCTGGTTTTAAGGGCAGAGTTGGGCGAATCAATATTGCTCTCTCTCTCTCTCTCTCTAATAATCCATGGTTTTTTTGGGGTAATCCTAAATAAGAGTTCATGGATTTTATTCTCACCAAGAAGGGGGGGGGGGGTTACACTGTTGGTTGACATCACCAACATTAAGAAAGCAGCACACTTTCCCCAATCATGAGTTCAACATGCATGCACCATTGCCAGCCAATTCATTGTGTGCAGGTACTCACTACCTGCAACCAGCACCAAAATCAGCCCCATTTGTCATTTACTTGCATGGGGTTCATTTTGTTTTTGCCGAAACCTATCTTGCTTATAATGAAATGGCTGCTTATTCCTTCAACTTTAGGGGCTTCAATTGGTGGCTGTCATCTGTGACTGTCTGAAACCAGTGATCCACCGCCATTGCCATGAATGGAATTCTCAGTGGGCACCATGGTGTGAAGCTGTGAACCTTGCCCCCCACTCCCCTTTGCGCACCTTCCCCTTGTTGCACTATCACCTGTCGTTGATTATGTGTTCTTGTAGCAAATTCTGAGTTTTTGGCTGTTGAGGATGAGACCAAGAAGTTATCTTGTCTTGAGAATTTGATGCGATGGTGGATGCATTCAATTGAATTTAGTGCAGAACATAGGGTGATGATAGTTTGGTGAGGTGACAGAAGAAGATGCTGGAGTTGTATCATTTGTCTACATGGAGCTTTCACCTTTCTAATACCAAACTCCTGAGACAAGTTTACTCTTCTTAACCTTCTCCAGTTCATTTTTGACGTAAAACCAAACTAGCCTATGGGGTAGAATCTGTTGAAATTGGGTATCATACTACCTCTGTGATTATTGTGGGGATGCAGAATGAGCCTAGAGGTATTTTTTGTTTCCAGTTGCCAAGTTCTCACTGATCCCAATTCAAGACTATTTATTTTAGTCTTGCTCATAAAATGTTGCATACTGAAGAATGCATGTGCAGTTCGTACTTCGTACCCATTGCATTTGTTGATAATCCTCAAGCATCTGCACTGTATCTGCATCTCTGAAAGAAAAATAATCTATTATCCGTCACTTTCAGGTTGAAACTCCAATGATGAACATGATTCCTGGAGGTGCTGCTGCGCGTCCATTTGTGACTCATCACAACGAGCTCAACATGAAGCTATACATGCGTATTGCCCCTGAACTTTATCTGAAGGAGCTGGTTGTTGGTGGGCTGGATCGTGTTTACGAAATTGGAAAGCAATTTAGAAATGAGGGTATTGACCTCACACATAATCCTGAGTTCACCACATGTGAGTTCTATATGGCATTCGCAGATTACAATGATTTAATGGAGCTGACTGAAAAGATGTTGAGTGGTAAGTTTCTGAGTTAAACATCTGAGTTTTGAGATGATACGTGGTTTTCCATTCTCAGAAAGTTGTGTTTCGACAGGGATGGTTAAGGAGTTGACTGGTGGTTATGCCATCAAGTATCTCGCCAACGGTGTGGAGAAGGATCCTATTGAGATTGATTTTACTCCTCCATTCAGGTCGCCGCACTGTTTCTATACTCATATAGTAATCTCTGCATGTCTCCTTTGACAAAAGATTCAGTGATGCTTTTGTTTTCTTTAATAATCGAACTATTGCAGAAGGATTGACATGATAGAGGAGTTGGAAAAAATGGCAAACTTGATCATACCAAAGGATTTAGGCAGTGAAGAAGCAAACAAATATTTGATGGATGCATGTGCAAAGTATGATGTGAAATGTCCACCCCCACAAACAACAGCTCGTTTGTTGGACAAGGTGAGTTGCTATCTTCACTTTTCTTGTGTGATTACTGTGGTAGTTTCTGGCAGCAATTCCGAATTCCAAAAGAGCTCCATCTACGAATGCTGTTACCTATCTAGCTGCAACATCTGCTGGAGGCTGTGCTTCAGTAGAATGCTTATTCTATTTTTTATGATTGCAGCTAGTGGGGCACTTCTTGGAGGAGACTTGTGTAAATCCAACATTCATCATAAATCACCCAGAAATAATGAGCCCTTTAGCTAAGTGGCATAGATCAAAGCCAGGATTGACTGAGCGTTTTGAGTTGTTCATCAACAAGCATGAGGTATGTGCTGGACCTGTTCTGTTATACTGGTTTAAAGACAAACATGGTTAAGTCTTGACTCTGATATTTTTGTTTTTGGTTATCTTCTTGTTACTGAACTGGCCAGCTTTGCAATGCATACACTGAGTTAAATGATCCAGTAGTACAGCGTCAACGATTTGCTGAACAACTGAAGGTGCTAAAAAAATGCTTTTCCATTGTGCCAATCTGTTTAAAATTTTTATAACCTGAAGAGAATGTTGTAAAAAATTTCCGCGTCTCAGGACCGTCAATCAGGTGATGATGAAGCTATGGCTTTAGACGAGACATTTTGTACAGCTCTTGAATATGGGCTTCCACCCACTGGGGGGTGGGGACTGGGTATTGATCGACTTACAATGTTGCTGACAGATTCCCAAAACATTAAGGTTTGTGTGCCCTTCTGCATTGCTTTATATGTCCCAAAACATGGGAGTCTTGTGTGCAAACTCTCTTTGGAGTCTGGGATTCTTGTGACGATGATGCCTCATTGTTGTCTATTCGGTTGGTGGAATTATAGTCAATGATTTTTCTCTTGAGGAGATTGAGGGCTGACTTTGTGTACTGTGCTCTTACAGGAAGTCTTGCTCTTCCCAGCCATGAAGCCTCAGGATGAGCCACTGGCTAAAGGTACCAACTCTTAAGGTCTTGACTGTGTATTTTATGTTTCCTTGGTTACTCATTAACTTTTTGATGCAAAATCCTCGATTTCTAGTTTTGTTTTGTGATGCAAACAAAATCAAACTGTGCTCTCATGCGGTCATCTGAAATAAAAATTGATGCATTTTCTTTTACTATATGCATGGTTTTCTTGTATCCTTTCTTATCAAAACAGTATTTGCAAAGTAGTGAGTCTAGTGACAATTTCCCTTCTCCACAACGTATTAAAGTGCCATAAGTTCTCTGCTTCGTACATGCATTCATTCACAAAGTGAGTAATAAAATGGAGCAGCTATAGGTGCATCTGGGGTAGAAGTCACAGAAATAGTAGGCCACCTCCAAATTGAGTGGAGAACCATTGGTCAAGAGGGGGAGATAGGCTTTGAGGATGGGACGAAGGGTATAGTTATTGGTGAGAAGAAAGTTGAGTAAAGAATAGAGTTGGAGAGCATGTGGTGTCTAGCCTTGGCCTCTAGTGATTGTCTGTGTATCTCTACTGTAAAGTATTTGTGTTGTGAAAATGTTGGTTCTTTGATGGAATGTTGCTTGTAAACATGTGAGACAGGATGCATTAAAGGAAAGGATGGAGAAACTGCATATTGCAAGGGTCGATATACACTATAGTGTTAAGAGTTAAGACTCAATCGATTTTGCTTTTGGGTGCTACTGATTTATTTAAAATCTTGCTCGAGCTGTTTGGTATTTGCCTTTTACAAAAAATATGCATACTATAAAAGCACATAAAAGCAACTGGTGCCCATTCTATTTCCAAAAGCTATGAATTGCTTGCGTTCTTTGGTAACATGGTACCTCCAAAAGGAGTAGCTAATCCAGCCGAAGCTTTAGATTGCGAAGTGCTCCATTTTCACATCCATGAACCATTAAAGACTATATGCTTGAACTGTCTGGCATTTTGAAACTCTTAATATGCATCCCTTGCTGCAAGCTGTGCCATTTGTGATTTATTGCTAATTTGCTATGCTGTTTGCAGCTCAATCTGTCGATCGGCTATGTTAGTTCTTCATCATCATATGCTAATTTGATTCTTTGGAAATCTGCAGCTACTGCCTAGGGCATTGATGCTTACTTAATTGAGCAATTTTTGCTTGATTTGATGGGGTACAAAGGACATTGAAGCTAGCATTGTTGAGCCTTCACTGTCTGATTTTATGTAGTGCGGCTCCCAGTTTTCTTCACTCTGATCTTCATCGACACTACACAATTTTGATACCTTTTTTAATAGTGAAGGATCCATCTGTAGCCTAGTCTGATTGTTTTAGGTTAACTATACCTTGAGAATTGAGATTTTTAGGGGTTTTTTTTAGGGTTTTTTTTTGGGGGGGGGGGGGGGGTTACAAAAGTCTGATTGCGCTCTATGCCATGGATGTGGAGTATTTCAGTATTTGTATGCCAATTGGCAATGGCAAGTATGCTGTTTATCTATAATCCTTGTAGAGCCAAGCCTATGATGGGTGTATGTATATTCATATCAACTCTATAGTTCGGGACATCATTTGGTCCAAGTCTATTGGTTTTGAGGATTAGCTGATCCAAATATGGATTATTCTTTTTCCTCCCATTATGTTATGTTCTGAAATCAAAGAAAATTACTAGAAGCTAGGGGAAAAAAAATCCTTTTTTTTTTTGGGCAAGGCTCTATGAAAGTCTATAAACATGCAAAAATGCATAAATGAAACATTAATTGTGTGGCATAAACCAAAAAAGGCCCAATTTGATGCAGGTTGTTATTGAGGAGATGCCGGCACCCCAATAGGAACATATGAAAACACCATTCAAAAGAGGGGTGGATTCAACCAAAGCTATATCGTACTCGCTGTATCATACTCTTAGAAGCACATATTCCTATAAGTCACATTAGCTTTATATATTAAAATTTGCTTATATGATAAATACACATTTGAAAATTATGTATACTTAGTAAGTGAGTACATATTTTAAAGTGTATAATATACATTACTGGATCCAGCTTACTGCATTTTTTCATTCCTTTTGGGGGGGTTCAAAGTTTACTAAATTGTTTCATCCAAAAATATACAAAATAATTACAAATTATGTGGCTGTTTTGAATTTATAACCCTACTTATCATATATGATAATTTTTTAAAATCTTAGTACAACTTACTCCCTATTTTGCTATACTTTAAAAAAAAATCCGAATCTATGATATAAGTGTTAAGAAATAATTGCATTAAGTGATGCCTTTTTAAAGGAATATAGTTAGTCTTTTCACCTAAAGTATTGAAATTTTGAAGGAGATAACATTTAGTTTTTCAATTGATTTTAGAAGAGAGATCAATTTTAATAAGAAAAGATTCTATTTTTGAAGTTTCATAAATGACAAAAAAAAAAAGAAAACAAAAACATGAGGAAGGAAGAAAATTAATGGAGATGGATATTGGGAAGAAGTGAATGCATAGAGAATTGGGTTGGTATGCAGAACACCCTAGATTGCCCGTTTGAACCTAGCTCTCTCTCTCTCTCTCTCTCTCTCTCTACCCCCTGCGATTGGCTTTCGATTCCTTGCTGGAGCTCAACTTTCAAAACCCTAGTTCTTCGCTCTTTTTGATCTTCCTCTCACAACAGCAAGAAGCTTCTTTCCCTATTAGTTTTTGTCAGATATTTCTCAAATTGGAAACTTAAACCCGATTCAATGGACGTGGAATTTCCACTGACATCCGTCGATAGGTGAAGTTACCCTACTATTTGGTACCCAACTCGTGATTATGCAAATCTTAACCGCCTGTTGATTCAAATTTGATCAAAGGGTCGGTTCTTGGGCATGTTTTGATTGATGGGTTTTGCATTTTACTTTAGAAACCCTTGATTGTTTCTTTGGATTGATTGTGTTGGAAGCGCCATAATCTGTTGAATTTTGTTAGTTGTTAGCTTCATTTAGTTGGCCGTGTTGAATTTTGTGATCTGGGATTGGACCTGAATTTGTTGAATTGAAGAGGGTGTTGATGGGGAAGCCATTATTCCATGAGATATTGGAAAAGCCTGCAACAAGTTGCATTATAGCACTTTGCAGTGCGATTTGGTATTATATTCAAAAGAAGAACATTGGTTATTCACAGGTGGGGTTGAGTTACGAAACAGCTCTTGAAGGGCATCATTGGAGGATAATAACCTCTGCATTTTCTCATATAAGCGTGATTCATCTTGTGTTTAATATGAGTGCTCTTTGGAGCCTTGGTGTTGTTGAGCAATTAGGGCACGTTGGTCTTGGAGTTCAGTTCTATCTTCATTATACTCTTGTGTTGGTGGTCTTGTCGGGCATATTGGTGTTAGGGGCATACCATCTTTTGATTCAAAGGTTCAAGTTGGATTATTTCAGGAGAGTAACAGCTGTCGGATATTCTTGTGTTGTTTTTGGGTGGATGACTATTCTGTCTGTGAAGCAACCATCATCCAAGTTGAATCTTTTTGGGTTTCTTTCTTTGCCGATCAGCTTTGCTCCTTTTGAATCACTCATCTTTACGTCAATAATTGTCCCACAAGCAAGTTTTCTCGGGCACTTGTCTGGGATTATTGTTGGCTATGCTATCGGATGGGGTTTGATTCACGGAATGAATGATTATTGGGCTATCACAATGTTAGGATGGATTGCTCTTGTGTTCGTCATGAGTTTAAAGCGTTCTGGGGCTTACAACTTTGAATTCCTCGAGGTGGAACCTGTTAATGATCCTTCTTTACCTTCTGTTCGCTTTCTTGCCCCTAGCAATGGCAGAACATTACAGATGAGTTCCTTGCCCACTGGAGGTGTTGAGCTTGTTTAAATTCAATGGGTTCAGACGATGATTGACATGCACCTGATCATGTATAGACATCCAATGGTAAATCATTCTGATGATAGCTTCTCTTTTGGAGCTGCCGGTCATTCTGCATTGTGCAAGTCATCAGGTTCTGCTGCGACATCTGCTGGACTCCCGCCATCCTTGAGGGGACTACTCCGTTATGGCCAACATGTTCCTGAAGGTCAGTTCTATGTTGGAATTTCCAACTTTTTGTACATTGTTGGCTGAGGTGTGAAATAGGGTTTATTGTTGGTCGGCTGATTTAGTCAGTGGGATTGTATCTAACTCTTTTGCTGTCCAGGACGAAAAAATTGTATATGGTATTGTTCAAGCCATTAATTGCAGAAAACAGATATGTGATTGTATTTGTGACCTTTGTTAACATAATCAAGCATTATGTCTATTTCTGTGATTTTCTTGTGTTACATGCTGTTAATATTGTCATTGCCATCACATTGACTGTTGCGATGAGCTAGCACGGATTCTATTCCTATTCTGCATACATTTCACTTTTCGGATGAAATGAAACTGGATCAAGGATGGAATTTGCTTATGTACTTGGCTTTTGCTTTGTAGTCAGAAATCAGCGTTCAACCACATTGGGCTACTATTACTTTCTTCCATTTTAGTACACAGATGTCTGAGCTGCTCATGATATCATGTATGAATACTCCTTCCCCAAGTAAGCCCCATGACTGTGAGCTTCCGTCGTGTTATGCTCTCAAAAGAGCATCCGTGGAAGGAACATTTCAAGATTGAAAGGAAGTTGAATGAGGTTGTTTAATCTTCTTCAAATAATTGGTTGCTTCTAAAGTTGCAACAAAGCAAGCTTTTGAGTCAGATGAGTGCAATGATATATTGTTGTCTCTGTTAGTGTGTTTTTTTCTTTTTCTTGTTTGGGCGGCAATCACAAGATATGTCATCAACATAGATGGATCAAAGTTGGCAACAAGGACCCTTGATCTTTGTTGCTAGAAATTGTAGATTTGGTCAATAGTCTTTTTTCTGGTTGTAATGAGTTTCTATGCTGGATGCCTTGTGCCTGCTTTGCCCCCCTTGTTTGAAGGGGTAATGAGCTTGTGTTTTGGAAACTTCAGTGAGTGAATGGTTTCTTGGTATGAGAACTGCTAACTGCTGGCCATAGGATCGGCTATGGCAGCTGCTTTGCTGTTGAGACGCCTCTAGTAAAACTGACGGTCTTAATAAAAAACCTTTGTATATTTTGCATTTGCTTCGTATTTATGCTGTTCATCTTGCTGCTATTTGCCTTTTAACTGTTTGTAATATCAGATTTTCCTCTTTAAGTGACAGAAGGTTCCTAAAGACATTCTATTGTGGCACTGTGAGCAAGGTTGTATCTGATGAATGGATGGATTCGAAACGCTACCAATTGGACTAAAGAACAACCATACTAAACCGAGTTAGATTGCCAAAGACTCAACCCAATTCGACAACATATGCAAGTGCATATTCATAGCTCAGGCTGGTCTTTAATTTGAGAACATGTACAAATTCTTGATGTGGTGCCCTGTAACTGCTTGGTTTCTGTCATGAATTCAACAGAAAATTTGTTGATTGTGTGCTTGTTAACCATCAATAATGGTTTTCAAATTACACCATTTTTTGTCTTGGGAATACACCCCCCCCCCAAAAAAAAAACCAAAAAAACAGACAAAAGCAGACAATTTATATGGTTTAACTAAATTAATTGTATATCTCACAATACGGTTGTTCTGTTCAACAAATTAAGACTGAAACCAGTACGTATACTGATGGTTTTCAGTAGGGATGAGTGGTTTCAGGGACTCTACCCTAAAATTGAGAACCGGACTCGGAGCCAGTCAAACAAGTTCCTTATTTTTCAGACCGGAACCAGAACCACAAATTTCGGGTTCATAATTTTGGGAATTGGAATTGTAACCATTTGTTCCGATTATGATTTCGGGTACTTGCATCAACTATATATTTTTTCAAATTTTCGTATATGGTATCAAGTTATTATTAAAAAAATCAATCATAACATAGCGAGATTCACTTCAAGGACTAGAAAATATAAAACATCGTTTTATAGATAACACCGGCCAGTTAATGGTAGCAAATTATATTCATTAAGATGTGATGCAAGTCTTGTTTGTCCATTTATTAGAGAAGATCAAAAATAATAAATCGAGATAGCAAATTATAAATTTTGATGTGAAAGCAAACATAACAAGTATAAATTTCAATGGAAGGAAAATCCTTTTTAGGTTTTTTGGTCTAAGCTTTATGGAAGATTGGAATGGGACATTTTATTATATAAAAAATTAATAGAAAAATTGGGTCTATATATTTCTTAGGCTATGACATTTTTTTTGGTCATGACAAGCTCTCGATTCCAGTTCCGGGTTTTATTTTAGAAACAGAAACCGGAATCGATGAGACAGGTTCCCTAATATTAGGAACCGAAACCAAAACTGTTTGACCGGTTCCTGTTCTACAACCGGACCTGTTTAACTGGTTCTGATCCGGTTCGAGGATACCCATCAGATATTCTCACACCTAGCCTTTAGCATCTGCTGACCTTGCAGGAAAAGAAATGCCAAGCATGATAATATCTACAATGACTCATGGTCCTCACCTACTATGAACTGTGATACTTTCATTTTCTTTTGTAAAAAAATAAAATGGTAAACATGTCCACTCCTTTGCGCCCTACTCAAGTTATGCAAGAGCAGTCACAATAGAGCCATTTTGGGGGAGGGGGGGGGGGTGTAGTAAACACTAACCAAGCCACTCAGGTGACAAGTTGGGGTTCGCAAATTCTCCAAAAGGGGAAGTTTGTTACCTCCAATAATTGAACCTGATGGGAAAGGTGAACCTCCCAACCTCATACAAATTAGACTATTGTCTTTTTTATACCATTACACATACATTTATATATTTTTTTGGGTCTTAGATCCTCCATTTCACTGAAATCAAGCTGTTGTTGGCCCAATAAGGGATATAGCTCTTCCATAACAGATTTTATCTATGCATAGGACTCGAATCCGAAAACCTTACCTAAAGAGAAACAAGTGACAAACCACTTGAACTAACCTGTATTGGTACACATACACCTATGTTTGTAATGAGTAGAAAAAACTTTTCACAACATTAAACCCTCGTTCCTTTTTCATGTAAAAGTAACAACTCACTCCCAAACATGAACCAACCACAAGCCTTTGTCACAAGCAATTCATGCCATCATTCCAAATACCACCCATCAAAGCTTGCCCTCCTCACCATACTCTCTCTCTCTCTCTCTCTCTCTCTCTCTCTCTCTCTCTCTCTTCATCTTCTCTTTCCCTTCCATATTCAATTATTCCTCTCCAAAGCCAAAAAGAATTCATCAAGTCAAGATCCACAAAATGGAGAAGAAAAATGCACTCAAAGAAGAGGCATTGATTCAACATCCATTTCTTCTCATATTGGTTGTGGTATTGGGCTTCATTGTAATGGACCCATTTGAGCTGGGCCCTCTAGGAGGTCACGAGTTCAAACCCGTTAGGCATCAAATCGCGCCGTACAAGGAAGTAATGGAGAATTGGCCTAGAGACAACCAAAGTAGATTGGGCCAATATGCAAAATTGGAGTTCGTGGATCAAGTCTTTGGGCCTGAGTCGTTGGAGTTTGATAATTTGGGCCGAGGCCCATATACAGGCTTGGCAGATGGTAGAGTTGTGAGGTGGATGGGGGAGGAAATTGGGTGGGAGACTTTTGCCACTGTTATCCCTACTTGGTGAGTCTATTTTATCATCAAAGTTTTGATGTTATGATGTTAATATTCATGTATTTAGATGGGATAAACACCATCTTAACTTTACTAGACTCGAAAAGCTAAAACTTTAGTACACTTCTCATTCTAAACATCGAAATTACGTCTCATATGATAATATTGTCTAGAACTTTTTTTTAGGCAACATTGAAGACAACGAGATGGTTATTCAAGAAAATGCATTGTCTCTTCTGTAGATACTGTAAAATAAAACGTTTTTAAAAATATCAACTGACTTAACTGATCAAGTTTCGAAAATTTGAAAAGCACTGATTTACAAATCTATTTTTATTGACCTGTATACTTACTGGTAAACGTTGAAAAAGGGGTAAAACCCTAATATTCTTAGAGACTTAGAATCCCTTCTTGGGAATCACTCTTGAGAAATAAATTTTGCTAATTAGGGTTAATGGGTTTTCTTGAAGGTCAATGAAATTGTGTGCCAAAGGAGTGGACTCAACAACACCAAAGCAATGGAAATTTGAGAGGATGTGTGGAAGGCCATTGGGCCTGAGATTTGACAGGGAGAATGGAGATTTGTACATTGCTGATGCCTATTATGGGCTGCTTGTTGTTGGACCTGAAGGTGGGCTTGCCACCCCCTTGGCAACTCATGTTGATGGCAAGCCCATTCTCTTTGCAAATGATCTTGACATTCACAAGAATGGCTCCATCTTCTTCACTGACACTAGCAAGAGATACAATAGAGTGTGAGTTTCTTAATCTCATGCTTATTCTAATAAAAAATTATCGTTGTCGTTGTTGTTATTGTGAAGAAGGTGGTTAATACAGTCTGTTTAGAGGTCTAGTAATAAACAAAGATTAAATATTTCACTTTTCGCTATCATGACTGGCTACTCTATTTTGATGAATCTCAGTTTGTTGAAGTCGATGTTGTAGGTTGGTCTACATCGTCAAAACTACGAATTTTTTCAACTGAATTTTATGATTCGTTGTGTTGGTCAAATTTCGAATTGGTCACACAATAGATTTGCTTTTCAAACATAGTCAAGTCCATACGTCCATTCATATCACTCTATTTTACATTCTAATTGTTGATTTAGCCAACTCATTCGAGTTCGACTCAAGCCAACTCATTCAAGTTCGACTCAAGCCGATCCATACAAAAAAGCTTTGAAACAAGAAATTTTTGCAATTTGCAAAGCCAAAAATAATATGAAAACTAGTAGTATGAAAATTTAAGGGAACCCTACAGTTGAAGTAATTGTAGAACTTATTACTACAACACAACTACCCTTACATTTGGCTTGTACATTGATTGGTGTTGATTTTATCTTTAATTTTGATTTGCAGGAACCATTTCCTAATTTTATTAGAGGGAGAAGCCACAGGCAGGCTTCTTAGGTATGACCCAACCACCAAAGAAACACATGTGGTATTGGATGGTTTGGCTTTCCCTAATGGAGTTCAATTATCAAGGGACCAATCCTTCCTTGTCTTCACTGAGACTACTAATTGCAGGTGCCTCTATGCTCTAATTAATTCTGTCTCCTCTTTTGCTCTCCTGGCTTTTTAAAAACTCTTGTCACTCCATATCACTTTGTAAATTTGTCTATGTTAGAGTATGCATGTATTCTTGGGCCTTCAACCATCAGCTTAAGTTTTTGGTTGAGATAGTTATTAAACATGGTATCAGAGTTTTTCTGAGCGAGAGGTCTCGATTTTGAATCTCAGCAGCCAGCCCCCCTATATTGGTTTATTGTGCAAGGTAGAGGGCCGGGGCCTTTGCAGCATCCACGCTTCAATCCCAATGGGCATTCGTATGAGGGGGCGTACTTAAGCTTTTGGTTGAGATGGTTCTTGAACAGTCTAACTAAATGTCTCACACTATGATTTCTTAACAATGTAGGCTCATGAAATTTTGGTTGGATGGTCCAAACTCCGGGAAAGTAGAGGTGTTGGCAAATTTGCCAGGGTTTCCAGACAATGTTAGACTGAACGAGAAGGGAGAGTTCTGGGTAGCCATCGATTGTTGTAGGACAGCACCTCAAGAGGTACTGATACACTACCCATGGACAAGGAGCATATACTTCCGATTGCCACTACCAATGAAAATCCTTGCCAGATTGATGGGGATGAAGATGTACACTGTTATCTCTCTCTTTAATGAGCAAGGGAAGATCCTCGAGGTTTTGGAAGATCAGAAAGGGGTGGTTATGAAGTTGGTTAGTGAAGTTAGGGAGGTGAATGGCAAGCTTTGGATTGGGACTGTGGCTCATAACCACATTGCCACACTACCTTACCCTACAACTACTTAATTAGGCCCTAAGTCCATTTCATTTGGTGAAGAATGTTTATCAAGTTGTTTTCTAATTCAAGGAGTTTGTTCATGTTTTGGTGGGTGTGTTGCATATGTAACTACTTGATTTGTGTTAGGTGTTAGGGTGATTGATTGAATAAATATTGAACTTGTGGCTTTGTGTACAAGATAATTAAGGATCAAAGTAGTCATAATATGTTTTGTGAAACTATTGCTCACTATACAATCCTTCTCATTAATTATCAATTGAGTCTTAGTTAATCATAATTTTTTTCCCCGCGCGGGGGGGGGGGTGTGGAGAGAAAGGTCAGCAATACAAACTAGACAATCCTTCTCTTAAGGGTTCTCCCTAGATTATTCTCATATATCACACAATGAAAATCTTTATGCAGAACCTGATTCCGCACATCCATGGAATGTAAACCGAGTTCTAATTTCTTTGCCGACCAACAAGTTTGCTGAATGATTATCTTACCTAAAAATATGATTAGCAAGAGAAATACTTCCAAGATTACATAGACTTCCACATTGCCAAAGCAATTAAGCAAGCTTTATCAATTTTGGGGGGGGGGGGGGCGCTGTGCCCTAGGAAAGGACAATTGAGAGCATCCAAAATTACAGGGGAGTTGAATGCTATGAGTCCATGACCTACTTCTTTGTTCCATAAATACTTACATATGTTAGTTGTGGTTAGTTGCACAATAAATTGCCCTCTAAATTATTTCTACTGATCTACAAAACATCCTCATCAGTCATCATCATGATTGAACTCCTCAAAATGAATGAACTCCTTCTAGTTGGCTTTAACTCAACTCTGCAAAATTTGCAATAAATGACCATTAGTATTCACCATTCATCTTTTAAGAGGGTAGAAAATGTATTAGACCAGAAAATCGATTAATTATGCTTCTGTTGAAGTATCTACTCGTTTCGGAATCTTAAGTGTCCAAGTGTGGATTATTTATAGTCAAAAATGAGAAGGACGTGTTATATCCAAAACGTACTAAATATTGTAAAGGCAGACCAAATATCGTAAATACTTATGTTTTATTATTAATTCTACGTCTCATACTGATCTGTTGATCAACCAATTATCGAAAAAAATAAATAAATAAAGGAACTTACTATAGAAATTGAAGATGGGATGATTTTTCTTGGAGTGTGTGAGCTCAAAGACAACAGGAAGATTAGGCTTGAGAGAATTTGCACCATGAAAGGAGCACCACCTTCCAATGTAAACATCCTTGTAATGGTGGATTGGCAATTTCCATGTCTTCCCCTTTGTATCTACCATCACTACCATCTTGCAATTCTTCTTGTCAATCCCATTTTCCCTTGCAAACTTCAAGGGGATGCGCTACTTAATAGTAAAGGCACAACAATCATTAATTCAAGACACACATTGGTAGTTACATTTGAAAGATCCAAGATTGAACCGCGATGACTACATGATTTTTTGACTGATCAATGAGTGCTTGTGTGGGTGAAGCAATTGGACCTTCGTGTCGAGGTTTCGGTAGGTCTGTTCTCCCCCCTCCCCGGTTGTATGCAGTCCATCAGCCTCCTAAATAGGAGCCCATGGTGCTTAATGTCCACTAATATAACAAAAGAATAAAACATGTGTATGTATGTTGAGAAACACGTAACTTCAGTTTTCGCTAATTCTCGATATGTACAACAGTAATGACATATATATGTATGTATATATATATGTATGTTCCTACGTATGAGTAGAGAGACCATCTTGATACGTTACTTCAAATAATAGGCACACTAGAAGATGTTGAAGCTTACCACTCCACTTCTTTGCCAATATGACTTCACTAAGGTTTGAAAATATGGATATCCCCTTGGCTTGAAGGTGGCTCTTGCTAGTGGACGATCTTTGGATCGTTGCCTACATAAAATCACTAATACCACATAATATCTGTTAGATCATTTTCAACTCAAGTACTAAAATTAGCTATTCCCCCCCCCCCCCCCTTTTTGTGTGTGCGGGTGCATATGTAAAAATAGATGGTCAATATTGTTAATGTATACAGGATTTAAATTTGAATTCCGAATTAGTCAGATACTTTACTCATTCAACTTATATTGGCACCAATAAAAATAACAATCATAGAAGTGATATGTGGCTACACTTGTAACCAGTGTTATAAATACCGTACCGCACCGTACCATCCGGCACCGGTTGAAGCATACCGTACCTATCGAAAAACGGTACAAGCTATTATCCGGTATTGTACCCATCAATATTGCTCTGTACCGTCAAATACCGAACAATACCGGTATTTTCAGTCAAATATCATCCAGTACGCTAAAATTTCACATTTTTGTTCTTTAATTTTCTTAAAATTTTTTGAAATTCAAAATGGTACGAGACCCGTACAACAGTACGTAAATCCGATATGTCTCGTTCCGATAAAAAAAGATTTAATGACTGGTATGATATTTATAACTTTGCTTGTAACTCCAACGAAAACTTAAACCAACATGGTGAAATTAACAACACAATGCTGAAGAACAGAACATGGTGAACCTTGTTTTCCATGCACAGAAGAGCCATCTCTTCTTGTATGATCTGAGCTTGAAGCTTTCGCCATTAACGGAGGTGGAAGCTCTCTCTCACAAGCAGAAGGATCGAAAATCGAAACGTCGAAAACTAAGTGTCCTTTTTGCTCAAACACCAAGAGATCACCAACTTGTAGACCATGATCTTTGCAAAATTCTTCCCACCCATCTCTAAAATACAACACCCCATGATCATGATCATGATCATGATCATGATCATTACCATCATCTATGATCTTGACTTGCCAATGAGTTTTCTCTCTCCTATCCTTCAAAATTGCAATCTTTTCATCATTTTCTTCATGGGTATTGTCTAAGTACTTGACAAATGATTCTGGAATTGACTGCATGGAACCAAATTAAATAACTAATTTTAAAATTTCCCAAAAAGAAAAAAATTACAAAAACAAGTGTACATATAAAATTCTGGGTATAATGCACTTACAACATTGGTGAGGAAATCTGGGAGAAGAGGCTTGAAGAAGTGGGGATTGGTGTTGATGAAGTGAATATTTCTCCTCTCAGTTCTCTCCATTTTTTCTTTTTTTTTTCTTTAATTAAAGAAACAATGTTGAAGCCTTCTTCAGTGTACAAGACAATAACCCCCAATAAATGTGAGGGAATTGAGGATGGCACTAAAAGACAAAAGAAAGAGAAGAAATGAAGATACCAACACAGGTTGGTTCAAGTAGTTTGACACCCGTTTTTCTTAAGCAAGGTCTCGAATTTGAGTGTTCTGAATAGAGAAAATCCGTGATGGGAGAGCTCTATTTCTTATTAGGCTAACAGTAGATCGGCTCCAGTGAAATACTTTATGTTTTACTTTTCTTATGATCTTTGTGAGTGTTTGGATGTACGAGTCTTTTAGAATAAAGGTGTTTTTAGTTATTTAAAATATTCGGTGAAAAGTTATTTGAAATAACGATGTAATCTGAGATTCTAAACAACTTTTTGTAAAAATGATCAAATTGTCTAAGGTTTTGGAGAAGTTGAATGCATGCTATTAAACTATTTGTTACCTAGTGTAATACCTTTCTTGGGGGGGGGGGGGGGAGATGCAATATGATCAACTTATACAGTTTCAGGATAAGTACTACATTTATGTTTTACTTAATTATTGGTCATTTGTTCATGTGGGCTATCTTATTTATTATATTTTACTTATATGATTCATTTGAAATCCATATAAATTTAATTCAAAATAAAAATAAAAATCATGTCTAATAAATAATAAAATAAGGTTACAAGATGTAGGTATCATATAAATAAACACTATAATTAAAAAGAATTAATTAAATACAATTATGTAGAATTAGTTTTAAAAAAAAGGTTTTATGAATTATGAATAAACATAATTTGTACATATGACAGATCTAATTCGTATTGAAAAGAAAATTAGATGATTAATAAATAAAAATATCATGTTATATTATGTAGTGAATTAGAGATATAGACACAAATAAAATTTTGTCAAATATTTATTTTCAAAAACAACTAACTTAATCAAACATATTTTCGAAAAACAACTTATTCAACCACTAATATAAACACTAATTCAAACGCCTAACAATTAATATACACTACTAATAGGCATAGCTATTTAACAAACAAGGCCATGATCATTACTAAGCTGAGCTCATTTCTGCACAGGTGGTTGAAATGAATTAATTGCACTCTTGGCTGTGGCCAACCGCAATAAATCGACATGATATTTTATATACCCCGAATACAATGATATTTTCTTTCCCTTTTTTGGGGGGTAAAACAGAGGAGGTTGGGGGGGGGGGGGGGGAGGTCTTAAAACAGAAAGATGCTTCATAATTTTTTCATACGAGAATGACACACAACTGAATGAACAATAACACTATCTACTGAAAAGAAAAGGAGCCAAAAATAATTCTGATTTTAAAGATAACTGACTACATCCTCCAAACATTACACCCACAATCCAATCATTCACAAACTGCCTACAATTCAATTCCATACTGGACACAACCTGTAGTTTTCTCATTTCTCCCTGTAGTTTAGCTTTATAATAGACTACAATGGACAACTAAAATCAGTCTTAACATTCGAAATGCAGCTAGATTAGAACTACAATACTAAAAACTAGAGCAGCATGCTTCATCACCTCAATCCTTAGATGCACTGGATTTGGGATCTGAGGATAGGTTGTCTTTCTGGGGTGTCATCGATGTCCTCATTTCCTGCTGTAATTGCTGCTGCTGTTGTAATTGTTGCTGCTGTTGAATCTGGTGTAGTTGGTGATGCTGAAATTGATGCTGCTGCTTTTGAGAGTGAATTTGTAGCTGTTGGAATTGCTGTGCAGTTAGCAGGGTCTGCATTGCCGGGTTGTTGGGGTAGAATGGCTGATTGGCTCCATATGATCCAGGGAAGTTCATCATAGGTCCGCCGTTGGACATGGCTTGACCAGTCAGCATTTTCAGATGTTGGATCTCCTCTTTCAATGCTTCATTCAATGCTGTCATATGTTGCAATGAAAATTCAAATAAAAAGGTGATAGGAATCGACTGAATGAAAGATAAGAAGGGCTACTTGAGCAGAAGATGTTACAAATAAGGTAGCTAATAAACTCAGTGTAAAACTTAATAGAAAGCATAGATCCTAGATGATATCCGATGGCAAGGGCTACTAGTTGCTCTCCTACTCGGCTTATCTACCACAGAATGTGAACTAGGTGGTAGCCTGGATGTCAGAACTTAAAGAATATCTGATCCGTGTTACATCTACTCGAAACAACCCAAGTCTGTTATTGCGTTGGATATATTTCAATAATGATTAGGTTCTCTCGTTGAGCATCTTGAGAAAGAAAAGGCTTAGCGTTGAAACAAGAACTCCAGCTAGAACACAAGATGACCCCATCAAAGAGCACTAGTAACATTTCAATCTAGAATTGTAAGATTTCCCAAATAATTGCCAGCCTAAGAAAATAGCAACTTATAATTCATATTAACAGCACATAGGTCAGCCCAGCACTGTCCCATGCATTCAGTTTTCTAAAAGCCAGCCACCAGCTATCCTGCAAAGAGCTATAGCATCTTCCCAAATCACAAAGGGCACACGGTTTCTGCCTATTGTAGATTGGGTATACCCCTTCACCAATCAAATTTCAGACAGACTATCCATTAGGAACTTCAAAAAACAAAAAAGAATAAAGGCACCACATCTATCCCACATATTGAGCTGTAATTCGCTCTTTGCATCCTTGAAATTGCCTCTCACTTCTGAGTTGGTCAGATCAGAACCATAGAACCCTCCTTTGAACTGTTCTCATGCTCGGTGGTGACATACTCTCAAGTGCTCACTATTCCCACCAGAAAAATAAAACGAAGCACAATCCTTTATCAGTACACTTGCATCTATTCACTTTTGCAACAGAATCACAGGTTGCCTATGTATCTAACTATATATGACAAAAACATACTAAAAATATAGAGAGCCGGAAAAAGAAAACCATTTATGGCACTTCAGAAGTCTAACCACCTGAATTTAATCAGAGGGTAAGCTTCCAGCCTAAACTAAAAGACCAAATGCTAAGTAGGCACAATCACATGCAATGCCATGCTCGATCGCAGAATAGAAGACTGGCAGCATACACTACAGATGATATCAGAGTGTAGTGGAGAGACAGTGAAGAGGACAAAAGCTGTGAAAACCTTTACCCACAGGAAAAAAGAGGGGAGGAGGAGGGTGGAAGTCTTATACTTGGAAAGAATCTGGAAACACCTCCAAGGAGCACATGGGAGAAAACAGTACATCATTCCATGTCAGATTACCAACAAGGTAGGAATGGGAACATCTCAGGGAGCAAAGTTGGGAAAATCTTCTCACATTATGATCACAACCATATAGCTACATCTCAACATCAAAATCAAGTAGCAAATCCTGGACAAAATTCAATTGGAAACCAAGGTGGCGGCGGGCATGTATATCATTCAAGCAAAAGGGAATCTTACCGTCTTGCAGGTGAACTTGTTGCTCCATTGTTTGCAGACGTAACTTTAACTCACTATTTTCAGCAGTAAGACCATTGGTATCCCTCTGTTCGGGAGAAACAAGGAGCTAAATTAGCAAACCAAGTAAAGGAAGAATAAGGAATCTAAGTGTTGATAAAGAATGAACTGAAACAAGCACCGACCACTGATGGAACAAAAGTGGTAGGGAAAACATGATTTTTCCATCAAGCTAAATCATATGAATGAATTTTCACCTGCAGCAGGGTCAGCTGAGCAGACAATGAGGTCGCTTCAGTTTGCAAAGTTTGAACCTTGCGCTCCAGCTCTGCTATATATCTCATCTTCCTTTCTTTTGATCTTGCAGCTGACTGCCTATTTGCCCAGATCCTGATGAAGAAAAGCAAATGAAAATATGAGAATCCAGATTACCTGAATAAGATTTTCTGTAAAGGAATATTCATAATCATGAAAGACATGGCAATCCTGACTAGCACATAGTTATTTCACCGTAGAGCTGAAAAATGTATCACTGGACAGACACACCTACGAAGATTGTGACTTAATGTTTTTTGGATAAAGAAAATGTAATCTATTAAAGTATAATGATTACATGATCAGATGCACCCCGAACACCTATAAAGACTATATACATAAAAAATACAGACTGCCAAGATAGTTGGCGACATCATCAGAAATCAGAAGAAGAGCTAAACTTCCCATTATCCCAGGAATAGAGAGTCTTGATGAAATTGTCTTTCAAGGGTCGAAGACAAGTTTCTACACCCTCAAAAATTGTTCGATTTCTTTCCAAACACTACAAAAAAAAAGTCACATGAGGTACAATCATGGTCTTCTTCTTCTTCTTTGCTTTCCTACCAAAGAAACAATCCTTAGCTAAACGATGGTTCCTAATGGAAAATTGCCACTTAATATTATCCTGGGGATAGAAGAGTAACATTTAATATAAACCCAGCAATTAGTTATATTTGTTATGAAACCACCAGATCGTACAGATTACAATGCCATATTTGAACAATAGAGTCTAAGCAAGATCATGCTCCTAATCCCTTCCCTTTTGTGTTAAACGTCAATTTCAACATGGCATTAATAGATCTAAAATCCTAAATGGAACGGATCTTATACTCAATTGGGAATTTGGGATGTCTTCAATGATAGTTCAACTTCCTAGTAACTGTCTTCTCTGTTCGTTTCATAGCATCTCACCACAGATTACCTTAAAATCCCTACTAATTGGAACTAATGACCGAATCTCATTGACTACAGTTTTGCACAATTAAAAGAAAACCATACTCAAAATTATAATTCAAGCGAGCCATGCATATCTAACCAATGCTTTAGTGAAAGAGTATTTTAAAGAAAAAATCAAGACTTAGCAGGCAGCAGCAGGAGCTGTAATGTGATTAAAAACACACATTGCATAATAGCTTGGTTTAAAAAACCATCAAGCTATCCGCCTCTCCATCCAAAGAAAACCAAAAATGGAAATAGGATGTATTTTGGAGTTTTTCATGGGGCAAAATTTTCATCCCAATATGCTGACACAGTTGCATGCATATCACATAAACACTAACATACAGACATGTCAAATACGTAGGATAATTAACCAAAAGAAGCAATGTCACAGAACAAAAGAGCAGCTATTACTTTATAACACCATCTACCCATATCTAGAATCATAATAGGATCAAAGATGGTTTCTCATATCCTTGTTGACACCCACAAGGAAGTTTAAGTATACTACCAGAAGAACCCGAGCAGAATGACACAGGGTTATAGATTATGGATAGAAACAAGTGTACCCAAATAAGCGGTTCAACAATGCATTCAATTCTTCAAACCAACATCTATAACCCCATAACAGACAGTCTAACAAGTAATGTGTTCCCAAGCATTTGACATTACGCTGCCAACTATGATGTTCCATCATTCTTCTACAATGCTAACTTAAAGACAGTGATCAATTAAGTTACATTAGGCAAATTTTATAGCTCTGGGCTATAATGGACTAACAAAAAATCGGACTGAACTTCCCCCACAACATGAAAGACATTGAGTTGGTGATAAAATATTGCTAAAGCAATTATCCTTAGATCCCAAATCAAACCCACTATCGAATCCAATCACTAAGAACCTAATTACAAAGCAAAAGATACAAGTACCTCTTGGCCCGCTTAGGATCGATAAGGGCGAGCTCAGCCAGCTTAGCAGCAGACATAGCCTTCTTGGCTTCAGCAGTAGAAGCCTCTTCGGACCCAGAAAGAAGCATCTCAGGCTTGATTGTAGTCGACCCATCCATGGACTGACTATGCTGGTGGCGAGCCCTAGGCCTCTCGCTGGGCTCACCCAACCGAGCCGCCGCCATTGGAGTAGCTAACCCCCCAGAAGAAGCCTCGCCAACCTCAAACGCTGACGTAGCAGACGAAACTGAATTCACCTTATCCATGTCAAGAAACATCGAGAACAAATCTTCCTCAGTCTCATCCGACAATGACGGACCATCAACCCCACATCCAACCACACCAAGATCGCTGTCGAAGCTGATATCGTCAGGAAGAGTGAGAATCTCCGAGTGCGCCCTCCGATGCCCCACGTTCTTCGGCGGATTATCCGGCATTCGACTCAGATCATGGCTAAACGACGTCGTCTGCTGCTGTTGCATCGCCAACGATGAGGACGGAGAAAACCCCGAGTACCTTCCCGTCGGCGGAAGGCCGCCGGAAAGCTTGTCCTTATCCATAATGAATCAAAATTCGAAAAATCACGAACCCTAATCGACGGAAAATGAGGAATAAACCCTAACAATCATGACGGAAGGAGGGGCGAATTGGTTCAAATGAAATCTGAGGGAGGAGAGAAAGAGAAGCCCTAGATTAAAAGAGAAAGATCTGCGAGATTTGCAGAATGGGAAAAGGGTGATTAGGGTTCTGAAGATTCCCAAGTAGAAATTGTGCAGAAGAACATGAATTGAATTTGTGGATGAATTGAATTTTAATTTTAATTTTAAATAGGAAATGAAAACAGGAAAATAAGGAAAGGAAAATCACATTCACAGGAGGGATAAGCAAGAGACCCAAAAGGAAAGAAGGGAGACAATGAAACAGATTTATTTATTTTTTTAAGGACTTCAAATGGATTTTTATTTTTATTTTTGAGTGTATGGTTGTCTTAAAATTAATTATTTATGATAGAGTTATATTAGCTCATAGGTGAAATAATTTGTAAAATAACAGTCCGGTGTACAAATATTCCGCGTTTACACAGGGTCCGGGGAAGGGCTGCACCCTAAGGGGTGAATAATAGGCAGCCTAACCTGACTTTGTCAATAACTGATTCCACAGCTCGAACCCGTGACCTTTTAACCACACGGAGACAACCTTACTGTTGTTCCAAGGCTCTCCTTTCGATAAAATAATTTGTACTAATTAGAATATATATTACTCGTTGATTAAAAAAATATTCATTCAAATAAACTGTATTGTATTCGATGATGTTAATAGATTGTCTTGACTTCTTTCCAGCTAATTATAAGTGTTCGCCATTAGTTTTTAACAGTTATTAGTAGCGATAGGTACTCATTAATATTAATCAATACTTAATCATATTTTCTGTCCATAATTTAACAATGTTTGATAAACTGCTCTTTTAATATGAGAAAGATAAACCCATCAAAAGAGACAACTACCAAATATCTACAATGAAGACCTAACTCCATATTTAATTCTTTCTTTACTACAAAACCTACAAGTTATGCTCTACTAGATGGATTTCCATAATTACTTTGTTAATTATGATTGGAATTTATTTTAATTTAAAATTAGAAGAATTTGTTCTTTTCAACTTATTATGAAAAACTTATTGTTCATCAGTACTGATAAGTATTAATCAGTGTTAATAAGTAGTAAGTAATACTAATGAGTGCTGCTTACAGTTGAAAGGAAATATAACACAATACTGATAACAGATTATTGGAGATGAAGTGATAATTAAGAAATATGATAAATTGATGATTATTGTTGATGAATGTTAATCAATACTGAACATCAGTGATAAAAACTTATGTTAAGTTCATAAGAACGGACTTACCAATGATCATTACAATTAATACTTGTATCTAATTATCTATCCATTTACTTGTCATTTAACTATGAGAAAAACACTTGTACACATAAAAAAAAATTTGGAAATTAACATAAGATTAACACCAAATTTATAATAAAAATTAACAAAAGTATGATGGTTCTCCTAATGAAGAGCACTTTGCAACTAAGCAACATGATCCTATGATTCCTATCCCAACAAAAAATTAAAAAAAAAAACAAAGAAAAGAGAAAAATGGCAAGAGAGAGACTACATAAAGCCACCACCAACTGCATCAGCATGGGTGCATATGATAGGGTTTAACTTGGAGAACTTTTGCTGCAACTCCACCTGCATAATTAGAGTAGAAGTGAGGCTGTTAATTCGTAATGCTATTTGCTCCACAGTATAATACAACAACAATACAACACCACCACCACTTTTCAGCGTAAATCCCGCTTTTACGGGGTCTGAAAAGTTCTAGATGTAAACAACAGCCACCTACGTAGTTAGAGGAGAAATAAGGTTGTTAATTTGTAATGCTATTTGCTAACGTATCGAGTCGACTTCATCAAGAAAACTTGTTACAAGGTATTCATGCCAATTTCGACGTTAATCTATCAGCTTGCTTTCTCTCAAGAGAATTTGTTATGATGCTCATTAACGTCATTAATTCGCATTTTTCTTCTTACACACAAGTCAGCCATCTCGCACTAACTCATTTGTTAGGGAATCGTTTGGTTTTGGGATTTTGTCACGTAATGGAATACTTTGATTCGAATGAAATAAAACGAGAGAAAATCTGCGGCCATGATTAAAAATAGGGCTGCGCACTTCATACTGTTGCCACTGATACGAAGTCTACAATCCAACACACGGTAGCTCGAATTTTTAAGAAGGTTGCGTACATTTGGATTGTTTCCTCACTCTTTTCTGACTCTCTTTGATTCGTTGTTAAGTATGACTGACTGAGCTTATTGTTGGCCCGTAAGAGTAGAAGTCTCCTAGTGTAAATTTTCTCCGCACATCCAACACACGAACCAAAAACCTTGCCTAAAAAGAACATATGTGATACAACTTGAATCAACTCGTGCTAATACATTTAGATTGTTATATATGAGTACCTCCCGCCCCCCCTAAAAAAATAAAAAAGAAGAAGAAGAAAAGAAAAAGAATATTGCATTCTTTTATGTTAAATTCTAAACTACTTTGCTGTCACAAACTCCCAATCTGGCATTATTTATGTCTCATTCATGGGGAATATACACCTGCACAGTTGAACTCAGAAACAAGCTAGCTCTTGCCATTTCAAAGGTGGCCAATGACCAAGGCCCTATTCTTTTAAACTCATTTTGCTAAACTAAATTAAACTAACACCATGTTCGGCAAAATTATCTGTTTAGGTAACAGATAGCGGTTCGGGTAGTGGACAACTGTTTAAATAGAGGATATCATTTTTAACTTAGCTGTTAGCGGATAGCTGTTTAGATTAACGGTTAAAACTAATATGTTCGGTAAATTTAGCTGTTATACTAACTGATTAATGTAAATTGACATAAAAGAATATAAATAATTTCTAATGATAAAATTTTAAAGGATATTTTTTGGCTAAAAAATATAAAACGCTACGTTAAATGTCAAACGTTAATACTATTAACTTTTAAAAAACACTACTTAAAATACTAAACGCTACTTGAAATGATAATCAAAACACTAGTTTACTGAACACTAAAAATTAGCTAATTAGTGTATTAATCTAGTCAAAATGCTAAACGCTATCCAAAACGTTGTTGCCGAACACAGCCTAAATTTATTTTTACCGCACTGATTAAGTGAACTTATTTTGCTAACACACACACACACACACACACACACACACACACACACACACACACATATATATATATATATATATATATATATATATATATATATATATATA
>JACYFF010019584.1:3125119-3197348 GCA_017589665.1 Selenicereus undatus
TTGTTGCCTAAATTCGTTGTATGATGGTGATAGAACTTTGATTCAATCTTTATCGTCAATGTATTTTTGAAGGTTTAGTAACACTAAAGTAAATTTAGGTCATGAACATCTGTTTTTGAAAATTTTATTTTCACATGGTTTTGTCGTATGAAATAAATCTTCTTTCCATGTATTTGCCTAATTATTTAAACTTCTTAGTTGAACCAATTCTCAAAAATGTCCTCTGAGTTAGTATTTTGCCAGTAAGTTGTTCGTTACTTTTTAATTCAGGAATCCCTAAGCAATCCAAAGTTTTTTTTTGCCTACAGTCTAACGCAACCAGTTTGTCTACAATCCACACATGACCCTCGATGCCCCATGTTAATGGAACCTTGTGATTAGAACATCTTTGAGAAATCGAGTTCAAACATAGGACAATGTACATTACATTTATCTTTAACGCGTAGGGTCCTATGAAGAGACCTCGTGATCCATCGCTCCATGCAAGAAGTTCTTTGGATAGCGCCCAGCCCCAACCCCGCGCACTGAAAGGAGGTGGGGTTAGATTAACCATTATTTGAAATACGAAAGTTGTCATGATTGCTATCAGGGATAAGATTGCATATATCTTAGCGTGTAAGTCCTATGAAGAGAGAGCCCTTGAATGATTCCTTCCTATGCGTACGCCCGAGTAGCAATCGGAAACTTTGAGCATGAGTTTCACTACTGATCGAAAGAGTCTATCATCTTAAATATGAGTTCGCGACACCCATCTCATTGACCGTTACTAATGTTGTTCAATGGTCTGATACACCTATGCTCGAGGAAGGAAGAAGGGAATATCATTTCTCCACGCTACATTGACACTACACTGCTCAACCAGCACAGCGACATCGGGGCATTACGACGACAATAACCAATGCTGGTCGCAAAAATGAAGTTCAACTTACAACCCCTAACCCCGCCCTCTCTCTGGTTTCTCGGCCCCAGTAGCGAAATAAAATCGAATTTTTATGATACAAGCAAGGCTTCGGGCCTCCTTTTTCCATTTCCGTCCTCTCATAGTCTGACCGTAAGTTTACTGTTGGGTTATTGCAGAACTTGGGTCCCCGAATTTCACTAGCTCAAACCGTTTGAGATATTGTTGCTTCTCGTAACCCCCCGGGGAAAGAATAAGTTGAATCGAAAACGAAACTGGTATCTTATTTCATTCAATCGCTCCTGAATCGAGACACATAACCTAGTAAGCAAACGAAACTGAACACCACGGTTAGCTGGTTTGCTCAAACGAGTAGATTGTAGCAACAAATTCATGCCCAGAATGTCCTCTACCCTGCGGCGCTTTAAGGTGCAATGCAACTGACCTATCAGGAAACGAAAACCAGTCACGTCATTTTCATTCTGATGAATCAAAATGGGACCAAATGCTCCAACTAATAGCAATTCCCAAAACCGGACTGCTGGCAACTAGTTGTAGCAAAGATGCTCATCCCATAAATGAGCTGGGCGATTTGAACCCAGTTTTGATATGCCTCGGGTTACAACTAGGTACCTTGTTGCAGTTTTGGTTCATTCAAGTCGCGTAATCCAGCGGAGATCACATCTCTTGGGTCCATTAGAGAGTGGAGAAAGAGTCAATGTTTCTACCACCCACCAAGTTTTGATTGTACATGCTGGATATATCGTATGTTCGTAGAAGTCTAAATTCAGTGAAACCCTAGTCTGCTTGTGTTTTCCGCTAAATTTGTTTCCTGAGTTGAAAGGATAATCACAGAGGTGCATTGCATCCATAGTGCTGGGATAACGTTTAAATCTAAAAGAGAAAAGGCAGTTGCAGCAGAAAAGGCAATTACAAATCATAGTTACAAGCTGGGCTAACATTGCGAACGTTACTGAAGCGAATTCAATAAACAAATATCAATACCAGCTAAGAATTTCGGCTACATACACAGAGACAGAAATCACATCACCGACACTGAGGCCAAAAAATAGCTGAGGGCAGCAAGCAGTCCTTCATAGATGCATGCAGATGCAGAAGAACAGGCTTCTATTCTATTGACATGGGTCCATCAAAGACAAACAAAGAAAGACAACCATGCAGAATGATGAACAGGGAATATATTGCAACAAAAGTAAATAAAACCGCCGGCACACTAAAAAAACTAAAAACGGAGGAATTTCACTGACAAATGTAAAATATAGGAAGACCAACATAATGACTGTTGGCTACTTTAATCTGATCAAAAAGGGTGAGGTCTAAAATCTTCAGTAGTTTCCTTTAGATTTGGAGGAAAAAAGGGTAGATTGAAATTGTAAGATCTACTCCGGGATCATCAGATGAAATGAACGAAGCAATATCAAAATGTTCCCAAAGTGATAGGCACTGAAACGGGGGTTTCAGGAAACTGAATCGGATCAATCTGTCTCAAGAAACCGAACTTCTCTCCCTCCAAAAAACTAAGTTGCCCTCAAAATCCCAAACCCACCGAGACCACCCACCCCACCCAACGACTCCTCCAATCTCCAACACATATTCCACATGTCCTCCAAAACTATGCATATACCAATACATTCTGCCGATACACAAGGCCCTAGAACTATTTGGAAGAAAGAGTAATCAGAGAAGACATCAAACTGAAATCCATTGAATTCTACCATAGGCATCACTAGCCTGCAGACTTCTCGAAGTATCAATCTGAAATGCTGACTCATCTCCTTACTAGATAATTGAAATGAGAATCCCAAATCCTTCCACCAAATTGCATGAAGAGCAGCCAACATGGGATTTATATACGACGTAATCTATATTCATGAGACGAAAGATGAAAGACCAAGACGCTTACAGAATTCAAGCAAGAGGATATCAAAGAATGGAAGATGACAACAGAGACATGCTCAATGTGGCTTAGTGATGTCAAAGAAAAACCATGAAGAATGGCAGTTGGAAAGGATTTTTATTTAAAAAGGTTCTAATGGAGGAAGTTTCCCAGAGGCTAGAAGACGGGTGGGTGTTGGCGACAGGCAAAACGTCCACAGCCAACTCAAAAGACTAGCAAAGGCAATAAATCTGCATAACTTCAGCCTAAAAGCCTCTCACCCAATAACCTTGAACACAGAAACAGCCAAAACTACATATTCAGAGCATCATCTAGACAAAGGGGTAACATCTACAGAAGTAACAAAGTCCTCACCAGAAGCACTAAAATTAAGATACAGAGGCAACATGGAAGCAATATCAGATAGATAAGCGCAACCAACATGGCAGCAAGACCATTTCCACCATCCCCGCCCAGCACAGTGAAGAAAACAGAGTCATAGCACGCCGCAGTAGAATCAGAGGAAGCTGGTAACAGCATGAACTTCTAGTTACTAATTAGTGTTAAGTTAATACCACACGAGGAAGACCACCCAGCAGATGAATAGATACCTAAAATAAGGCAAGTGTAGGTTTTGAAAACGGGCAGCCAGCAGACAACCCAATCCCCGCCCGCTGGGCCCCCCCCCCCCCCCCCCAAAAAAAACCAAAAAAAAGGGCAAAAAAAATTAACGAGTGCATGCATGTGGAATGTGAGATACCAAATAGCAGCACACCTAAACAGCACACAATGGAAAATCCGCAATAACCAACAGATACCAATACTTTTATTAAAAAAAAAAAAATTAGTAGGATAAGAAATTACCTCGCAATAGGGAAATCTCACTGTTGATTCCCAATGTGTGAACCTGCCTCCTGCTGCTGCTGCTGTTGCTGCTGAATTTGCATTAGAAGATTAGCTGCAAATTGTAGAGTAGACTGATATCTTTGATTTTTATCAACCTCAACCTCATCACTGCCTTGACCAGCCCCAGATGGCACTGTTTGAAGTCTTTCAGCCTGATTCAGAGGTTCCATGTTGATACTTCCAGTCGAGGCTGGAAAAGCATTATCTGGAAGAGACAGATTAGCTGCATGAAATTGGTTTGGATAAGAGACCGGATTTTTAGGCTGCTCAGTATCTGCCAGACCATATGAGCCAGCAGCTGTTCCATGTGCCACCGCATACCCTTTCTGATTAATATGAGGAGCTTCAGAGGTATATGGTTGAATTCCCTGAGAAGTATATGGTTGAATACCCTGAGTTGAGGGCACAAACTGTTGGCTCTGCATAGCTGGGTGAATACTAAGGGGCCTAGACGAAATAGAAGCTTGCTCTTGGAAGTTATATACAGGATTTTGCATCGGCATACTTTCTGGAAGAACTGCAACTGGGTGGCTGATTGGATTCAAGTTGGGGGGGAAAGACTGAAAAGTGGTTGTTGGTTGTGAGTTAGGATAGAGTGGACCCCCAGAATGTTGAGATGATTGACCAGTTTGGTCAAGCACTTGAGGCTGTCGACTCCAACCCTGGGAGAAAGTTTCTTGTGAGTTTGTTGAACCGGGAAATTGAAGCCCTGCTGCGGAGGAGCTCGATTGTGGCTGAGCACTTTGTGCAACAGAAGCCTGAATATTTGGTGGGAGCAATGAAGCCAGTGTAGCAATAAGCTCGGGTGTTAATGTGACTCCAGGTTTTGATGTGGAAGGAGCACCACCAGGTGAGTCTTGAGAAACACAACCTGTTGGAATCGGTGTTTTTGGAGGCAATCTTACATCATGCGGATCAGCTCTTCCATAGTCCATTTGAGCAGCCAGGTCTTTCTTGGGTGCAGCATATTCATGAGTAATAGGAGCCACCTGTCTCTCTATCTGCTGAATAGGAGGGAGGGGCTGATGCCCTTGATTTGCTGCAACATATTCAAGTGGAGGCGGAGCCAGTTGCCTCTCCATGTGTTGAATAGGATGGATGGGCTGATGTACCTGTTGAGGAGTAGATGCACCACCAGGAAGCTGCTGTGGTAACTTAAGCACTACCCCATATAAACGCTCTTGAGCAGGCACTTTCAAAACATCTGTCAGGAAATCTGATGGAGGGACCAAAAATAAGGTTGTGCCGTCATCTAGTTTAGCCACACCAGCTCGGTTTTTCGAACCAAGATAACGCAGAAACTCTGTGTAATTAGCAAAATCATCTTCACTATCGGGCAGGAAAAAGACAATATCAAACCCAATTGCACCAACATAATGCTTCGCCAGCATGTCAAGCCCTGTTCTTGCAGAGCAATTCACAGCTTCAGGTCTGCAAAAATAATATATTCTTAATTGGTATGGATGACAAACTGTGTTCAAGCTCACATGGATGATGTTATCATCACCATCATAATTACTTATAGTCCGCACCAATGGTGCAGCAACGGGTGCTATTTTCCTCCCACGGTGAAAAACTACAGCCTTTTACTACACTGTTGGTGCATGCTGATGCAATTAATTGCATGGTTGGAAGACAAAGACAATATCATATCATTAGAAAAAGCAATAATGCATTACAAGAACAATCCACTTATTCCCCAAGCTCATTCAGAGAAAAAAAATGCAAACTTCATCACATAACGATCCCCCTTCCCTCCCCCCCCCCCCAAAAAGGCGGGTGAAACATCAAGCTCACAGAGTTGCCTAGCACAAGCAAGAAAGAAAGAAAGAAAGAGATGTCCTATACCAGGCAAGGGGAGCATTGCAAACAAAGGTAAAGAGAAAGCCTTGGGCAAGCAACCCTGGACCCCATAGCATTACTCCAATCACCTTGATAAGCCTACCCCATAAGTTTTCCCTGTATTCTTTCTTTTTTTTTTGGGGGGGGGGGGGTGTTGGCACAGACCCTCACCCTTGCAATTAGAAAAAGCAAGGACAATGTGTTAATCAGGTTAAGCAGAAACGCTTCGACTGCTATCAGACAGAATTACCCAGTCCCCACCAGAGGTCGACCTCCTAAATTTCTTCCCCTTTTTGTCTCCCCCGCCCATTGGGGGGGGGGGGGGGGGTAGACAGCTTGCCCTCGCAACCAGGCAATGGGCTGTTTCTGTTAGAACCTAGTCCAGAAAGGTGTTGCCTGCCTCAACAGCATAAAGAAACAAAGGGAAGCTTAAAGCTGAGACATTATACAATACAAAAATCTAAAATTCAACAATAATTTCATCACCAAATTCTACTATAGACACATCGTGACAGTATACTCATGAGATCATCCAAAACCAAGCGCCATCAATAACTCACTTCATGCAGCCTTCATCATCTCCTTTCCCCATTAAGATGCTTTGTCCCCTGACACGTTAGTTACAAGCTTAAATGTTTATTAACTTGCCCCGCTTTATGCAAGACTTTTATAACCAATTAAATATTTGGAGCATATGCACAGGTCCCATATCCTGTCCGAGCTCTTCAACCTTAGCAGCCAAGAAAGATTAGCATCTATAATCATCTATGTCACTCATATCCATGGCTGCCACCAGCTGACTTCACCACATCTTCCCAGCCTCAAGCCCACTCTCGCCACTAACCACTGAAACCACATCAACACTCCAAAGCCCTGTATATGAAGGGTTCCTTCCTCTCTGTCCTTTTTTCTTCTTTCTTTAGAGGGGGGGGGGGGGCACATGTATGCAGCTTTATCCTTGCAATTGAGTAGCAGAGAGGCTGTTTCTGTTCCCCTAGATGTTATGTCAGGACTTATGAGTTCCCAGACTGTACACTACAGAACCTAGTTTAAAGTGCTCCTCTGCCAGCCTACTACAAATTAAGTGCCATTCATTTTCTAATACTTGTGCTGCTGGTCAGGAGAGGTAGGAACAAAACTAAGTGCAATAACACGTGCTACTGATACCCGCTTTGTAGGGAGCCTAGTATTGTAATAGCTGTAGGGACTTAAAGTGCTAGCTATCCTTAAGCCTTTGGGCGAAGATACAAAAGAACCTGGAATCTTTATAAGCCTGTTTAAAATTTCAACATGGGAAACTTATAGGAGATGGCATACTGTGTCAATGATTTTCACAGTTCATGACCACGAAGGCTGCTGCTATGATCTTGAGCAGCATTGCATTACGAAGAAAAATATGTTTCATACTCTTTCATCATCTGCAAAACTTCCCAGTTCACCCCAAACCAAACAAAACAGAAAAGAAAAAAAAAAGAAAAGGGAGGGAGGGAGACACAATGTATGAAGACAGAACCCTCAGTCATTATTCATCAACAAGAGTGGACTGAACATATGTTACCTCTAACCAACAGAAAGCAGGCTGAATGTAAACATGGTTCATGGAACTATACTTCCTCTGAATAAAAGGATGGAAACAGAATGCGAAATATCAAATAATAGGTCAGAAAAGCTTACAGCGCAGACTCTAATCCTTTTCCAATAGGAATGCATCGAGCATGACAAACAGGAGTACCACCCTTCGCAATGACTCCCCGCCAAATAAAATCCTCATCAGCAGGTGGTGGAACATGCCCTTTTGTTACTCCCATTTCCACAGCCCCTAAAATGCCATCACCTTGTACTCTATGTAACGGTCCACCTATGAATTGTGGATCAGCACCATAAGGTTGATCCACAGCCGCTAAGGATTCATCTCCATTTTCCATCGGATCATTAAATGATGCCAGTCCATCTACTCTTGATCTCTTTGATTCCCTGGGAAGCTGATTAGGATCAAGGACATCCCATCCACTTATCTTGTAGGATCTCCTACTAGGAACAGCAGGAGAAGGAAGCAACCCACCACTAGGTGGAGACAATTTTCTTTTGCTCATACCAAGAGGAGCATTTGCAGATAAATCAGACATGCCAGAAAGCATACCGGCATCATTAAAATCAGGGGTTGGCAGCAGTGGATCTACGTTTCCTCTGGGCCCAAACGGCCTTGGCACCCCTGGTCGAAGCAAACCATTTTGTGCAGGAGGTACATGGAAGTTGGGTGGTACAGCATGATTCACAGGGAACACATCCATTAGTGGTGGCCGGAAAGGAACTTCACTTGTAAACATATCAGGCCCCTGTCCTCTAAACCCAGGATATGGTGGACCAAAATCTTTGCCCGCTAATTCACTACTGGAGAACATTATTGTTATCCTGGGATCATTAAATAATCTACCTTGCAAGGCCTCCTTGGCTCGCCTTGCTTCCTCCACACTTCTAAATTCTACAAAGGAGTAATGCCTATCAGGAAAACATGTTATTCTTTCAATCTCTCCATAAAGGATCATTGCATTATGCAACATTTCCTCATCTATTACCACAGAAGGTGGATATCCAACCCACAAAACTTTACTCGGCGGACCTTCTTTACGCGCTCCGAAAGATTGAGAAGGCTGTGGAAAAAACAGATCACTAAGACGCCAAAATAATCCATTATATCCAAACATTAAATGAAAGAATATAGTAATGTAAATCAGTCTGGCACATCATATGAGCAGCACTGGCAAGATATATATTAGCGAAGTTTTCGAGCATCAAAACACAAGCAGGGACCCTCTTAATTCTCTAAAGCTGTATACCTGTGGTCTCTTGTGCCCTGAATAGGCAAGGTCAGGGTAATTCCTCATAGCGTCTGGATTAGACCATGTCAGATCAAAACCACTTGTACCTCTGAAATGAGCACCTCTCATCTCAGGGAAATCAGACTGTTCCTGCTGACAAAAAATAGAGAAGCCCAAACAGAACGATTAGGCATCAAGAAACACACTGGAAACAAATTGGGGGGGGGGGGGGAGACGAGACTCAATTCTATATTATGCGCCAACTAATGCTTAAACAACTCAGTAACTCTACGCTACAAGCCACATAACACAACAAAATAAATAGACAAGACCAAGCACAAAAGATGCGAAGAATGACAACCTCTAATAAAAAAAAATTCAAAAAAAGGACATGACCAAAAACAAAGACAAGTGGCCAAGTTCAAAAATCCAAGTCATATGATCATTGCATTCTGCAGAGGAAGTTAAAAAACCAATCAATCATGGTTCAGCCAACTAGAATCAGAGACATGAATCAGGCCAAGACAACGATAATTCTCAATGTTCGCAATGCAATTATGAAAAATATCATGAATATGTAATATCAAATATTAAAATAAGAAGAATCTTGGCACTTACTTACCCTCCTTCCAGGATGAGATCTGAGAAAATCAACACGTATGCGATAGCCACCAATTTGCAAACCATTCAAACTCTTCACCGCTGCAGAAGCATCGTCCAGCCTAACAAAGTCAACCAGTGCAATATTCCGGTCCCTGATGAACTTAAAGTCCTCAATGTTCCCGAATTTACTCAATTCTTCCTCTAGCTTTTCCTTGGTGACGGATGAGCCAAATCCACCAACCCATACATGCTTTGAGGGCTTAGCCTGCCCAGTTAAGAGTGCAGAATGAAATCCTAAGCAGGTAAGAATCAAACTAGATGCACAACACTTATATTGAACATTACAGCTTTAACAATACCGTACCATGAAAGCTCTGTTGTGTATACACAACAGTGAGGGGAGGGAGGGAAGATTTATTACCCACCAGATTCAAGGTCATCCACTGTTGACTACTAAAGATTAAAACTTGTAGTTTTTTTTTACAAGGAAAAAGTGCAATTAAAGTGGCCCATGCAGGTCTCAAGATTAAAACTTGTAGTTTAAATATAAGATGACTCAACCAATGCAACACAACAAGAGCTTTGATGTATGTTACAAAATTAGGGAGCCAAGCATTATTACCCACCAGATCGAGCTCAACTTCTATTCACTAGGCCAGTTAAATGTGCTAATAAAGCTCATACTTCACATACAGGAACCTGATTATTGCAGCAAATATCTTCAGTTGATTATATACAAATATGGTATAACTTGAACTTTCCAAGCAAGAACAAAGTCTCATACAGCCCATCTAGAAATGCCTTGCTCCCAAGGAAAAGTAAAGCACAGAACTCTTCTAGATTTATGACACAATTATATCCTTTTTCTAGAAACCCAATCCACCTGACAAAAGCAACAACCTATAGAAAAATATAAATAAATATGTAAGAAAACTCTAATTCCAATAAGTTACTGGAAAAAGAGGCACAAAACCTGATTCTTGACATATCAAATATCTGAACTGCATATGCCTCAAAGTCTCAAACCCAAGCCAAACCTTCCATCGACCAACAGAAGAATCAATATCTATAGCTTCATTGGCATACCTTTCCTTAAACTTGAAATTCATTAACCCACCCTCAAAAGCATAGAGAAGTTTCTAATACAATATATTGCACATGTAGCACTAGCCCAAAATTCTCATACTAGTTAAGAACATGCCATAGCATATATTACGCAATCAGAGCAGTATCGTGTCCCCTCAAATTGGATAAAAGGATGTTGGATACGAGGTAATCATATTTGGCGTTCCCTACAATCCCATCGTAGCAGCAATTACCTTGCTTCATTGCCAAACCATTAGTATTTGCGAATCTGGAGCCACGTCTTTATCAAAATTTTCCAGCCAAAAGTTAGACCGTTGTATTGTTGATTGCATGGAACAAATTATACAAAGACATTATCAATTTCAAGTTCTTGACTAGCTCCTGAGCTCCTCAAAGGGAATTTACCCAAGAACTTAAATTACGTCAGTCGATGTACAACCTACCTCACATTGTGAACGGAAGTTATATTCTGTATGGTTAATGGATCTTATTATCATTAGGGTTTTTCTTTTCCTAGGATTTTCATCATCAGTCACAGACTGACACCACTGCGCCTAATGCAGTGGGATTCTTAAGCATTTGTCGAACAAGGGCAAAGAAGGGTTAATAAGATCCAACGTTCATATGAAGAATTTTTTTTATTTTATTTTTTTTTTTGGTAAGCCAACGTTCATATGAAGAATTGAAGCAATTGCGAAGCATACTCCTCAAAATTCTTATTTGATTTCCCCGCATATGACTAATAACAAAGTTGAAAGCTGTTGGTGGTGATGCTGCATATAGCTTGAGCCCTGTGTAGTTAGTAATGCTGGGATAAGATTACCAATGCGACATTGAAGATAGTTAACTGCATAAATACTTCCATATTAATTGTCCAAGGTTTCTATGTTGTTAGTTAAAAATACTCTATTTCAATCAAATATTGACTTGAGAAACTCTTCTTCAAGAAACATCCCAATAAAGCTATACTAGCAACTATGAGCAGATGTGCAACTATTAATCTTCTTGTTGGAAACTGTCCTGAGCTACTACATTACACATTATATGCTAAACATCATATTTGCCACCAATTTCTTTTCCTTCCAAAACCACTTGAGGTATGAGAGGTGTTTTGATAATATATTAAAAGCATTCATCACAGCGCATACGATCCTACAGTTCATCAGATTAGCTCCTTCCGAGAAAAATTGACTACTTAGCAAAAACTATAGTAATGTACTTTTCATTGTCTGTTGTTCAGCCTTGCTTATTCCGACGACTTAGCCGTATTGGTTCCTGATCCAACAATAGCATGCAATGTGAATGCGCAATTACGTAACAACTTATTCCTTAGTTTACTAGGCTTCATTTGTGCAAACTATTTGCGCCGTATTTTTTTGCAGCTTGCTTTCCCACTGGAAAATTCTTTTGATTACTTTTTAATGGATTGCCAAAATAATTCTTGCAAGCAACATTAAGAAGGAGACAAATCGAAGTGAAGTGTACAAAATTGAGAACAGGTTGATAGATACAGCGTTCCCATCATGTATCGTAAACTGTAATTACTAATGGTATAGTACCTTGTTCAGAAAAAATAAACTACCCGACATTAGAAGACCTGCAATTCTTAAGCTTTTATTTGCAAGGGTTAAATGCTTTAAATTCATTTCCAAGAGATCGAAGTTAGTCACGAATCGATCAAGATTCACCTATTAGTTGGATAATGGGAGCTTTTGGTCTTCTTCAGGAGTTTTAGACTTTGAGGATAGTTTGCAAATAGAGTATTTGCAGGGTGCTTGATTTGAGTCCACCGTTTCGATCCATCTACAAAACCTCCTAAAACGTGAATTTACTAAATCCGATCTCTCCTTGGAGGCGTAATTGTTGTTGTTGCGGTGGTTGTTGTTGTTGTTGAATTTACCCAACTGTGCCACCAAAGGTTAGTCATCTAGGCTCGCAAATCAAATGGTGGAGATTTCGAAATGCATTTTGTCCAGTTCTCAATAGCCTCTTTACCTACCCATCATGGAAATTAAAGTGTCCAAATGAACCAAAATTTTACACACTCTCAAATCTCAAATTCTGTACTTTTCCCTATTTTCATCTTCTAACGCGCCGTTCTAGGCCGTGGATCGATGTGAATTGAATGTATATGGACAATTGAATCTGAATAACCGATTTTGGGGCAATCAATCAAGGCACATATTCGCATATCAGAAAACAAACCCAGATAAATGATTAGAAGTGTAAATTTGCGATTACAAAGTAGGAAATCAAATAAAATTAACAACAAAGACCCACTGATGAAAAACCTAGAAAGATCAGAACAAACCGGTTTGGCAAACTCAATCTTAATAGGATTCGCGCCAATCACAAACCCTTGAAGAGCATCCTTTGCTGCGACTGCATCCTCAACGCGCTTGTAATAGACGAAGGCGTAAGTCCGGGAAGAATAGCAAGTGATCCCGTCGATCAATCCATGCTTCTCGAACAACTCCGTCAACTCAGATTCGGTCATATCGGTGGGTAAATTTCCGACCCAGAGATTGGAAGAGGGAGTCTCGGATTCAGCGCCGCCATAGCCGGGCCTCTTTGGCTTGTTAAGCATTGTTCGTCTCCGATCGTCGATCATCGTTCAAAACCCTAGAAAGTAGGGATCAATTAGAAAGAACGAGGGGGAATCGAAGGTGAATGACTCTGGTTAGGGTTTCCGATTGATTGAGCAAAAATGGCCCAGAGGTAGAGAGAGAGAGAGAGAGAAAGAGGAAGGATGAAATAGGGGAGATCCTGATCCTCTCTGTCTTAAAACGGAAAACTGCCGGTGATTTAGTTGGCAGCCACACATTGTTTACTTTCTTCTTCTTCTTCTTTTTCTTATTTTTAAAATTTAAAATTAATTTATTAGTTCTAAAATTATTTATACTCCTTTGACAAATTCTTTTTTGAAGGTAAAACCTTGAATGGATTTATAGTTTTGAATCTATCTTATAATAATTATTCATAAAGTTGAAGGTCATTCATTAATTTATAATAATAAGATTATATATATACTTATTAATAATAAGATTTATAGACATAATATATTAATATCTAAACTTTTGAGCACGACAGTATAACAATTTCTAGATAAATTGACAACGTTCATCCTGTATTAGGCGAGCTTCTAAAGGGATGACTTTTTGAATGTTTTGATATGACTGAATTGTACACTAACATAACTTCTTAACTTGAGAGCGACTAATAATTCATCGAGTGGTAATTGTTATTAGATTATTAGAGTCACCCCCTAAATGAATTATCAGTCCTTATCATTCATTATGTAAGACGGTCTCACATAAGAACTCTTATTTTAGATAAATTTATAAAAGGCGGAAAATGAATCTAAATTTGGGGGGGGGGGGATTAATATGCAGTTGAAGACAAGGCCAGTGCTGAAGAAAATCTTCCAGATTGCTTTAAAATGTAGTCTGTACACTATTTGCACGGGAAAAAATGATCAATAATCAGTATAACCTCATGTACTTCTTGTTCCTTGCTCTTGAGTCTTGACTAACAAAATTTGCAGCAAAAACAAAAGTGATTGCTCTAACGTAATCAGCATCTAAAAACAATGTAAATTTTAACCTGGAGGCATCCTTGACCCAACTTCTGCTGGGGAATGTGTATAGCCGGAGCGAAATTTCTTTATATTGTCATAGAACTTCACAAAAAAGGCCCTTTGATCAGCTCCACAAGCATCAACCCTATGAAGAACTGACTTTTCGAATGATAAGCTTGGCTTCCCGTAATTTCCTGAGTTTGCCTCTTTCAGATGATCCTAGGTGAGCTGATCATATGAAGAATTTATAGAGAGCCTTCCGAGGAATTCGCATTCACTCCTTTGTGGTAGGCTGTTGCTGTTGCTCTTGTTTTTCTTCATCCAAGTCATCATCATCAAAGAAAAAAGACGAAATGTGCGGAGGAAGACAGGCTAGCAATAATGTGAATGAGCACTTTGCAACTATTACAACCAGCTGAAGAGTACAATCGATCTCTTCTTCATATTGCTCATAGATAAAGAACGAAGTGAACGAGAAAATCAGTGCTGCATTTTGTTTGCAACTAGGTCAGAGAAAAAGGAACTGAAGAACAACACATGAGAGATGATGACAGTTAGTGACGAGTCATTTTACCTCCTCCAGCCAGCGAGGTGAATGAATATGAAATGATCAACTTGAGAACATACAAAGGAACTGCCACCTGGAATAATAAAATAAACTCCTGAGCAAAGTGACTAAGCTCAACTAAAGAGTTATAGCCAAACCATCTTTCAGTTCATCCCCTCAAGACAATTAAGCTGATCTACTACTTTTGTGGCCCACAGACAAATGCATTTTTGAGTTTATGCACCCTACGTATAGACATGGTGATCCAGCCACAATGATAGAAATATGATGAAAAGCTATCATTTCTGTACCTTAAAGAATAAACCCCAATCCTCTCCTTGTGCAAATGATCTAACAATAGCGGCCCATTTGTTCCACATGGATGCCATTCTTTTGAGCAAACTTCTGGTTGTTGTCTCTGAGAGTTCGAAGCAAGGCACAGGCATCTTCTGGAGGCTGAAGCCAGACAAATTGCAAAAATGTAGTTAACGGATATGAAAATACTTTAGGGTATAATTTCAGACAATACATAGCCCAAACGTAAAAAGTTTTGAAAGTGGATAAACATGGGCGAAGTGGCAATAGAAGTAACCACAGTACACACCATCCCATTAAATTAGTCCAACTTCAGGGATGAAATGAAATTCTTCAAGGAGCACCATTAAATAGAGTCTATATTGATTTTTAAAGAGAGGCCTTAGCAATAACAGTGCTAAAGAGGAACTTTTCGAGAACTTCCTCATGGAAAACGAGAGATGTTTAAGTGGGACAGGGAAAACAAAATTGCTGTCTTTATCATGGAGTGGAGTTACCAGCCTATTCAGTGTAAAAATAAGAATTTAAGTCAGCTAAACATTGAAATAATATATCACTGAGCAAAACCTGTGTGCCAATGACCAGCAGTATATCAAAACGATTACATGTTCATATGAAGCCTACATTTTGCTGATAGCCTGATACTTACAGGTTGAACGGAAGAAGATTAATTATGATGAGGACAATGTTGGCCAGTAGCAGAAGCCCCGCAGTGGAAGAGATGAATGTACGTCCACTAAGAATAAACCAGTAGAACAATGCAGAGACACCAAGAAAACATGAAAATGATTCCATCTCATCTCTCCAGAGCAGTATGTCGGCAACTGCAACATTGTTTAAACTTACATCAGAGACAAAATGAACTGACTGATATTTTATTGATAATTAATAAATTTAAGAATGCCATCACAAGGATACCAAAGTAGCGACTCCATGTTCAAGAGGAAGCTAAGAACCCCCCCCCCCCCCAAAAAAAAGAAGCACACACACACAAAAGAAAAGAAAAAGAAAAAGGGCAAAGAGCATGAACAGAAGAAAGAAAGTTAAAGAAGGGGGGAGAGGCAGACCCATATTGAAAAGACGCATTACTTCATCCACAAAAACAAGGACAGAAAAAGTAAATTGGCAAACATGTCAGCCTGTCCACTTCATTGTCACTTTCTAATTTTAAAGATTACTGTCAAAGGATGTTTTTGCTTGGCAATGTGTGCAGAATCCCAACTTCCGGTCCTAGATCATAAATACATAAATTCAAGCTGACTCCAAGCATCGGCCTACGGAAGTTGGAATTGTTTGGACACTAACCAAGAGAACTCCTACATGCTTCTCATGGCCACAGACGCTGGTGGACCACCCTTCTCTTGACAATACTTATTTAGACATGAGATATCTTTCAGGGCTAATTATTCTTCATAAATATACTAAAACCAAAAAATGCACCAAAAGAGTTAAAATGCATTGGTCCTCGCAACAGATGGAGCCAATATTACAACAAGCTTTTCACAAAGTAATGCCAGAACTGTCAAACTAAGCTCTAGCTCTGAAAGCAACTAGTCACAGCTGAGGGTGAGAAGAGGACAACGTGCATGGGAAGCAAATTCCAAAAGTACAGTGGTGGATCAATGACACCTTATAAGTGGTTTCAATCTGTTGCACGCATTGCCCAATATTACTTCATTAACCAAAAAAAAAAAAACAGGGGGGAAAGGGTGGTTCCACCGTCGGACAGGAATTATTGTAGACACTGACATTTAGCTCATCTAAAGAGGCAACTTGATGGTGAGAGCCTTGTTGAAACAATAAGCATGTGCCAGTATTACAATTGTTACCAGAACCGACTGATGACAGAACAGGCCAAGTCAAAGGCAAATGCGCCAACCAGTCAGACTGGTTGGATCAAGTTAAACCAATTGAACACATTTATAAATTTGAGCAACATTTTTCAGAAATTTTAACTAGTGCTGCTGAGCCTGCTGTTATCCTAAACTAGTTTCAACTTTACAAATTCTCTTTCCAAAAAGGCTGACACTGCCAAAATGTTACCCAATTTTTTAGTGGAACTCTTGGAAACAATTTCCACTTACAGGGACAATGCTGCCTACATTCGGATCTCCATAAATCATGCTTCAGTGGGATCCACTCTAGGCATTAATATTGTTGTAGTTTTCGAAAAATGAATGTATAACTACATCACTTATTGTCTAATGAGAGAATGATTTGGCACCAATAACATTAATCGCTACAATGCACAATGTGGTGAGGAGAGATTCATAATCAGCTGGTTTTGTTGGGAATAAATTTGTGTAGCTGACGCTGGTTAACTAAAATGCACAGTTTTTGCATTTTGTCTGATACAACATACAGAGATGGGGGAATAAAAAGTTCATCAGGCATGCGATTTTCCTTACTGAAAGATGTTCAACAAGTCAGATGGGTTGAGGTTCTAATAAGCTCCAATCTGAGTCTTGCGACGTTCTGATTACGGGATCCTAGTCATGGAAACAGTCTCTCTGCTTAAAACTGGGCCAGTGCAGAGTAAAATTGACACCTAACATTCCCTGCTTTGGTGTGAGTCCCATGCAGCAGACTGCCTTTTTCATACTCAAGCTGTCTCTAAAAGAGCTCAGCAACTTCCACATAAATTTTTTTTGTGCAGTCCATGATAAATAACAATTGTAAACATACTAAATTTAACATGAAAAAAGGAAAATTGAAAAGGGCATAAAGGTGAAAGTCAAAACCTTTTCCATATCCCAAAATCTCATCGGCTTTTGACGGCTCACTGAAGTGTGCCTCTATCGAGCGTGATGAGTCTTTAACCAAATTGGGAAGTGACTTGACGGTCGAAGCAATACCTTCCTGCACACCGACAAGCAAACAGGCAGGTTGTGAGGTCCATATATGAACCAATGATGACAAATGAAGTTACAACACATTGACTGTTGGATTACTTCATGCTCTCTGTCAAATTATTTTCCTATTTTGTTTGCATTACCGGTTCTGTAAATAGGTGGAACTTGAATGGGCAGAGAGTCCAGATTGAACTTGAACTGTATGGTGAGGCTGCAGAAAAGTATAAACCTAGAACATCTTTATTATCCCAAAGGATGAATACAGCTGAATGGAAAACAGATCCAGACTATTTACTTGCCTAATGCAAACAAAATAGCAAAATAATAGCAGTGACATCAGAGTGTATTCCCCTCAAAAATAAAATAAAATAAAACAATGAGACTCTACCAGAAAACAACAGCAACAACAACCCAAGTCTGGACTTTTCCAACCCCGGATCTGGAAAGATCCAGATATAAGCAACCTCATCCCTAACAAGCACAGGGATGGTTCCAAGTTTCTGATGCTTCAGTAACCCGTCAAAATATCGAGACGACGTATAGAATAGAAGCCCAATAAGTACAAAGATTTAAAAGCAGTAAGTACAAGCAGGACATAATGGCCACTGACTGACTTACTTCCAGGGAGACAACAGGCGAGTAGTTGAAGTGTTTTTTAGCTGCAGAACAGTTGAAAGTTCTTGTGAATAATGCTGATTCGATAATGAACTGAGCAGACGCTAAAAGGCCAGTAACTTCAGGTTCTGATCCCAACTTGGAGCGTGTCCACCTCACCATTGGAAGCATGAAGCTTACCAGCTTGGTAGGAAGTCTAATACTTGGCCTAAATTATAATTATGCAGAAGAAAGATTCATTGTCATTAATCAAAAGTAAAAGCATAATAAGAACCCGAAAGTAAAAACTATAGACAATAATCTAATTTATTGGGCAGCCATAGTATGCAGTAGTTTGATAGTTGAACATTTGAAATTGCTTTTAGTATATCATGGACCGTCAAAAGTTGTAACTGTGAGAAATAATTTGAATTCATACTAAGCCGTTCAAGTTAATACTCTCTGCCAAGTATCTACGTGCTTCCCCTTGTGTCATGCCATAAACTTGCCGTCAATTACATCATTATACCACATACTTGGTGCTTCAGCCTCCCACCATCTACAGCACTACTGCTACTCAGGAAACCATCCACCAAAAGACATGACACTTGCTCAGCCTCCAACAAGAAAAGCAAAGAAAACACCACTTTAAAAATGAAATATTCACGAAGGTCAAGGGTGCAAGCTTATGCATTAGTTTCATTTGATGAACAATGGCTAGACTTCCGGTGAGAACACCAAAAACAAGACTAGGTTGGCATGCTCATGGGGAGCCTCCTTGATGTCGAAGTCCATGATGCGCTTAGACCAAGGAAATGTATAATGCACTTGATAGGGAGATGCATCAAGATTATGTACTAAAAGTAAGACATTTTCACAGGGTATCTGTACACCTGGAGTCCTAGGAGTATGACATTATGGAGTTTGGGAAGTGATCACGTCAAATACAGGAGTCTGACATTAAGAATGATCGTAGCCACCATAAGATCCCGAAGGACTTACTTCCTTCCTATTACAACTGGAATTGAAAGGCAACATGCAATATGTTGCCAGTTGATAGTACAATCATATTACGACAGCCATCTGGTCTCAGGGGCCTAGCAAAGCTAAACAAGGAATCATGCATTTACTTAGACTGTTAAGGACTTTGAGAATGAGGATCTCCAAATAGACCTTTATATATGCTGAGTGCTCCCTGCTCTTCTTTTTTTTAAAAAAAAACAAAACAAAACAAAAGGGTAACTGCTCCCTGAGTTAAAGGAGTCAGGTGTACCTCCCTTTCTAGGCAAAGGACCTTTGAGGTCAGGCAACGTGCAGGTCTGACACAAGATTGCCTTGGCTAGCATACCCATTCTCTCTCCCTCCCTCTAGTGAGGTCCAATCCATATATGTTACGGAAACATATATCCAGATGGGCACAGAATGGCAAATGAAATGTCTGGATAAGCATGTTAATCTTGTATGTGTCACTGAACATAATAATGTGCAACACATGCACCAAGTGGAGGACAATGTTACAATCATGCTTGACACAGCTATGGCATAAACAAGGTAAAGATCATTTGAAGACTGTTCCAACATAGGGATAAAATCACTCATTATTCAAGGAATTTAGCACAGAAAACAAATTTATTTACTTTAGGGATTTTCAATGTTTAAGTTTCACAAATTTAGTTTAGTGACTCGTGCGAAATGAGACCAGATTTTGGGGGATTTGGTTGGGGAAGGACAAGCACATAATACTAGAGTTGGGCAAAGCTAACCTGACACGATTACCAACCCGAAACTGACACGAAGTTAAGTGGGTTTGGGTAAAAATTTTCAACCCATTTAATTAAATGGGTTGACACGTTCAATATGTTTAATTAAATGAGTTAGGTTCAGGTTGAGATTCTCAACACGAAAAAATACATATTTCCTGTTTAGTTAAATGGGTTAAACAAGTCAACTCATTTTCCCATTTATCATTTATCCGTTTACTGTTGTATTAGACAATACAACACCATCACCACCACCACCTCCCAGTGTAGGTCCCGCTTTCGCGGGGTTTGGGGAGATTTAACTATAGACAACCTTTCCTCTACCAGAATTTCTACCCGTAGAGAGACTGATTCTGTTATATTAGACAATAAGAATACAAAATTTTTAAAAATTAAAAATGTTAATTATAATGGATAAGGGGAGTTTTAGAGAGTAATTGCTTAATGTGATATGTAAACTTAAGTTTTAATGCTACGTAATAACGTAATAATTTAAAATGTTAAATGTATAAATAGGCAATTAGGTGACTGAACTCAACTTGTTTATCTTAAACGGATTAAGCGAGTCAACCCATTTATTTTTAAACGGATACAGGTCAAGGTTTTCCAACCCATTTAATAAACGGGTTAATTCAGATCTAGGGATTCTCAACCCATTTAAGTTTGACATGAACTCAATCCGACATAACCTATGACCCAGCTCTACATAATACTGGTCATATGGGCTGCCTTTCAAGACTACAAATATCATTATCACAATAGCAATATAAGCGACGCTTTGCCCCCCCCCCCCCTTCCCCAAAAAAAGGAGGATTAAAAAAAGAAGTCATATGTTATGTTGTGTTACGTGAGTGTCGCATATCACCAGAAGCGACCTAAAAACAACCATGTCTACACAAGCAGAAAAATGGAAAGCTAAAAGGGGAAACAAAAGGCTATAGCAATACAAGTCAGGAGACATGAAAGCACAATTGCATAGTTCAACTTAATAGTGTAAGGCATTCACATTGCACAAAAGTATGCACAGCCAGTTCAGCAGGGTGCTTGGAGTACTGCATGGGCTGCGCCAATCATAAAGAGAGTAGTTGAACACTCAATACTGGAGGTGGGCTCCCTCCTAGTAGTTGAGGCCATCCGTAAATACATGGAGAGCTCTGCTCCTGACAAACTTCATTATAAGACAATTGATCTATGAAGGAAATGCTTTCCCACCCATGGAAGGTCCAGGTACAAAAGATTGATAATAAGGGCTACCGTACTGCAAACTGGTAGATAAAATTTACGGATATCCATCCAGAGGGCCACTATTTCCTTCAAGAGCTACAAAACAGGCTTACTCTGATTCTTTTGAGATGTGACATCAACTCTCCCCTCTGCACCTAAAAGATGATATAGTATGTGGGCAGCTCAATATGGTTCAAAAGGAGGGGGGAAAGAGAGCGCTTCATTGGAATAGCCATGTCTGACTCTCAGACTACATCAATTCCGATCCCAGCAGACAGTATCAGTAAAAACAATCTCATGTTGATTATTCAAGGCACCATGGGCAGCCATACAATCCTTCTTTACCCTCAAAGAGATGGAGGGAAGGGAGGAACCAAAATGTGCCCTGAAATCCTTTTTTTATTCCAGGAACAACTATAACTAGCTTACAAGCAGATGAGACTCTTTCAAAACAGAAAAAAATTCCTCAGACATACCTTTGACATCCCCAGCGTTCACATATTTGCGAAACGAACTGCCAATAGTTCCTTGATTCCTGATTTGTTATGAAAAATGCCTACAAAAGTATCGATTTAGGCGAATCTTTTACACACAGACCAAGACAACAACCATAAATAGAATCAAGTAAGAAAGAACAATAAAAACATTGAGTTACCTTTCCGGCTACAGCAACATTACAAGAAACAAGAGCTTCTGCAGCACAAACATGAGCATGGGCCAAGTTCTCAACGTAGGTGAAGTCAGACAGATTATCACCGCTGCCTAAAATAAACTGAAATCGGAAAGTTGTCTATCAATCAAAAGTCATAAAGAAGAGCACTAGACAATCGATATGCTGGGTTTACGGCTTATTGAGAGGGAATAAAAGACGCAACAATTCTGCAGGAAACAGAACATAAAGAAAGTGGGCACTCATTGTGAGCAGCTAAGAAGCACGGACACTCTCCACGGCTTCACGTATCCGTGTCCAACACGTGTCGGACACGAACACTCCCGGACACTCTTTGGACGCTCTCAAATGCATGAAGCATATATAGACAACATGAAGAAATTAGGTTATGTTATTGATAGTTGTAGAATGCATAGATTATGAACAATTTGCAATTGTTCTCATCCAAACTTGATCCTCTCAAGGATGAAGGCACAAGCCAAATTATAAACATATAGGTAATAGAATAAATATTTTCTAACCACCAAGTGTCCACTTTACGTGTCGTGTCCTACTTTTCAAAAAGATCACGTGTCCGCGTGTCGGTGTCGTGTCGTATCCGTGTCATGTATCAGTGTTCGTGCTTCTTAGGACTGAGCAAAAGCATGACTTGAACATGGGGGCATGGGGGGAGAAGGGGAAAGGACAGAGAGAGAAGAATGCCTGCAAATTGAAATGTTGCAATAAGAATATGCAAATTAGCAAGTCAAGCCCATTATTCTACTAAATAACAATCCGTGATGTACTCCCCCCCCCCCCCAAATCCTCTTCCAAAAACAAAAAAAGCGCAACCGTCAAGCATGAGACAATTCTATGGAGAAAATTTTGGAAATGAAGAATTACCAGACCTTTGCCCAAAAGGAGTTTGCTTGGTTCACCAGAAAATGCATGATAAACGTATCTCTTGGACCAAAGACATTGCTGGGGCGGATTGCACATGTCAATAGTCCATCATTGTCATTGGCAGCCAAAATTATTGCCTCTGCTTGCGCCTTCATCTCTAGCAGAATGTCTTCATACTGCATCACAATACTGACATGTTTCAGAATTATGAATTAAAAATAAAAGATGACTCTTGAGACCAAGACTTACCTTCGAGGGGTAGTTCACAGATTCATTCCCATATCGTATATGATGTGAACCATCAAAGACAACATCAGCAGAACTGTTGTATGTCAGACATTTTACTTTACTCTCCCGGCAAGCAGTCACAATATTTTTTGCACCTGGTTCATGACAGGAATATAAAGTAATGATCGAGAACTCCAATGTAAGTATGTTCTTCACTTCAAAAGAAATTACCTTGAACAAGGATCTTGTAACATTCATAAACATCGTACGTGAATCCATCAATTGTTTCGGCATAGAAAACAACGGATGAACCAGCAAAAGCTGAAAAATGTAACAACACGCAAACAACTTAGTATTCACAGCTTAATCACAGCAATATGAATGCAAACTGAGACGTCACATTCAATCACAAGGAAGACTGAATCGTAACAGCCATTGATCAAGTCTGGGTAGAATTTGACACTAACAGCAGGCAATATTTAGTCGCAGGTTCTCTAGTTTAGGTTAAAGAACATAATGAGCAAACCTAACCCACGTAAATGGTGGGTAACCATCTAGTCAATGTACCTAAGAATGTTTACCCAACAAGGGGGAGATGAAGAAACAGAGAGCTCTAAGAACACCATATCATAGTATCAAACAACGGAATTCACACTTTACAATAACAATACCCACTTTATATATCGACATTTTCATCAAATGGGTTCAAATTTCCACAACCCTCAACACGATCAAAAGATTTCAAGCTGAATTCCAGAAATCCAAAAAACAGCATATACCTTTAACGAGCTGAGACTTATCACGAACATCAGCTTGAAAGTGGGAGACGAGGCCACTCGAGACAGCGTCAGAAATGGCGGATTTCTGCTCGACGTGTAGACTGGGTGACGAATCGGCGATGCGGATGATCCAATTTTCAAGACGCAAGAGTCTCTGAACAAGGAATCGTCCAATGAAGCCTTGGCCGCCGATAACAACGCAGGTGGTCCTAGGGTTATGGTTTGCGCCTCCGCCGGCGCCGACGTGATCGTCCATCGCCGTCGCTTCTCGACCAGCCCTCGATCGATCAACCAGTGCAGAACGAAGGAAAGAGGAGAGAGAAAATGGCGGGGAAAAGTGAAGATCAAGGGGTTTTGAAAAGGGGAGATTGATTTGATTTGATTGGTTGGGGGTGGGGCTGAAGGGAGGAAAATGGTGGAGCCCTAGAGAGAGAGAGAAAGAGAGAGAGAGAGGGAGATGTGTGTTAGGAGGACACTGGCGTCACCATGCCCGCCGCTGCCTCGACAACCTCAACCTGCTCACAACAATTCGTAACTTTTCAGTTCATACTATACATTTATTTTGTTTCCTACATAAATATTTTGATCATAACTATGAGTAATTGTGAAATTATTTTATTCGACATTAGTATTTTATATAGCGTTTAATATTTTGATTGACTATAAATTTATTTTTTCATATATTAGTTGTTTGATTGTGTGTACCAATTTATATATAACAAACTTTTTTTATGGACTGACATAGTAAGTCAAAAGGTTTTCAGACAAAATTTATCCGGCAGCGTCCGGCGGAATCACACTATACGTCGGAATTTCAATTTTTAAAAATTTGGGAAAAATTCATTGAAATTTTCGTGCGGAAAACTTTCGAAGTCCTTTGAAATTCCTTCGGAACTGTTAGTTTCGATTATAGATTCGTCAATTTTTTTTTTAATTATAAAACCAAAGTGCCCAACTTCACAAGCTTTTTGCGATGTAGCTAATATACAATAAATTCTCATTATTAAAATTAAATTCGGAATCTCATTATTAATATTAAGTTCTACTTAATTAATAAAAAATCACATTCTTTAACAACAAATTAAAGTACAAAATTAAAAACTAATTATCAACTTAAAAAACTAAGATCGTCGTAGCAAACTAATTCTACAAACTGTTAAATTTACGAAATTACATACGAACTAATTATACAAACTATCAAATTCAACATATATACCTAATTCACTTCAAATTTAGGTAGAAACTACACAAATGAAACCTTTCTCGATAAATCGACGGCAAATGACGAGGGGAGGGGGACGGTGACAAAGGCAACGCTAACAGCAACAACCCACAGTGGGAGGTGATGGTGGGCGGTCATTGCTGATGCACTGCTCTCTCGCTCTCTCTATATGTATTTTTTGTTAAGCAATCAGCAAAAAATGAGGTTTTGAGACGAAATTTGTATGAGAAATTCCGACGGAACTCTATCGAAAATTCAAAATTTTTCAATTTTCCCTCCATATAACTTAGTGTCAATTTTTTCAAAATTCTAAAAATATTTTCCAATGAAAATTCGGTCGAAATGCTGTCATAATTCAATCGGAACATCTGTCATAATTTCAGAAAATCTGTCAAAGTTCGTCGAAATTCTATCGGAGACTCCGACGGACTTGGTTTCAGTCGGAATATTCTGCTGGAATAAAGTGGATTTTTAGTAGTGAATTACATTGCACACTCAATAGTCTTGACAACAAAAATAGCTCACATGATTGTATTATGTCTTGGTATAACTTAACTAAGTCGGTTCATTTGCGTACAATTAATGCGATGCAAACATGTCTTTCCTGTTCTATTTGGGACATTGTCCCATCGTGATTAAGATACTGAGATCCCAAAAATCTTCGAAAAGAGATGTCATCATTGTATGATTCATTAAAAAAAAGAAAGTTATTATGATCATTTATAGTATAATTGTGAAAATCTTATTCTTTGAATTTGGAAAGAGATTGTTCAAGAATTTATATCCAATAAGCTCCTAACATTAATGCTTGCAATAGACATGGACAAAATTTGTGATTCACAGTTTCTGAATGATGTGAATAAAATCCGCCTGTTGCCACCCAATGTAAAGAATATAAAAATAGGTGTTATCCCACATTAATAAAATAGAAGTCATTGAGAATGGTTATAAGCTATTGAGTTGCTCTATCCATTGCCAATTGGTTTTGGGTTAGAATCTCACTTGACTTATATGAATAGCTCACCAATGTTGTGCTTAATCTCGATTTGTCATCGTCTCCCGTAGGATCGTGCCACGTGTTTGGCATTGTCAGTAGCGCGCATGTGAGGGGGGCATGTAAATGGGTGCTATCCCACATTAATAAAATAGAAGACCTTGAACATGCTTATAAGCTATTGAGTTAGTCCACCCATTGCTAATTAGTTTTAGGTTGGAAGGTCATTTGACTTATATGCATGGCGCGGCTATGTAATTGTTAAAGCTCCACTTTATATAAAATTTAACACCTACACAACAATATGGGTTGGCTTTAGGTAATGAGTTAACAAACGAACATGGGTCCTACTTACTCAGGTCCACGACCAAAAAATGAAAAATATGTAAATTACCAAAATCTCCTTTTCTGCTACGACATTAATTCCCTTTTCCATTTCTTTCATTTTCGGACAATTCTGAAAAATCTATTATTTTCCTTCACTGGTTTGAGTGCCGGAGGAGTCTTCCTCAAAAACACTCTCGAGTCTATCCGTTGTGTGAATCGAGATACGAGCTAGATGATTAATCAACAAAATTTATTTGTGTAAATTCACCATCTAAAGACGCACAACTAACGTTATCCATAAACACATAATATTCCTAAAAAGACCTTAGACTACATATCTATCTCCAAAGTATCTCACCTCATGCATAGAATATGTTTATGACATACTTGCTTCCCCCCCCCCCCCAAAAAACAAGTCACAACCACCCATGGGGTTCACCAACCAGATATAATCAAATCTTAAGCCACAAGTGACCAAAAAAAAAAGGAAATTTTGTGTTCAACAACCAAGAGTGTGTAGGGTTGTAAATGAATTTCTCAACACTTATGTTACATATCTGAATCTATAAATCCAACAATGTTATATAATTTTATAAAAAGCTTTTATTTTTAGCAATAGAATTATAAAATAGAAGGGGCTTAAAATATTTTTAAAATTGTCATATATAGTAAGTCGGATTTATAGACTCGAGACTACTACTACATAGTTTTTATGATTTCGTTTAATACTAAACTAAATCAAGATTGTATACTTGAATATTTCTTTCACTGTATTCATTATTATTTTGGCAATTACACATTTTTTTATTACAGTAAAATAACAATTAGAATAAATGCAATTTTTTGTGCGTGATTTTCTTACAAAAACTTTATATGAGATAAACTTCTTGATGTTTGGAGGCATTGGACTGACCACTGGCCATTTTAGAGTATTTTTTTTGCTGTGTAGGTAGCTAATAATTCATCTGATTGTGTCAAAATAAGTAAATAATAATCTGTATAACTGTCTTTTTTTTTCTTTTTTTTTTTTTGCAAGGGAAAGGAACACTTGTTACACGTAATTGATTAAGCGTAAATTGTCATACGACACTTACAATGTATACTCGACTAAAATAAATACAATCTTGAATGTTAGAATCACATTTCAAAATAAAAAATACTAACTTAAAATCCACCGATCGCCCGTCTTTCACTATCGCTGTTTCCTAGTACAGTATGGGGAAGAGATCCACAGATATGTGACAAAATCTCAATCAAGATTAATTTGTTTCCTCGTATAACTATCTTATATAAGACCTATTAATAAAATAAATGAAATCTCAAAAGTATTGTACACATTTTTGCCCTTAAAACCACAATATTATGCACATTTTTACTATACAAGTATGAAAGCAATTTTTTTTTCTTACCAGTGATAGTGAGAGCCAAACCAAATTACATACCAATCTCAACCTAAGTGGTGTTTGTTATCATTACGATGATTAGTTAGTCTTGTGGGAGACTGTATCCATAAGATTATCAGAATGTATAGTGACTTTTACCAGTAATTAGAATGATTAATAGGTTATTCACGAATATTGGTGATAAAAAGTCGTCGTAAATGAATTATAAGTCATTCTCAAATTAAAAAGTCACTCGAAAATTTAGTAACCTCGAGTCTTTAAAAAGTTATACCCTTAAAAAAAATCAGTCTCACAATAAATTTTTACCTTTTATGCAAGATTGTCTGCAGTATAATTTTGTCTTTTTTTTATACGAATAAAATGCAAGACAGATATAGGTAGATGCCGGACCTAAATCTTTGATAATAACTATCATAATCTTTATTAATTAAGTTAATTTACATCCACTTATTCATGAATTTTTGTTGAATAGGGGGGGGGGGGTTGGCTCAACCTACAGAGAGTGATGGAATATAGGGGTACGGCAAGTAATAATTTGGTGGGGTTTTTAACAACCAAAAAATTATTTTAATGGATTTTAAAATTGAATTAAATTAAATTGAACAAGAAAAACACACAAGTAGTGGCGAGAAAGCAAAAAAGGGTGCCTCCCAAACTTTGTGCCCATCAGTTCTTCCTTCCCCATCTCTCTCTTTTTCTCTCTCTTCTGGGTTGCGCGTACGATCCCAAAGGTCTCCAATGCTATGTCTTCTTTTTCTTGTTCTAGGGTTTGTCTCTGCTTGTTCTTATCTAAATTTGATTTTAAGAAGAACCCAATAATGCCCGATTGGATTCACGGGTCTGTCTGTGTGTTTCTTATTTGCCCTGTTGAAGTTTGATTTATTCTGCTAAGTGGGTCTGTGATCTGTTCTGAATTGTTGACTCTTTGTGATCTAAAATCAATAGTAGTCAAAGGTTTAGTCTTTTCTGTATTTTTGTTTGATTTTTTCTTTTTTTTTGGGCGTTGGTTTCTATTTGTATTTTCAAGTACCCCATGTTTGAGAATTCTGATTTTATGGGTTGAAACTGGGGCTTGGGAATTTTGGGAAACTGAATTAGGTAATTAGTTGTACTTTTGAGATGATTTCTGCTCATGGGTACCCCATCTTTGCTAATGTTTTAGGGTGATTTTTTTGGGGGGGGGGGGGTTGCTGTTGCTTTTTGAATTTTAATTGAATGTGTGCACCGACATGAATGATTTCATCTTCACCTCAATCTCCATGTAGACTGTTAGCAATGCCACAACTATGAAACTTTACTTCTAGAGAGAGATCCCATATGACGGGCTTTACCATGTGATCTGCCAAATATGATTCATTCTCAAATCTCGATTGATTATGAGAAATTTAGTCCTATGAGTAAAGATGCATCGTTTCATGTGTTTGCGGATTTGGGATCTTTATTTTGCTGCAGATGAGGCATGTTTTCGTACTTGATTAAGATATTATAGCTATGTTTATTGTGTATTATACAAGGTTTGGTTCTATTGATCACCCCCCCCCCCCGGGCATTTGCAAGTGATTCGAGTCAGCCTGACCATAGGAAGGTATGATTTTGAACTGATATGGTTATGGTTTTGTGGTGAATTTCAGATGAGAGATGAGGTTGGTGTATCACATGGAGTAAGACAACTTTGCCTGAGGAAAAGTCTTCTATATGGATTGATGCGGTGCTTGTCTATACCATTTAAGACATTGCACTTTGCGGGTCAGACCCTTGGTGTGACAAAACTTCTGTGCAATATTTCCTGTATATCGTCCACATTACAAATTGAATTGGTAAGCTGGTCTTCATAATGCTTCTCTTTTTTCAGAAAGTTTGCTGTTTAAATTCACTGTATTTAGCACTTCTCGCCCCACCTTTTTTTCCCTTCTGATGATAAGAAAACAACAACAATGACAATTATGACAACAGCAAGCACAACAGTGACAGCAACAGCAACACGAAGCATGAGTTATACTGAGGCCAGGCTTGGGAGATGAAGATGAGGAAACCCTAACCCTGTAGCTAAAGATTATGTTTCTATGATGGCATTCATAGTTTTTCCCCAAAAAAGGATTTGTTTTAGGGCTTGTCATTGTATTCTTTGAAACTAGAAAAAAATGTCAATGTAACTTTTCGGTGAAAGCAAACAACCTTGAAAGGGGGGGGGGGTTGAATTGGTCTTGGAAAAAAGGTTAGCAGCTGTTGATATGATAAAGGAGGCATCAAATGCATTCACTGCTACCCAACATTGGTATGGATAGATCCCTTTGAGGACTAAGTCATGTATCTTTGTGGATTCGGGGATGAAGCATGAAGTTGATATCCAAGAATTAAATAATTACAGTAATTGGTGTGGTGGCTATTAATTTTTGTGGTTTGTTGGTTGAAAGCTCTGGTGCAGGAATTATTGTACTGCTTTGGGCAGTTGCTTCTGTTGAGATTGACTATTTGGTTGAGGATAACACCTGCAGCTGGAAGGTGATTAGAAAGGACTTGCACTTTTGGGGATTGTTTTTTTATTTATCAATTTGCTCCTTCACAATATGCCTATGGGAAAATACTTCTTGTGGGCGGGAATGACCTTTATTTATTTTGTGGATATAAGTAATCCATATTGCTTAACACGCTGGCTACTATCAGACGAATTATTAATTCTGCCTTAGTATAGGCGACTCAAGTGGCTGAACTTAAAGGGGCTTCTTATAGTTGAAGTTGGATTTTAAGGGTACGCAGCCTTACTGATTAGCGGATGAGGATGCTCAAATTATTGCCACTGGGGTTTTCTTCTAATAGGTTGTTTCCCCAGTTTGGGTTTGGTGCTGTTATTCAGTATGCCTCCCTATAGCAGCTGTACCGAATTTGCTCACAGGTTCACTGTTGTTATTATTATTTTTTTAATCTTTGTGGTTTTTGCTTTTCTGAGCCAACCCATTTATTCTTATGTGTAATACTACTTTATTTTCCTTAGGTACCATGTCTGAGAGACAACTATGCTTATATCTTACATGATGAAAATACTGGCACTGTTGGGGTAGTTGATCCATCAGAAGCTGCTCCTATTATTGAAGCTCTGACCAAAAAGAATATAAACCTGAATTACATATTGAATACCCATCATCACAGTGATCACACTGGTGGGAACGTTGAGCTGAAAGAAAGGTATGGTGCAAAGGTATGGCATATGTTTTGTATTCCTTGTGATGGTTTATTATTAGGTGGCATATTTTATATTTTAAAAAGTATACTATGTACCACCTCTAAAACTGATCTAAGTGATTAATTATTTTACATCTCAAAAGCAGCTACGGTATGATTGGATGATTTCAATGTAGTCATCCTTGATCCTCATTTTTAACCGTCTTTCAGCATCTAATTTCATGTATGCATTATAATATCTCGTCTCCCATGTTTAATTCTGTATCTAAACTCTAAAGCTTGTGGTTTTCTGTTTTACATAGGTGATTGGCTCAGGGATAGACAGGGAGAGAATTCCAGGGATTGATATAGCCTTGAAAGATGGTGATAGGTGGATGTTTGCAGGCCACGAGGTTTATGTACTGGGAACACCTGGCCATACGGACGGTATGTTCCTTGCAAAACCGATTCTGTTTGGAACTTTGTTTTAGGCATGTGCTCTTTACTTGCGTTGTGTCGTGAATGTTTCTTTTTTTGCTGTTGCTGCTGCCTGCTGATCCTTGGATCTTAACTGTTAGTGATGGATTTAGCGGAAATGGTGAATTTATGTTTTTCTTGTAGCAGATCATCTCCCTTTTAAACGTTTCGAAACTGGTGAATGCTTAGGTTAAGCTTCTGAAAAAATGTGATGGCTGTTTCTTTTGTCTGAAGCTAGTTTTCTGCACCAGTAATTTTTGTCTTCTTCCTGCGTCTGAGCTATCATGAGTCTCTTTTTTCTCTCCCATTTCCAGCAGTTGCCCTTTGTTGTTATGGATTGTGCAGTAGGATCTATCAGATTACTCCGTCTTTGGGAATCCAGGAGGTCCTGTCTTTCAGCACTGTCCTCTTTCTGTTTGATGCTTCCCTTTCTTTTCTTCTCCACTCGTAATTTTCTAGAATCTACATCTAAAAGTTCTCTATTTCTTGCATTTCTGGCATTTTGTCTACTGGGTCTTGATTGCCTAAATTTTCTGCTGCTGGCAGTGGTGTCTCAATTGGAGCTTAGCTGGCCGACTAGTTTCTTGCCTGCTGTGATGTGTTCTTTTTTGGTTGGATTCGTCAACTACCAATCTATTGCCTGATGAATTTATTTGGATGTTTGATTGTTGTCTTGCTCCATGTTTTTGGTCCTTGGGGTTCGCACTAACCTGTTTTTTTGGGTGCATGTTGGTGCCTTCTGCGCGTGCCTGCATGGTTGTTCCCTCTGCTTGATTGTCTTCTTCTTGTTAGGCTGTTTTTGTTGGTTATGCGGTTCCCCCTTCTGGTTCTCAGTTGTGGTTGCCTGCACTTAAAAAAAAAAAAAAACATTGAAGTGAGCTGCAGGTGGTTGCTGCCCCCCCCCCCCCCGGCCCTGTATGAGAGGGTCAGGACATTTGTCCACATCATGCAAAATTTCAAGTTGTTCATCAACGGATTGGAGGAGGATGTATTGAAGATGTCCAATGATGGGAGGGATAGAAAATTTATGTCTGCCTTGCTGGGCAAGTGCCCGGTGGCAAGATGTACAATTTTATCAGCATTTATGGATCAGGATTGTCTTGGTTTAATAAACTCAAAGTTAATGCGTCCACTTTTTCCTTAAAGTTAAGGTGAACCAAGTGTCCAACATCCTCTAATGAACTGCAATGAAAAAGGGAATGGAAGATTTGTGATTGTTCCTGCTAATTCAGGAATTTAAGGGTTTTTTCCTCCCTTTCTCTGGAAGCCCTTATTGTATGTACTTGGAATTGTCCTCATTCGATGTTGCAATGATGAGGCACGCAATTCCCCTTACTATGGCCTTGGAAGGTTCTTTTGAGTAGTTACATGTGTCTTTTTTGAGTCATTCTGTGCTGAGTGCTACACATGATGCTCTACTCCTGCGCCCTCCAAGCCTGTTATCACCACCAGTCCTGGTTGCTACCCCACTCCTGGGTTTACACGAGAGCCTTGCCACTTCGCTGATGGAACTTTGATTCAGTTACTTTTTATACTGCTGAAATGACTTGATTAAGTGTGAAAACTGGGTTTGGATGAACTAGTGACATTACAGGAGAGGGTGAGTGGGTAAGATAGAATTGTTCAAAAGCTATCTGGCCTCTCTTTTAAACATTAGAAAGATATGGTTGAATAATTGATTGTTAGAGGGAGTGACGTGACGAGTTAATAGCAGTCCTCTGAGTAGAGAACCCCAACAGCTGTGCATCTCCATTGACCTGATCCTAGTTATTCTATATTCCTCCTCTCCTTAATTCTCAATCCAATGTGTCTTCTCCTCCATTCAAGACCTAGCTTTTTGTGAATGTTTGATTTATTTGTTTCTCATGTAAGGAGGGGGCAGGATGTCTTGGTTTTCTAAAAAGGCATATCAGCAATGATAAAACTTAACCTATTAGAGTCATTTCGGGTTGTCTAGGGGCTTCTAGAACATGCATTTTGCTTCTAGCTCTGCCAATATTTGAGATTATGTCCTTTCGCAGATGATCACTTCTCGTGGTCTGCTTTCCTTGTTGTTTCTTTGTTTGCATCTCCACTTGTGGGTAACCAACCATACTTTGTTGAGCGGTGTCCTTTGTATGCAAAGTTATTGAGCTTTTGTGACTTGTGCCAGCATTTATGGCAGCTCAGCTTGAGGTAGATTCTTTAGATAAAGGACTTAATCAGAAGATTTGCCAACAACAGATGAAACAGCCTTTGTGGACGCTAGACTGATAGGGTGTCCAGTATGAGTTGGGTTACTAACCATAACTAAGGGGGAATAAGAGGAAAGAAGGTGATAGAGTAACCAACACAGGGGGAACAAAGCCTATTATAGCAGTCCCAGATCTAGCATGACCACCATCTAGGCCGCACCCCTAATTTCAACCAAATAGAGAGAGGTCATAATACACACACACACACGCGCGCGCGCACACACACACACACACACACATTAAATAAAAAACCCAACTGAAATATAAGTAATAAAGTTGACCAAGATTGATTCAATTAAAAAGTCTGCACCGCTTGCCACTTGCCTGTTAGCCAATTGCCTCCCATTGCCAATAACAAGGTTGCAGCAGCTCACCAGTGGCTGATGAAGCCAGTCATGGCCCCTCTCTACTGTTTCTGTTCTATGGTGCCATGGTGTCCCGTCTTGGCCCTAATCCTGTCTTTGAGTGGGTGGCTGGATCTCGTGAACACACTTATTCGGAGCATGGCTCATCTTTGCCATCCTGACCCATATTATTTTGTCCTACCATTGAGACAACCTGAAAAAAAGGGTCAACCGCAACGCTAAATCAATTAATAAGTTGCTGCATCAATAATTTCTGGGTGCAATAGTATGTGCTGCCACCATAATAATTAATCCTTGTTCTATGCATAATCTCATTCTGGAGATATATTTTTGGCATATACTCTTGTTGATCTGTGTTGTAATTTCATCTTAGCAGGGCATATCTGTTTTTATTTTCCGGAATCTGGAGCCATTTTCACTGGAGACACGCTGTTCAGCTTATCTTGTGGGAAGCTCTTTGAAGGAACACCTGAAGAGGTGATTTTATGACTTTGATCTGCTTGGAGTGTTCCATGTATCTGATTTGAAATGAGGGTCCAACGTGGAGGGACTTTCACTGATCTTGCTTGCACGGTGTAGCTGGCGCCTCCACTCTAAGATACTGCATTTTCATTTTTCTTGGTCCCCCCAACCCCCCCAATAAAAGCTTGTCAAGCAGCAGAGTCATTGGTTTCCCGCATGCTTGGTCAGTGACCCTGTTGAGTCGGGAGTAGTGTTGCTTTTTTGAGAGTAGAGACAATGAGGCAACTTATCTTAGGCTTGGCTGCTTGGTTCAAATAAGCTTATAGTCATATTTTGGCTTCATCATAACATATTTCCAATGTGATTGCTGTCCTTATGCAGATGGCAGTATCTCTTAAAAAGATTATGTCCTTACCGGATGAGACAAGTATATATTGTGGGCACGAATATACCTCGGTAAGTTCTATTCGTCCTTGTCACAGCAAATGTTGTTTTCTCGCATCTGATGCGACTAACTGCTGTGTTAACAATTTGACAGAGTAATTCAAAGTTTGCTTTGTCTGTTGAGCCAAATAATGTGGCACTTCAGTCTTATGCTTCACGTGTGGCAAGTCTGCGTAATAAAGGTTTGCCAACGGTAATGTCTTGAACTTCTGTGCGATTTTTACCGGACTTCCCTATCTTGCTTAGTTTGGAATCTGCTTTCTGTAGTATCTTCCATTGATTTACTAATTGTCTTATGCATCATCCGTAAATGACATTCAATTAGTAATGTGGAATAAAACCCGATCTTGACTTTTCATTTCAGAACAACTAATCAAACCCAAGTTGATGCCCTCATCAGTCGTCACACAGAGGAAGGGTTAGATCTATGCCATTAGTGGGGTATAAAACTATAGATGCGCACCCTGAATTTGGAGATGCTTCCTTTGGATCTTAACTGTTCACCGCCCATTGCTCCATAGCAAATAAGCATAGGACTACCTAGCGATGGAATTTACTTTAATCTGCTATTGTTCTTCCTTGCCCTACTTGTAACTGACTGCTCGGAATTCTCCTTCTCTCAGACACCCACGACATTGAAGCTAGAAAAGTCATGTAATCCCTTCCTTCGGGTTTCAAGTGCTGAGATAAGGCAGTCGTTGAATATACCAGAGACGGCAGATGATGCTCAAGCTTTGCGTCTCATCCGCCAAGCAAAGGATGATTTTTAGTATGCATTTATGTGTAAATAAATCAATTGGTACGTCTAAATTTTTTTTGTCTAAAGCCAAAGGAGTTCATTCATACAAAATTATATTTTGCAATGCCTATGCAAGGCAAATGGAGTACATGAAATTGTTCCATCATATGTTGTAAATGGTGGCTCAGTTGGCTGAAAGATCTGTGTTGTGAACCCTGTTATACTGGCGTTTGAAGGAGAGGCCTTAACTCAGCCTCCCATTTTAAGGTTTTCCCCTCTGATTTTACGTTTCCTGTTTTTTTTTTTTTTTTTCCTTCCACTTTTTTCCCCCTACTTTTTGTTCCCTTCAATTTTTTTGTTGTCCTCATTGTCACTTCGTCACCGGATATTCCTCATTTATCTATCTTAACCTAGATATGTTAATGTTTTTAACCTATATATGTTAATGTATATATTTGAAAAAGAGGCCAATAACCTAAATCGACATCAAGTTAAATGCCGAGGAGCATTTGCTTTGTTGGCTTATAGCGTCCTCTCAATGTGCAGTCCAAGTTGAGGGGCTTACAATACATCCATGATGTAATATTATAAGCTGCCATTGCACCTTCAGTGATCAGTCTCGGGTCACCTTAAGCACCCTTCCCGTAGATTGAGGTCCCGAATACATTAGGTAGCAAGTACGATTTCCCCTTCCTTTCACATAAGAGGAACTAATCAAAATTGAGTTTTTGTTTGCCAGTTTGAATTGCTATCAATGTAGTCTATAGGGAACAAGATTGCTGCTTCCAATGAATTTGAGCACACAATAGTTTAACATTCCAATGGTACACACAGTATGCAAAATCCATTACACAAAGCGAAGCATCAGTAGTTAAGCCTGTAAGCTTTGTCAGTATCTCTTGTTTCCAAGTGAAGTCTATCATTGGATAAGGTTGGACCGACCTTTGTGATCATAGTTCATCCTACAAACAGAACAGTCAGATTCAGCACTTGATTTTCTTTCAATGTGACTAACTGAAAATTGGGGAGAATACGGCATTCGACTTACATGATAGTCATCCAAGTAGTCATGAGGATCATGCTGCAAAACCAACATAAGTTTGTTCAGCATTCTTATGTGTAGAGAATTCGTGTTCCTCGCACTTATGCATGTATTTAGGAGTTAGATTTGATAGTTTTCTTAAGAGTATGACATCGTTTTGTTACTCAAGCCAAGTTAACAGAACCCAAGTAACCAATTATATCCTCTCAAGGGATACACTTTCATCATTTAATTGTCGCTAACTCGATATGAATTAAGGGAGTCGCTCGCAGGAAAACCTTCAATGGACTACAAAAATGTAAAACTGTCACCTATTTCTTTTGTTGTAAAATGTAGAGTAGCCATTGCTTCGAATGTTGTGTATAGCAGAACACATACGTCATTGAAGTCTTAGAGGCTGAAGCCTCATGCATTAGGTCTCTTTTCAAATCTCGAGTCCTAAACTAACCTCATCTCAAGAATCAAATTAAACCTTTCCTTGATGTAATTTACTAGGCCTTGTAAACTGGTTAAGGGTTTGGCGTTGGCCCAATTGAAGCCTTGAAGGAAGGTCGGGGTTGGCTGCGCACCTTGCCTGTGGCTTCCCAGGTTCAGACCATGGGAAATCCCAATCCCAAGTGAAGGCAAACCTAATGCCGGTGAATGCAACTACACAAGTACAACATCTTAGGTTATTTATAGGAAAGTTTATAGAACAAATACCCTTCTTCTATGGCGCCTTCTGTCTCCTTGCCTTTGGTCTCTCTCCCTTCTTCTTCTTTCACCTTCTTCCCTTGCCCTTCTGGCTTCCTGCAGAAATGAAATTTCCGTGTGCTTAGAAACCTTGCATGTTCAACTGTGCTCTTTTTAGGCTGCATTGTTGTCTGCCAACTTTATGAAAATAAAGCCTCTCAAGCGCAAAAGATTAAGTGTTTGACACCTCGTCTTCCCGAGATTTTCTTTCTTTCTCTGCTTCCTCAAATGCCTCCTTTTCAGCCTGCCATGGATCACAAGCAACAGTCAGAGTTCACTGTTCACCTTCCCACATAGCTTGACCATACCTAACTAGACCAATACCCCAAAGTCTCGCCTAGGGAGGGAGCCAGATGTCAGATCACAAATGTATGTAGTCTTACATCAACGTAACTAAGGGACACACTGATATTAATGTATATGCTGAATACTTCTGTTTTTTCCTCCCAATAGGGAGAAAAATCAGAATCACTAAATTATCAAGCTGCAGCAGCAAAAGCAGAAACGAGAGTTTACAACCACACAAAAACAATAGTCTACGGACCCTAGATTCTCTTCATTTTTTTTAAAAAAAGATTGCCTACAATGCCATAACAAAGAAGGTAGAGGATGTTTTCTAAGTATGAGTGTCTGACAGGCAAAACAGAAGGTATAAATCTGTATCAAAAAATCTTCACCTACCTCTCTGTTATTGGAAAAATAATTTTCCACTATTTGTCTAGCATATTGAGGATCATCACAGATTAAGATGTTGTCAAACACTGAACCAGCCTTCACCTGCAAAGGTGCAAGTGTGTCAACATCACAAGCAACAGTGTTTCTGCTGTTGACATAAACACTAAATGTTGTACAGTCTACAAGTAAAATTAGCCACTGCTTGATGGTTAATCCAAGTGAGATAACCATATAACATGATACAACAATTCATCAAAACCGGTGCTAGATTGACAGCAATAAGATAATAAAGCAATTTCAAATCTAACCTGCCAAACTTCAATGCCAACATACTTTATGGGCTTCAACACATAAAGGTCTGGGTCATCTTCGAACTCTGCAAAAGACACAATATAGTCCCATTTGTCACTGAATATGACCCATGAGCAAATTTGCATGGCTCCCCCCCCCCCCCCCAAACCAAAAAAATAGATACTCTGAAAGTGGGGAAGGGAAAAACCGAGCTTTAACCAGGGAATAGTCTTCATTTGCAAGAAAAAATATAGAAGTTTCAACAAACAATATCGACTTTAGACTTATCCTCGTTACAACATGTAAATGCCCATCAGCCCATGCACTGAGCTGTTAGATTCTTAAGAACTGAGTATGGTTACCATGATACCTGGGTTATCTATCCATGGAGTCTTCCACTTTCCTTTATAGTTGGGATTCTTGATTTTCTGTTGGACAGAAACATTTCCAATGTAAGAGGCCAGAGAAACTCAATTAACTGACCATGCAAGGCACCTAAATTTCAGGAATTTCAAGTGGTATATCAAAAGCACCTTAGGCTTCCATGGTCCTTTGTAAGCTGGATTTGGGATCTTTGGCACCCTCCATATTCCATCTTCATCTTCATCCCAGTTATCAGGCTACTCATTAGCAAAAACAAAAAGAAAAAGAAAGAAAAAAATGGGTTAGGAATCTCATGCCCTGTAGCTCAAGTCATATTTTAATCGTCGCAAGTAATCTCCTGAACTGCATGATAACATCTTCCTATCAGAAGCTCTCCCATATCTTCAACTTAAAGGTAAGGTCAACTTTTCAAATCCTACTGAAAAATACAAATAAGACTAGCAAGGAAAGCTATGAACCTTTTTAGCCTTTGGATCTGGTATCTCAGGCGGAATTGAGTCATACCCCTGTAACAACGATTAGAAATGGCTGATAAAACAGATTTCATATAGGAGAAGTGTCAACCAATTATTCAGAATGCTAAAGAGAGTAGAATGGTACCTCGGGTTTCACATCATTAGGATCATCTATATATTCTCTATCATCCCAGTCCGCTGGCTGTGAGCAAGAAGATTAGAGATCCATATCAAAGTCGATTGTAAGGTGAAGTTGCAAACTATTCAAAACAACAATCAAGAAAGAATTTGAATGCAACTTACTTACCAAAAAAAAAAGAATTTGAATGCAACTGAGAGAACAAAAAGTTGCAGATACGAAGCAGCAATTTACATACGAGATCAAAATTTTTTCATAAGATCAATATTAGCCCTTAGCAGTAGGCCAAGATTTTAGATGATGCATGAGAACAACTAAATAGCATGCAACATTTTCCTTTTATTTAGAGTGAAGGTACAAAGTCCACACCTTTTTGGCCTTGACATCCTTAATTTTTCTAGGAGGAAGAATATCCCAGTCTGTATACAAGCTTCCTGCTTCTCTTTCGCGATTATCAACAAGGACACTGTAAGTTGCATCAGGCCGAATGATAAAGGTATAAAAATGCGTCAGTTTGTCAGTTTCACATTGCAAATCCTTTCTGATAGGATAATTCTGCCCCTGGTATGAAACAATTACATGAAGCTTCTTTGTCTGTGTGCCACAAATATCTGGTCCAAACATCAAACTGCAACCAGGAAAATCGAACAGAGAAAACTAATTCACTCATCAACATTTCATAAGAAAAGTTTAAAGCTTATGAATCTGAAATGGCTTTTTAAGAAAAGAATAAATAACAAACCTGTAAGGTGTATCACCGCCAAATTTCTTCTGATTCACATAACCAGAAAGAAGTTTTATGTAGCCTCCTCCACACTCAATATCCTGTTCAAACTTTACTGAGTACTGGACAACAAGAGTTCTGTTCTTGTTGCTGAATTCCGGAATTTTGGCTGATATAGCAAAATGCTTAGCATCATTATATGTCTGGATGCCTGCATCATTAGCATCATAATTTGCGGTCAGAATGAAGCCACTAAAGAATGCATAAACCTGGTATTCTACATCATTAGGTGACCAATTTACTATTCAGATGCATACTTAGCCTCTTTGATATTAATCTAGCCTCACAATGCTGCTAATTCCAAAGTCTTCGAAGCATATTTTCCAGTCTTTCCTTTTTCCTTTTTTTTTTTAAAGCAAACAGCTAGAAAAATTTGAAGGCAATAATCAGAATTTTACTACCTTTGTCATCAGGATCTCCAGACCATTTGCCAGCTGTGTGCTTAAATGTGCCCGCCTTACCCTCACTCCTCTTCCAATCCGATATTACCCAGCGATCCCTCCATCCATCTTCTCTTTTCCGTAAATTAAGAACAACATATGTGGATCAGTAATGCTTGTCAACTAACAACCGATCTTTCATATCAAATGATTTTGTAATAAACGATAAGCTTATTGATAAAAGGCCAGCTTTTTTATCAAACAAGAAACTTTATCTCCGCAATAATCCAACCCAATCAGATGTCAACTCAATAGAAACAGAGCAAGATTTCCAAAATAGTTAGTCAAAAGATGAATTCAAATACAACATTATACTCTTTACACTTGAGATCATATTTCAAATTTAAACAGCCCTTGATATATGCTTGGATACCTTCATATAGTATGAAACTCTAAACACTTAAAATCACACAAAGCTCCTTGATCTATGTTTTGATATCTAAATAAATATGACTCCTGAACACTTCAAGTCAGACTTCAAGGCCATGTTCTATGGTTAGATACCTGAATGTGCAACACTTACAGTTCAAATCTGATTTCAACCCAAAGTTCCTTTGCTCGAGGCTCAGAGACCAGGATACAACATGACACTTCGAACTTAAACTCAGATTTTTACCTAGGTGGCTCCATGTGCAGGTACCCCAATACAATATAACTCTTGAATACTTCAGATTTAAACTTGAACCCATATTACCACTGATCTATGCTTGGATACCCACACAGATTATGACACTGGAAGCTGAATTCTTCCCATCGGATTTCAAATCAAAGTGCCCTTGTTCTGCTTGGATACCCAGATACAACATGCCCCTTGAACACTTCAAGTACTATTAGAAACGCAAACAACTACCTAAAAGTATAACCGTGGTTCAACACTGTCACAGTTGCCCCAGATCCCTTGTACCCAAGCTGCAGAAACAAATTAGCTCTACTATGAAGAAGTGGCAAATCACAACTTTTTTTATGGACTTTGATTATGAACAAAGTCAAAGCTTTGCAAAAGAAATAGAGATTGATTGAAGCTGACAAATCATCAGAAACTAATGAAAATGAAGATTAATGAAGAAATAATTAAAGGGTACTGATAAATCACATACCATCAAATCTCTCTTCAAAGAAGATTTCAGCCTGAGCTGAGGGCAATAGCAAAGAAGAATGCAAGCTTAGCAGAAGCAGGAAGAGGAGCTGAAGCTCCGCCATGTTTCACTGGTGTTTATACACCACTCTGAGAGAGAGAGAGAGAGAGAGAGAGAGAGAGAGAGAGTAGTGAGGACTGAATTGCCCAGGCTGAGGTTGATGCTCTGAAGCACTAAAATGCTGTCTTTTCTTGATTTCTGTGGAGTAATTTATGATTCCTGTGTTTATATTATTATTTTCAAAAAGCTGTCTGAACTCCATTAGAAGTATCTAGAACATGGGAAACTACACATTTTCCCCGTTCTTTGCTTTGAATTTGCACAGTGGAATTTTATTAAATTTGGTATTTTATTTGACAAAATATTTCTGTGACTTCAAAATTTTCTTGATTTATATCATCATGATAAGCAAATTAATCAGTAATAGATCTTCAAGTAATCCAAAGACGAGATGAGCCTTCTTAAATTTGGTTTCTAATCAACTTAAATTATTTATATTTCAAAACAATTTAGGGGTGATCAAAATTGGTTAATTGAAAAGCCGGTTCGTAAAAATTGTGAATCGAAAACCGAATCGAAACTTTCGGTTAACCGAAATGGGTGAAGTAAATTTTTTGTTTCGTAAAAAATGTGAATCGTCACCGAACCGAAAAATTCGGTTAACCGGATTTTCGGTTTGGTTAATCGGATTTTCGGTTTCGGTTACTGGTTAACCGTTAATTTAAATTGTTAATTTTCAATTTTCAATTTTCAATTTTCACTCCCTTTTTTAATTAATTTAACTATTTGATATACCAAATATTAATTTACATATTATTGTATGTTTAGTCTTAACTTTTAATAGTTATAAAATCTACACTTCACCAATATAAAATTTATTTTTTTAAATAAAAGTGTAAGTTTTGGTTTCGGTCAATCATGCAGTTAACCGAATCTCAAATGGCCAAAACCGAAACCAAAACTGCAAATTTTTTTTGGTTCGATTAACCAAACCGAATTTTTTAGAATAATCAAACCGATTAACCGATTTTTCTATCTGATTTTTCGATTCAGTTTTCGGTTTCGATTTTTTTTCCCCTCAACCCTTAGTGTCCTGATAACTTTCATTGGGAATAGAAAATTGGCCGCCTTTTTTGCGGGGCAAATTGGGCCACCCATATTGGTCCTTTTGTAAGATCCAAAAAATGGATTGTGGAAGTCCAAGAAGGGATAGACCATGGATAGTTGGGTATATGTAGAGCTGCTTGTTGCCCCACCTAATTTCCTATGTGTCATGTAAGATTAATTCAATTGGCAAGTAATGCTCATGCAAGAAGTTGGGAAAAATATCATAATCTCATAGGACTAGTAGTGTCAAACTAAATACATAATTAAAAAATAAATATTTCTTATTCATATTTATTTACGAGACTCCTAAAAATATATGCTCTCAACCACTAAAATACAATCTAGCTAGGGTCTCAACCAAGCTATGTGTGGAGGAGTATTTGGGGTGACCATGGCGTGATTACGACAGGTTCGAGGTGGCTCATTGGTGATGGTCGGTCGGTTGACGTTTGGGAGGACAGATGGCTACCCCGTCCCAGGACCTTTAAGGTCATTACACCTAAACCGAGCTCTGTCGTGGGCATGCAGGTATGTGACCTCATTGATGTTAACTTGGGATGATGGCTTGAGTTGCAAGTAAGGATGTTATTTTTACCATGTGATGTTGATAATATTCTTGAGATCCCTTTATATAACTCATGCCTGAGGACAAGTTAGTTTGGCACTATACAACTAAAGGGATCTTCTCTGTCCACTCGGCTTAGTTATGGAGGCAAAGAGGGAGGATGTTGAATGCTCGAAGGGGGAAAGCAAGAAATTTTTGCATGCTCCAAACTGTGGTGGTGATATTCTGTTGGTGGGCGTGAAACAAGGTGCTGGTTTTGTTAATGTGGAGGTCGAAGAAGTGAGATCATGTCTCTTTGCACTCCATTGCATTAAGGAAACACTGAAACAGGCTATGATGGGCTGGTTGGAGAGGGACTGTCTCCAATCGACTCAGAAGGTGAGATCCACAATGCCCCCTGATAATTTTGTTGGCTTACTAATTCATGATAAGTTTGTGCTGCTTCTTTTAGTTATTTATCTTCATCTTTTGTGAAGAGAAGGAATAAAGTTGCACATGAGTTAGCTCACTGACAACCTATAATTTGTCTACCCATCGATTGCGGCATATATAATTGACCCATTGGTTGTCTCCCTATCGATTGCAATATTTTGTAATGTGGACCACGGAGGAGATGGCTTGGTCTATGACCTTGGACCAGATTATCTATGATTTTCAACGATCAATTATTTGGTCGGCTTTAGACGTCACAGCCCATGTTCTACCAGTTGTATAACACTGTTTTTGTTTTGATTAGTAGACCAGCCGAATGGAATTCACGCCTAAATCATGATAATTGGAGAGATCTCTTCAATGTGAAGTGTGAACTCTCTTTCTCAGTTAAACTTAAGAATCAACCTTTCTACTAGTAGAAACGCTTGGGATAAGGCTGCATATATTTGAATTTTCCCATACCTTACTGAAGCGGAACCCACACTAGATGTTCTTGTGTTTGTTGTAAACAAAGTTAAATTTGGGTCGAACTTGGAGCGATAATAGAACGAAAGCTCTGAGGCACCAATTTAAAGTTTAGATGAAAAACTTTATGCCCTATTACTGGATATGACAAAATCAGCATATGTGATCAGATGACTTACTTAGTACTGTCATATGTAGTAATGAACCGACAAATTCCCTGCAACTAACAATATGCATGATTTCAGAGATCAGAAGAAAGCAACCTTTCTATTCATCTCCTCCAAATCATTGTCAGTGTAAATTTCTGAGGCAGACAAGGTCCACCCTGGAAAGGGCAAAAGTAAGAATGAGCTTGAACTTCACTACACATTTCAAGTGCAACTAAAAAATGACCACAACGCCACCTATACGTTCAATCTGAAGGGGCGATCACTATACAGGGGACAAGGCAAAAGCTTCTGCACATAGCGAATGGCTGAGGAAGGGGAATGAGGGGAGAATCTGTATTCCTGCACCTATGTTTACCTTGCTGAACTTTGCTGCACTCAACTAACAAAAAATGAACCGCAAAATAATCTATCTTCTTCCTTTTGTTTCAACTGTCCGAACAGAAGGCGATGATTGTGAACCACTCCCCAGTGCAGCAGCAGCTGACTCAACATGGGTAAGGAGGAAATCATATATCTTCTTTCGCAACCGATCAATCATTTCACTTGAGACATGGGCTCTTTCTTCATCTTCTACTTTGCCATTGTCGTCTTCCTCTTCTTTGTCGACAGACCCTGCACCAATCTCATCCAACCAGTCATTCACACTCTTGAGCTGAGCCAGCATCCCTGCAATTTGCCCATTATCTGACAATGTTGACCTGTCCACATTAGCATCCAAGAACCGCTCCACAAATCCCAAGAACCAGTTCTGTGACTCAGTTTGCAGCTTCTCGGCCAAGTCCATGAACTCATCAAGCCCATTTCCTATTGTCCATTCTGGAGGAGGTGCAGTAACAACAGCCCGTGCCTTTGGCCCATCACCAGCTCTTCGTGGAGTGCCAGGAGAAGCAGCTTTGGAGCTAACAGAAGGGCGGGGTTTAGAGATGGGTCTTGGCGAAGTATTCCTGCTAGAGTTTTCAAGAACCAAGATGGGTTGATTTCCTGGGTTACTTCTCTGATTTTGTGATGGAGAGGAAGTGGCAAGTGAAGCTAATGTTGGTTGATCACTATAAATCAAGAAGGGTGATAAATCCGAGGCCAAAGCTGCATTAACCCATGAAGTTGCTTGTTTACGTCTCTCAGCTAGGGTCTTTAGTGTTTCTTCTGATAAGGTCTCTTCGCTTTCAGGGGATGAGCCAACTGAAGTTGTTTTAGATAGGAAACCGACTATCGTAAGAGCGTTCTTCAAGCTTAAGTGCAGAGCCAAGAATTGCTCCACTGCTGGTTGTGGGTCATCTTCCTTTGCTGATGTACATAGTTCAGAGAACTTGCTGCAAAGAGAAAAAAATGAGGGTTTATTTTCAACAAGTGAACCCATCAAAATCTCAGATAAATACAAGAAGCGGACAAAGGAATTCAGTAAAACGATTCAAACTTCCATATCCAACAAAAACGTACACAAGTTGTCTGCTTCACACAACTTTCATGATGCCTCACACAATGGAAGTGCTCGATAGCACCAGACAAAGCCACCATAAGTTGAAAAGACAGCCAAAGATAGACAACTGCATTCTATCAATTTCAGGAGCAGTAAAAGACATGCCTCATCCTGACAGAATTATTGCAGTGCAAATATGACAAATAATTGTGGAAGCATCTCAAGAGACACCCGCGGAATACATAATTACATGTCTTACTTGCTACTAATACCCCCTCCTTTTTTCTGTGGTCTCCAAAAGGGAATATAGTTAAGAAAATTGGGAGGGAGTCCAAAAGGGAATACAGTTAAGAAAATTGTGAGGGAATCCAAAAGGAAAATGGAAGAGAATGTACCATTGTTCGCGTGTCAGTAACATAGGTCACAGGTCGTGATAACTATGATCATGACGTACAAAGCTTATGCCATATATTCACTTGGAACTTTGTGAATTAGTTACATATCAACTCAGAAAGCACGATATGTAGACTATCCATACCCTGTTCTAAGGGAGGATCCTGACATAAAACAGCATGACAAGGAAGCGCAATAGGCAGCACCATCTTGTCATACCAGATACTGAAGGCAGTAAAACAGTTCTGGCATATCAAATATTTTCAGCAATGATATATCACCTTAGACATCGAAGAATACTCTCTGCAGCTGATGCTTCTTGCATTGCCTCTATTGCAGCAATTTGTGCAGAATCTCTAAGCTTTAAAACTTCCTGAGGTAAAAGAATCATAATATGAATGAACCGTTTGAACTTCTAAGCCCTCCGAAGTAAAATATAAGATGCAGCATTTTGAAAGAAAGTGAGTAGGGGAGGGCTCGAAAAGGCAATCAGCTACCAGAGACAGAAATAATTATTTGGAGAAATATATCAAATTGCTAGAAGATGATTTCATATTTTCATTCATTGTGGATCAGGCAACCGTTTCAGCATACCTGTCCAAGCTTCGTCACAGAGGAGGGAAGAGAGGTCCACAAAACACCGGCATCTATCAATCTTCTATTGCCAGCAGTGACCCTAACCAAATTGCCCGGGAACCCATCATTGGTATTATTATCCACTGATTTCCTCCCAATAGAAATTCTAGGTTTACTTGGTCTATCAAAATCATCCAATACTCCATTTGCAGCCTCCTTTTTTGCAGATGTTAGGCTTTTACTCTCCTCTTTTGACAACTTTGAGGATTTTTGGACTTTACTCTCTGCTTTGACCTGTGGGCGGTCATCTGTAGAGTTTCTCTTGGGCACCTGAATGATGAAAATTGATTGGTTTCCAAGGAAAGATAAGTAAAGCTTCAAAGTCCAAAATGCAAAAAGAAAATCATTGCTGAGGCAAAAGGTTATATCATTCTGCGTTTCAATGCATAATGAAGAGAACCTGATTACTTACAGGGCCTTCAATTAGAGATATAGGAAACAATACAAATGCGAATGACAATTATGGAGATCTTCATTTGTCAAAATTATGCAAAGAAACCTGACTATGCAGAGATCAGATATCTCATCGCTTCGCGTTTTGGATATTGTTTATGTAAAATATATCCAAGTCACGTCCAATAGATGCCAACGTGAATCATTGCTCGCCATTTTAGCTTTTGGTTGATCGATTAACCATTTTCCACATGACCCAAGATCCCAATCACTCTTTCTCAGGCAAAAGGTGAGGAAGGGCCAAGGGCTGAGGCATTCTCAAACAACTGACAGGGGGATAGCTTTTGAGCTAATCATCATTTTCCTTTTTTTTTGGGGGGGGGGGGGGGGGGCGGAAGGCAATGAGAAATCAGAAGGACAAATAAGATAGACAAGGTGCTTACAGAGGAACTCCGAGCTGGAGACATCAAATCATGTTTGCCAGCCTTCAAGTTTTCTCTCTTCTTTGTATCCATGTTTCCTTCCCAGCTCCTTCTCAGAGCCTTGGGTCCCATTTCAATAACCTGAATCAGCCTTTTGGGTGTACTCACAGCAGGCTGCTTTTTTGCTGTTGGACTCGCCCCACGTGCTGAATTAGCCTTCTCGGTCAGTCCCAATTTAGCAGACACCTTCTCCATTAACCCCAGCCTAGGAGTCACTCTGTCACTCTTGATCTTTGCCTGCTGCTTGATTCCATTTGAGAACTCGTCAAATGTGGGAGGAAGCGAATAACAACTACTAGGAGATGACGGAATAGCTTGAGAGCTTGATGTCATTATCCTTCCCAACGATTCCTTCCTATCCAACAAATTCCCAACAGGTTTGGGAGATGAGGACTTTGATCTAGAAATCAACAATGTTTTCTTTTCTAGCTGCTCATCTTTCCCACTGCTGTTCAATTTAGGGGGAGATTTCTGCTTACTAAACAATAACTTAGCAGGTGATTTCGACTTTTCACTACTTTTCAACCCAGGAGAGGAATTATTTAGGAACCCAAGAGAATGGGCTGCCACAATATCTTCTGGGGTACCAACACAAGGGTGCCTCCCCGGAACAAGCTTCACACCTCGAAGTATAGGGACTGGGGAGGCAGCCTCAAGCCTCTCGACATGAATGTACTGACCCAATTGAATTTTGTCACTAAGAATGAGATCATCTTGGTCATCAGGAAGAGCAACATAAGTAGCATGAGAAGAATCTGAAACCTTCAAATAAAACCCTTGGTTTTGGAACAGATCACCACCTGCCAGTGCTGGGATAATACTCACAACTTGCAATAAAGCTGACCTATGCTCACCAGTTACCTTAACATCTGTATTCATGTGTTGCAGAAGTTTCAAAAGAATACCAGGAACTAAAGTAGCCATGGTTGACGCCTTCAATGTGCATCACTCTTAAAGCCCTAAAATCTGCCTAATGTGCCAGATTTGAGGTTGTACCTGATGTCAAGATTCCACAGGAAAGCAAAGAATCAAAGTCAGTGCCCATTTTGAAGAAACTACTCAGAAATATGGCATTGAAGAGGGAGAAAGTTAGGTATATGGTAATAAAGGGAAAGAAAGAGAACCTACACCTTCCAATGAGATTTAGCAATACCAAATCTTATCATTTAATACAATGCCAAATCAATGCTTTTGCATTCTATTCTACCAATGTTCTCTCTAGGTTACAATACCAAATCAACCATCAACCATAGAGAAAATGGAAGTATGAATACAACAACCTAGCAGAAAATGCTTTCTCAAAACTCAAAAGCCTAGATAGAGAAATAACCTAATGGCCAATAAAATTTGATTACCATTGTAACCAATGAAAACACCCAAAAGCTCAAAACCCCAGATTTAAAAAATGGATCTCGGGTATGAAAATTGTCAGAAGCAGAGGAAGAAATTGACAACACAGGCAAAACCCATATGGGAAGTATCACCAAAAATAACATTAGTTAACGATCAAACACACCAACCAAAATAAAGCTCTTCAAAAATCACACAAACAAAAAAAATACAAAAACTTCAACACAATTACACAAACCCAGAAAAGAAATGCTGGTCATAGACCGCTTACCAGTGAATACAACGATGAAGAGCTCAAAATGGCAGTACCCTTTTGCCGTAAATTGAGTCTTCAACCAACCCACCAAGAATGAGAATCACAACCAAGAACCCACATGAGAAAATGTGAAGGGGGAGTAACAGAAGAAGACCAAAATGTTTAATAAGCATTAGTTGATCAACACACTTCAGAGATTTTTGAAAAAAGGGCAACTTTTTGAAAGTAGTAATGAGATTGAGAGAGACCTCACATAAGAAGTCTCTGAAAACACCAGATTTCAGGGCTTTTTGCAGAGAAAAAAGATGGGTTGGAGAAGAAGAAGTCTGCTGTCAATGCAGAGTTGTTAGAGAGAGAGAGAGAGAGAGGAGGTCGTGCCTTAACTCATGGAACCCAGAACCGCGGGCATAAAATTAAGGTAAGAAAAAAAGAATTAGGGGAGGTGTCCCATCTTCATTTGGGTTGATTTTACTTGCAAGCCAATGAAGCAGAAGCAAAAAATTTATGCACGAGTATCAGAAGCAATACTTTTTTTAAGCCAAAAAAATAAAATAAAAATTGCAGGTTATTATTTGCAGTAAACTGTTCTACAGAAGAATCTGAAATTCCTTTTTTTTTTTTTTTTGGTGGTAAGTGAATATGAAATTCTTTAAGTTTCACCATTAATAATATTCAAAGCCCTCTTTTTTAAGGGAAAAAATGTAGTTTTATTGCAGGGTTCACATTGAAGATTGAGATTATTTTGGATTTTGTGCATGGAGCTTAATGAAAATGAGAAAAAGAAAAAGTTTTATTGCAAATTAATTTATATAATTTAAATATTGGTGTTAATCTTGAAATATTTTAGCAATTGACTAATTTTCAAATCAGGATTTGTAGTTTAATTTATAATTTATAATCCTAGCTACTTCCTAGATAAAAGCATTACATGTTTAATTTAATTATTTTACACTCAATATAAGTACGTTTGACTAGACTAATATAAGAACGTGAAATCTAAAATTATATGCCTTTTAATTTATTATTTATATTTATATGAGGAAATAGGTTGTCTGAAATTAGTCTACTCACACACACCTAAGTTTTTAATAAATTATTCAAAAAAAAAAAAATTTAATTAAAAATACCCTGAAAAATTATTTTGAAAGTACTAAATTTTGAAAATAAATAAGAGTTATATTCTAGTGAACACAAATTAAAACATGTTACAATTTTAGAATATAGAGCTAATCAAATATATTTAAGTTTAAATGTTCATGAAAAAATTATTATTCCGGATTCCCTTCATCTCATATTCATTATCAAACACTCATTTCTGTGGTCCCATATTATTATCAAGATTTATTTTTCTAAAAATTTAACATTGTTTTAATTGGTTGAAAATTCATTTTAAAAATATAAATATACTTAATGTTTATTTTCGCATATTTTCTGAATTTGACTATAAGGTAAGATCAAATCCTACAATTTGATATGGTTCTCTCCTTTTAATTTCTTTTTGTTTTTTAAATGTAAATAATTATATTTTTTAATCTCTTCAAACGAAAATTACTTTTTGCCAATTTAAAATTGTTTTTCTCCACACACAAATTTAATATTTATTGGAGAGTGAAATTGGGGTGCATGTGGATGCCTAGATGGCAGAGAAGTGTGTCTCTCAGTAGCTTGAAGTGTTGCCTTTTCTTTTAACCCCTTTAATTAGAATTTATTTCTTTATAAAGTGGTGGTGGTAATAGTATTAATAACACTAATAATAGTTTGATCCAAACAAAAAAACAATAATAGTAATAGTAATAATAATAATAACAACAATAATAGTGCAGATTATATATATATATATATGTGTGTGTGTGTGTGTGTGTGTGTGTGTGTGTGTGTGTGTGGATGAATAATCCGAATATTTTGTTTATTTCATTTAATCATTGTATAGCCAACAAATGGTACAAAGTTGCTATTTTAGTTGTGCATTAGGTTTCATTTTTTCAACTTTTCTAAATATACTAATAAAGCGGATATCGAATTTTTATTAATACAATGTAGTATAACTAGATGAAAAATATTGCCTTGAAAATATGGGGTTCTAATGATAAAAATTAAAATGAACAAATCAAAATATTCGGTGCACTTTTAGTATACTTTTTTTTAGTAGTAATAGAGTTTTTGTTTGGTTTTTCTTGTAATCTTTGTGTATAATTATTTAATAATTATTTTCACATTTGTTTGATAATTTTAATTGAACTCCCAAAAATTTTAGAAAATAATATAACTATTTTTTTAAATACTTTCTAGATTCAATTACAATATCCTTACAATTTTTTTTGCAAGTATTGGTTACTATTTACATAGTAAATCATATAGAATGTTAATTTTTTTGGGTACATGCCAATCCTAGAATATAAAGTATTTAAAAAGATAATTAGTTTTTAATAGTTATTATTTAATAAAAGTCTTAGCATTGCCTTAATTATTGTTAATTAATAGAAACATAGGGTACCATGCTATCATTAAAGTTTTGAGTGATAAAGCAAGAAGTATTAGATTCTGCCTCTCTAATTATAAATTAATGACAAAGAATAAAGTGAATATTTAGCTTCACATTTACTCAAAATCTCCATGATTTTCATTAATTACAATTTTTTTAGTTTCATAATATATATGTAGTTCAAGTAGGTTTATCAAATTCAAAATGGTAATTTTTTTTTTGGAATTTGTATTAGTAATTTTAAGTTTAATTAATGGAAAAAAATAGAAATTGTATGAGATAATCAAATTAAATTCTGAAAAAAAATTATAAACCAAAATTATGAGCTAAGTCACTAATGAAAATTAAATAGAGTTTGATTAAAAATTCCAAACCATAATTATTGCAAGAATATGAAACCAAGCCTATAAGTTCTCAGTCTCTTTGAATTAATCTCTGCATCATAATTCTTATCAATTTATGAAAATTTATTTATTATCAAAATTGATAAAGAAAAAAAAATCAATATTGCATTATTGTATATTGAAAAGTATGAGGGAAAATGATAATATTTATTGTGTGTACAATGCTTCTTCTTTTCAGCTTTTTTTTCCCTTTTTGGGAGCAGAGATGAAAGAATACACAAAATCGGATAAGTATTTATTTATATCACTTTCTATTAAAATACAATAAAATTCGCACATACTATTTTAAAATTTATCCATTCAAATTTCTATTGGCATTTAACTTAAAGCTGGACAACGGGTTGGTTCGGATCGACTAATTTAATAAATGGGTCAATTTCATGTCAACCTTGAAAATAGTTTAAATTTACACAAAATTGAAAAACAATATGTTTTCAAGCTAAACGGTCAAATTATGTCGATTTCAGGTCGAAATCGGTTCGATTCGTATCAGGTTCGTGTTTCTTTCAGTAACTTTAGGTCGAGTTTGAGTTGGGTTATCGTGTCGGGTCAGGTTTTTACAGCTCTAATTTAACTATGTTTAGCCTAATCTAGAAAAAGTAATGCAACAGATAGAATCTAAACTAACCCATTATTCAAATTAACAATGAGGGCCATGCAGGTGACAGTGGTTATACCTTTGTGTCTATGATGATTAGGACATTATTGTATTTATTATTATTTGGTAATTAATAAAGTTGGAAAGTTTATGCAAATTTAAGGCTTACATGATGATTAGGACATTACTGTATTTATTATATTATTTGGTAATTATTAAAGTTGGAGGGTTTATGCAAATTTAAGGGGTTACATGATTTTTTATCCTTTTTTTAAGAATAAAAGGTGGATCTAACATACATGCTTAATCATTGTAGTAATAATTTACACATTTAAAGCAGAAAATTAAAGGTTGCTTATATCAAACTCTGCCAGCTTGATTTGATAAGATCTTCACACCTCACCCAAAAAAAAAGGGAAAGAAAAAAAAAAAAAAAAAACAGGTGAAGAGAAGTATCATAAGGGAAGCAAGCAAATTAAATGAGTGAGACCTTCATTTGAAAAGGGACTACAAGACTACATCTAAGTTGAAGGAAATATCTCTATCATCTAGACTCTATCTTCAAATCCTACAAATTCAAAATTGAGATCGAGTTCCTACCCACTTTGTTAAGGACGTAAATAAGCATAGCTGACCTGACCAACTTCCTCAAAAATCTTTCATAATGAAGCTATCAATGTACGTTCTCAGGTATGTACTCTACAAACAAAGTAATATCAATCTGAATTACTTGAAGGTCTTCCGCTTGACTCACTCCTCGATCTGATTCCTCGCTCAATGGCCGTCTTCTTCCGATGGTCGAACACGGCCAAGAAGCTGTTGATCTCCCTCACTTTCTCGCTCTACTTCTCACCACGGTGGTGCACAACTAATATCTCTATCATCTCTTCAGTTATTTTGGACGCTACTTAAATTCTGCAAAGACATAAAGTTTAGGTAAATCGTGTTATAATACGTTATCATAAGATGGATAATATGGCGTATAATTATATATCATTTGATAAGTTGTGGACTGACATGAAATCGCCGTCTTCTAATAAATTTTTGCACAACAATACTAGCAACACTTAAAACTAATTGATTGAATTATTCACTACAGTGTGTGCATTTCTTATGGAGTTCTTTATGGTAGATATATTACATGGTACACTCTGAACATTATGTCCTTTTCTTCCAAAGTCAAGGCTACATGTGCAACACAAAATTGATGCCATAAAATCCTGTTGTGTGAAAAACCCTAAAATCCAAATTTAAAGGCATAATGCCATAAAAATTGATGCATCAGCATTATGCGCAACCTAAAGAAGCAAAATCCCACCTAATTCTATGGTCTTTTGATTATGTTTGTCTTTTCCAACCTCTCTCTCTTGGTTTACTCTATTCTTCCAAATTTTTTTCTATTATTATATCAGAGGCAAATGATCGTCATATGATTTGTGTCCTTTAGGCGTGTTTGATAAAGAGTTTTTTGAAGAATATTTTGGACTAAAATCGGCTGTTTGATCAAGTTAAAAAACCAATGTGGATGTCTGGTAAGAAAGCTTTTAGTAGAGCTTTTTGGGTACAAAAAGTCATTTGAAAAGGCAATTCTATGAGCTTTTTGAAATAGCTTTTTGGAGAAGTAGTTTTTTGCTTCACAATTTTATCAGAAATATCTAATTTCACATCATAATTTTTCAACAAACAGTTAATTTTAAACAGCTACTATAAACAACTAACAACTAATACAAACAACTAACAATTGTTTGCCAAACAGGGTCTTAGTGGCTTCAACTAAACCTCCTTTCATTTTTTTTTTTCAAATAAATACTCTAGCGGGTATGATTTATGATTAGTTAACTCATTTAATTCACCAGTATAAATAAGTCAATAGTTTACACGATATATACAACGCTTATTAATTGATTGAGCTTCCCACCCTTTATATACACGTACTTATTTTGTCTAAATTTAAAAGCGTTGTGATAATGTTAGAATTTATTACTTAAAATAATAGGTACAACTCTTATAAGAAGAATTGTCTAAAGTGTTCACTTGTAACAATACCACCACCTCTTAATATGGGTCCCACTTTCGCGTGATCTTGGGAGATTCAGATATATATAACTTTATCTCTACAGATATTTTTTACCCTGTGAAGAGACTGATTCCAAGAAATTGTTTACTTGTACCCCATCATTACATACATATATATATAAAAGATCAACATAATAATAGTATGACACTATGAAAAGGGTGCAATGATCCCTTATTATCATAGGGAAAGGGAGAGGGGGTTCAAGTGCACGAGCTAGAGGGCCCTAATTGGGGGCAAAGATCTTAACTAAAGGTGTTCTGGCAAGGCCCTACACTACACTACACATGCACACACTAATTGCAAGTCACCAAACCCCAAAACACACCAAATACCAAAGAGCCTTGCGTTTCAAGCAATAACATGTGTATTCTCTTGGATCTAGCAATAACATGTGTTTCAAGCAACTCAAGGCATGCGGAATGCAAATTCAAATTAGTAAAACATACGGAGTACACATCTTTGAGTCTCGAGTTCGGTTATTTTGAATGGAGAAAATCTACCATAAAAGAGCTTTATTAATTCACAAATCAACAGTAGCTCGACTATAATAAAACATATAACTGAAGATCGAAAAAAAGTGAGTGTATATCTTTTAATCAGCGGCAGGGGCGTAGCCAAGGGGGGGTCAGTGGGGTCACCCGACCCCCTCTCAAAAAAAAATTATATATATGATATATGTCAGAAAATTAAAAAAATTTAAAGTTAAGCATATGTATTATATTTGTTGAAGATGAACATGAAATTTGCAATGGCTTAGCGGTTAGTGCCTTGACTTGGTGTGCTTGAGGTTTGAGTTCAAACCTCCTCCTTTCCATATTTTTTCCCAACTTTTTTTTTGTTGTTTTTGTTTTTAAAACCAGTGCCCTTTCTCGTTTGAGGTCGTGAGGCTAGTTGTCTCCTTCGACCTTCAATTTTTCGCCACTCCACTGCCAGACCCAACTCACCCCACCGCCTACCTGCCACTTGTACCGCATCGCCGACTCACCGTTCACCACCCGCTGCCAACAGATTTGCTGTTTGCACAGCGCAGCAAGGCCCTCACGGCCTTACATCTCTATCCAAATTTGTGAGTTCTCAAGTCTCAATTTGTAGGTTTTATTTCAATTGTAAGTTAAATCTGAATTTGTAGATTAGTTTGATACTTTGATTTTAATTCTCATGTTTGAGGCTTGAAGAAGACACCGTGGGTGAGTTTTGGGTTTCCTTTGCTTGATTCTACGGTTTTGCCATTTATTTGAATTGTTGGATGCAATTGTTGGATTTCAATTATTGGATGCAATTGTAGTGGTTTTGGTCATTTATCTTGTGACTTGTATGCTAATTAATCATTGGTTATAGTTTAGGGGTCTCATAAATGTTTGATTTATATGTTTAATTTTAATTGTAGGCAAAAATGCATAGATATTTCAAAAAGAAAGGTAAGGAATACTCGTCGTTACCTTCAAGTTCGAAATCCAAAAACTCGCCATTGAATGAAGAAGGTGGAAACGATGTTACTCAACCACAACCACCACCACCACCACCACTACCTTGTGATGTAAATATCAATTCCATTCCGTCGTCTCAAAGAAGTCGAATTAATTCCGACCCCCCTCTCCTAATTTCCTGGCTTCGCCCCTGATCAGCGGTAACCCTATTTCCTAATGAGAGAGGTCCGAGATTGAACCTTGTTGTTCACACTTCTACTTATGGTGGGAGTTAAGTAGACTACAATTAGATTCCTTTGATCTAGACCACATAAACCCATTATGTATATCACACGGGGAGCCTGCAAATAGGTAGCTTATTGAAATTTTCATTTTTTCCCCTAAAAAACACTAAACCCAAATACAAATCCAATACCCCCAAAATTCCACCACCAAGCGAGGTGTGAGAGGGAGCCAAATGTACCAACCAGGTCTAGCCTTATCCATGAATTGCAAAATTATAGAGAGACTGGTCCCCCTAAAAAACCACTATATTTACAATAAAATGTGGGGCTTGTCTTCCAATCATAATTAGCACCGACAAAGACAATTGTGATTAGTTATGGGTCTACTCACTCCAAACAACTTCCACTCCCTTCTTTCCCACTGAATTGCGCAACATATGCCATAGCAATTTGCCAGAGGTAGAGTAGGGACAGACAGGCAGTTTGATGATCCCACCAAAAACAAATAAAAAATTCAAAAAAAAAAGAAAAAGAAAATCCAATCCAAACTCATCCCGAGAAACCCTACCTAAGATAAAAGGATCTACATGTTTATATAGCAGCCTCACCCCAAACATATAATAAAAGGATTGTTTAAACAATTTCACCAACTAATATATATAGAAAAAGAAGCAAAGAAAAAAGATGGAATAAGAGATTTCATCACCTACTATATATAGATATCCTCCACGGACAAGGTATCAGGGACTTCAGCAAAAATGCAATATCAGGTCGGGTCAAATTAATCTGGAACTTATGATCGAGCTCCATTGGGAGCAAAAAAGAGCAGGGGAAAAGAGTCCTTGATCTTTGCTGAGTTTTAACATGGTAAACGAAATGGAATCAAATTCAGGATAACCTCTTCAGCATCTTGGACCTCTGACTTATCAATGGACATCAAGGTTGGGAAGAGGGGGATCGGATAATATGCTCTGGAAGGGCGTTTATCTCACAGCAGCCTACTCAGTGACTTGATAAGCACCTTCAAGTTCCGTCTGGTGGCCTCATCACCAGTGAACCCCGAGATGTCAGAACTGATACTCTGCAGCAGCGTCGGATGAAGGATGGAAGTTTGCGTAAAAAAATGTCTCGACTTCAATAACTAGACGATAAGAAGACACTCTTGAATGAAACATACCTCAATATTCTTCAAAGTGTAAATTAGATTGTGAATTGAGTTCTGAATCAATTTGGTATTCTCCGCTGTCATAATAGATGAATGAACCCTCCTGCAGTAAATTCTTTGCTATAAGATAGTCCAAGAAGCAAGAAACCTGGAAAACAGTTGAACTGGATACTTTAGTCTAATGAATAATGATAAACAGAACCCACTCAACGGCCAATGTTTACCTTTCTCTGGCGGACTGATGCTCATATCTAGCTCTAAAAGCCTGTTCCACCTTTCCTTCCCTTCGGTGGGAGAAGTCCCTTGAGGCCTTGGAAGTCTTTATAAGCAAAACAGGGGGGACCAAGATGTCTTTACGGAAAGTACTCTAATAAAGCATTTGAATGGGAAGACCAAACGGAACCACATACATTGGACTCTTTCACCCATGAAATAGCCCTGTTTGCCAGAGGATACTTGCAGTCAACCTAGAGCTAGGACAGAGATACAATGCAAATAAAAAGGCTTCATCGAGGGCACCGATCTACAATTGACTTCACAAAGAGATCATATAGGATATGATATGTAGAAAAGGTTGAATAATGCTCACGTCAAGTGACAAATTAAGTCATGAATCAAGCAACACTCATCTACCTTCCACCCCAGATTTTCAAATGAGATAGTCTCATTCATAGTTGCTTGCATGAGATAAGCTCCTTTTTCACTGGGTCACTTCAATGACTGCGTCACCTTGTTCCTATGTCTCACAACTGTGGTCTCACCCATGCACAGACATATGTATCTTTTTTCTTTTCCCTTTTTTTCCTTTTGGGGGGGGGGGGGGTGTTAAACTTAAGGGTTCCAATGAGAAATCCTTTTACGTGGAAGCTCCTTGTAACACCCAATACATCCATACATAAAGGCCAAAGACTCAAATGACAAGACAACGGATTCGATTCCGCCTTTTTAGCCACATCCATTCAAATCTTGGCTAATTGATTGGACATAGGCAGCTCCAATAGACCCATATCAAAAAAACAAATAGGGTGGACGCCCCCCCCCCCCCCAAAAAAAAACACTCACGGGTTCTCCCCCTTCCATTGGAAACCCTCGATCCTTCCATGGGAGGATCATAGGAATGACTGCAACCCTGCCTGACGCCATTCCCTCTCCCTGGACTCCAAGTTTCAAATGTCCTTCCACTGTTCCAAATTCCTATTTCTCTTTCTAGTAAATCTCAAAACCATCCCTACCTCAAGGCAGTGATCAATGAGGTTAGATGAGAGGCAACAAAAGTGACAGGTATAGTTGGCAGCAAGAGGTGAGATGGGGCAGTGAAGAAAGGGGGAATTACAAATCGAGGAAATACAAAACGGTTTTGGTGGTGTAATGGGAGAGTTGTGATCTCTGGGTAACATTGCCACAGGCCCGGGTGTCAGTAAGGAGAGAGATGGGGTAGAGAGAGAACAAGGGAGGAAGGGATAGCAAGACAAAGGGCTTAACTTTTCTGTTTCATTTTTTAAAGTTCAACGATGAGATCATCTAATCAAGGATATTGGAAGTCAAGTTCAAAAGGCTATAGTTGGAAGCTCCTAATCGAAGTAAGGTTATCGTAATAAAGGGGTTTCACAAATCACACCAAACCCCTCTCTCATACATATAGCCCTATTCTGAAAATTTTACTAGTCAGTCTCAGTAGCAGAATCAGGCATTATTAATTGGTTAAAACTCATAGGCTGCCAAGCGATCATATCTGCAGCAAATTTCTATATACTTGGCAAAATGTCACTAACCCAATTACACCAAGATCACTTGAGCCAGAACTTTGGACTCTACACACACACACACACACAAACACACAAAGTGAATTAAAGGTTACTTACCTCAGATCCTCGGAGCCCTCTGTCAGGCTTCTTGTCAAACTTTCCACTTCTTTCAGCAAACCAGTGTCTCGGATTTCCGACAACAAAGGTTGAATGTCTTCAGACATGGCTCTAATCTGAAGAATTGCTAAAAAGTGGGCAGCAGTTAGCAAAAGAAAGTACACTAACTGCTCAGTCAAATAATTAAATCAAAAATATGATCCACCTATGCCTCCCAAGACACCAGAAAGTTCAGAGTTTTGGCTGAGGAATTCTCAACAAGTCCAATGAACCCCAAGATTTAGGGGTTCGAAAGGGTTGAGAGGAATCAACCCAAATGACCCTGAAATCCTAAATACTCAACTGATATAAAATATGATGAGAGAACATGAAACTAAGTATCTAGGAATACAACTCCTTGCAAATTTTGACTTTAGCATATTAAAACATTATAATATGTTGTCTCTCACACTCATTCAATTTATTCTATTTGTTTCATTCTAGCTCATGTTCTATCATATAACTCCTTTGGTTTTCCTGTGTTTCCCCAGTTCTTACAGTCAAGTAAATATAGTCAACATAGCATCCAGGATATTGCAAACAAGAATACAACCAAGCTAGCAAGCAGGACATCACACCTTTAACAACAGTGGTCGTGCCTCTTCAATCACACCCGCAGCTCTTTTTGCTAGTTCATAGGTATTGGAAACACCGATCTCTTCAAGATCACGTCCAATACGGGTGAATATCCCTACAAGTGCATCTAAACTCACTCCCTGATATCCCTTAATCTTTTGCCTGTCACAAATAATAAGGCCTTCCTTCTCACATTCTTGGTGAAGAGGTCCAACAGAAGGCGTTGGAATTGGATCCCTGGGAGTTATATCAATCATACTTTCCATAAGAAGACCAGATTGGTTAATTTCAACAAAAGAGTTCCGTGGAATAATGATTTTTTCATCATCAACCTGTAAACAGAAATGAAACTAATATTGAACCGCTCTCAATATATTCATAAAGAAAACCAGTTCTGGATAGACATACAAAAAAGCAAATTTCAAATCACTGACCACAGTAACAACATGAGAAGAGAGGCCACTGACCTCAACAACAGCTTCTATGTTTTTCAAAGAAGGATTCACCTGAATCACATTGCCGACATTAACACCTCTAATCCTCACAGGTGTTCCAGTGCAAATGCCACTAGCATGAGGAAATTCAAACACTGCCAAATACTTCCTGAATTTAGAGCGGATCTGATAACCCTTTAGCCAAGCCAATCCCAATGCAAGAAGCACGGTGCTGGAGACAATAAATAAGCCAACCCCACCTTCCCAGATATTCTTCCAACCAAATCCAAACCCACTTAAAGGATGCAAGGCTCGCTTCCATATGCTATGCGGGTTATCCAAAGCAGCTGAAAGAGGAGCTTTTGCTTCCAGTGAAGAGGGTGGTTGATTATTCTGTGAGTTAGCTAATGTAGCCTTGATGAAGACTACTTGCTTTTGACATCTAGAAGGAAGACAAGAATTTTCTGGACAGTGCCTGATCGGGACTATTGGATATGATAAACCAGATGACTTTGTCGGACCTTGGACAAAAGGATTTCCCAGCATATTCCTCAGCTTAGTTTGCTGAAATATTGAGGAAACAACTTTTCAAATGGGAAGACGCAGAGCAGATATGAAGGATCAACTCTTCAATAATATTCATTCAGGAAGACTGAAGGATGAACTTGATCACAAAGAATTATGGCATCCTTGACTTGTGTTCAGTAACATTAGTAGAAAATACACATCCACCAAACGATCCATGAATATGTCTCTGTAGCATAAAGGCAAGGGAAAACAATTACGGAACAGCCAGTTAATATGGAAAATTTATGTAATCCAGTGAGATGCCATATTAAACCAACATGATGATTTACTACCAAATAAAACAAATTGTCAAAGATCTCAACCCAGGACAATGTGGTTGGCAGCATTTTATAGAAGCTAGCGAAGCAATCTCCAGACGCATAATTCATGAACTGAAAAAAGGCTTTTTCCAGGAATCGCACCCATATGCTAAGGTGAATGCCCAATTCTGAGAGTTAGTATGTTTCAAGGCCAATAGAACAAAGTGCCTACGAGTCTACGACAAGTTCAAAGCAATTCAACATGGTTAACCTCTCATTTATATACGGATATACCACCCACCCAAGGATTCAATTTTTTTCCCATTATGTTACTCCTAGCACGTAAGGCAGGATAAAAACAACTAAAAATGTACAACATAGCAGTTGGACACTCGAATCAGAACATCTCCTGAATCCCTATTGATAACCATTGGTGCACCAAGCCACAGAGTGAAGTGATCGAGCATACTTAAGTGAAATACTCAAATCTGCAAGTACTAAGGCTTGTTAACAACCAGAGGTTCACTTTTTGGGGATTAATAATAGATTGCACCAACTGAATGTTTGCATAGCCATGAAATATTGTCCTGGTCCACCTAGTGATTAGAACAACTGCAAAGCTTCACCCGCAGGAACCAAACAGAGGAAAAGATGAGAACCCAAAGGAAAAACTACACTTTCAACAGTAGAACAATACATAATGGAAATCAAACTTAAAACGACAGATCCTGGCGAAGCTGAATGTTAAGGAACCAGGGACAAGGATTAAGCTGTTGCTCTTTCCTACAAGGCATTGTTAGGAAACTCTGCAGTGGGCCCCCCCCCCCCCCCAAGTCTCCATAATTTAAGGGTAACACTACACGCCCACATACATGTGAATTTTCCCCCTCCCCAAACAGTGGCGGAGCCAGGATTCCAAGCAAATGGGGACGAGATTAATAATACACATAACATAGATTTTAATAGTTCTAAAAATGAAGTCAGTAGCTAATATATTCAAGAAAGTTGTCCTCGATGAGATCTCACGTTTTGAAAGTAAAGCATGATATCGTCTCTCGCCAAACTTTTAAAAAGATCAATCTCAAAATAAATTTAACACAAATAAACAAACAATAACCAACAAATTACCCAATTCTAATTCCTAAATCCTCAATCAAGAAAGACAAAACTCTAAATTTTTAATTGATGGGTAAATCTCTAAATTAATCACTTATTCAACACAAATTCAATAACAATTAGTAAACTAAACATAAAAGAGCAAGCAATTGCAAACAAAATTAGTTCAACTTTAAATCTTCAACCAAGAAGACAATTAGGTAAACATTCTCATTTTTTAATTCATGAATCATGAGTAATTCATTAAGTTAATCAATTATTTAAAATGAATCTAACTAAAATTAGTAAAATAAATATAATTATTTACAAAATAACAAAACTAAAAAAAAAATTGAGAATTTTTGGGAGTTACCTCAAATTGGGATTTGGAAATTAAGGGAAGCGCCGAAGAGGACTGGAGGCGGCAACACTAGTGGCGGCGAGTCGACGATTGGGCAGAGAGTGAGAGAGAGAGAGAATGTGTGGTAGGTTAACGGGCGGCTCAGCACTTCAGCGTGACTACGTGAGTGAGGGCAGAATAGTGGACTAAGAGCTGGGAAAATTTTGAAACAAAAATTGGGAAAATTAAAGGGCATTTCCAAAAAAAAATATAGAAAAGGCGGAACGAAGAGTCAAACCAAGGACCTCTCATATAAAGCAAGGGGCAACTATCACCCTACTATGCACTCCTATGATGTGTATTAATGAACTAATTAATATATATCTATTTTTTTTTATCCACAAAAATATCCCACATTTAATTTTTTTTTCCCCAAAAAGTTAGGGATCAATTGACCACCTTGCCCCAACGTGGCTCTGCCCATGTTCCCAAAGAAGGGGAAAAACACACACACGCACACATATGCATAACAAGGCATCCTGCCTTGGCAGGTTGTCGACTAATTTCATTTGATTTTAGTTTAGAACCTTCTAGTTCCTCCTTTTGCGGATAAAACACCCCATTTTGATTGTGTAATGCCACTAATGCCCCAAAATGATCTTCTCAATTCCTAATCATCACCAATGGCGTCTCCTTTGCACCTTAAGAAAACGACATCAACAAGTAAGACAACTACGATGGCGTTGGGCAAACACCACGATACTTGACCGATTTATGCCCACCAACGACATTTCCATACATATTGTATTCTCACACCGAACACTACAATACAAATTCAATACTAACAACACAAGCAAATCACAAAATGCTGTTCGAAACCTATACCACATCAAAATCCGCATTGAATTGAACGCCAAATGAAGCGAATGATCTCCTAAGACTTAGCTTCATCAGGCAAGAATTTGAACATAACTTTAACAAAAGATCAAGGAAAGCGATCCCTAACGGCAAACAGTCTGATCAATAATGTACGAATTGTAAAGACATCATGAAAAAGATCAAGAGACGACGACAAAAATGACTCACCTAGTATAGTCGGAGGCAAAGATATCGACGCCGGAAAGTCGCCGGAGAATAGCCGGAAAACGGTGATTCCCAGACTAGCGCCCCCGGAAAGTAGAACTAGAAGAACCATTCTAATGGGGAAGCAGACCAAGCAATCTATATAGTACCCCCTTTTCGTTGGTTTCTTTTTTCTTTTTTTTTTGCCTGGAAAATAACGAAATTGCCGTTTTGTGGGTGTGTGGGGCCGTGGGGGTCGTTAAATTTATGCTTCCGATGGCGTGAAAAATGTGAAAGTTCTGCAAATCACTTTGACAATGAATTGAACTTTCAGATTATTTTAGAAATAAAAATATTAATTTAAAAAAAGAGAAAAAAAAATGAAAAGAGAAATAAAAATATTAATTTAAAAATATGATTCTTGTTCTTTTCGTTGGGAAATAGAGGTTAAAAAATAGCTGAAGTTGGTTGAAGTGGTATTTTTTTGTTGAAATGAATTGAAGTTGGTATATTTTTTATTTGATGGGCAAAATTTGATTAAAATAATAGATTAAAATTAGTTGAAGTGGCTTGAAATTGTTATTTTTTATTGAAATTTGTAAAGTTAGTTAAAATTAATTAAAATTAATAAATTAGAATTTACCACGAAAAGAACTGATCTTGTTATGTAGTTTTTGAGTTTATATTCAACTAATGATGGAAAAAAAATAATTTATGCTTCCATTGCGTTAATACTTCATTTTTTTTTTTGGAAATCCTGCTTTAATAATGTATTTAATTGCCATTTTTGACTTTCCTATGACTGTGGGAGGTTCTGTTGATTCTCTTAGGCTCGGTTTGTACAACGGCAAGAATTAACATTAGTTCAAACAATTAACAGATTACTCATCGATTTTGACTCAGTCAAACTACAAGTTTTTGCAAAACTAAAATAACTGATTAACCGAAAAAAAGAATCATTTGGTTTCAGTTTAATTCCTGCCAAATGGAAATTTCAATTAATCGAACCAAATATATTCTTTAAATTCAGTAAGCCAATTTTGCACATCCCCATGTAAGCAATCCTTGATATGAACTAGGAAATGTTCAACAACTCCCAACAAAATTTCAAAAGCAAGTACCATTAACTGGTAAACAAACCACAACCAACGGTCGATACAAGAGAGTTGAGGGTCAAAATCTCATATTCTAGCAATTTGATGCCAAAAAGATTACAAAGTATTTCGTTCATTGCAAGTCTTTCTGAAATAGGAACAGAAAAATCCCATTCACCTAGCAACTGCCTGCTACAATCGGACTTGTTCAGAGGTCTTGGACACTCAAACCTGCAAGTGGACAGCATCATATACATCAACATAAAGTTAACAACCAGCTATTTGTCTTTTTTTTTTGTTTTGAGGGGGGGGGGGGGGTTCATGTATTCCACATTCACAAACAAAGCCATGTTGAGCTAAAATATTGATGGAGACATGATTTCACACAGCTAATAACCCCAAGCATCATTTCTTCCCCTTTCCCTTTCTCTTCCGGAAGAGGGGGGGTGTTCCTTGCTTCAGGGAGGAAACATCAAAGAAAGAAATGAAGGATGCAACAAATGTGTTCAACTAGCCCATCCTTGGTTGCACTCTGCAACATCATGTTTCTCAATTGATTACATGTATGTGGAAAACATGATTCAAGGACTGATTTAAGAGACTGTTGGAAACCAGAGATGACATGTCACAAATAAAGCAAATCTAGCAACTTAACTGCACTATGATTTCATTTCCAGCAAAGAACTTTACACCTTAGTGGTTGATGTTTCTATTTGATGGGTAATTAAACAGAAGCAATCCGAATACAACCAAAATCAAAAGTCCAATGGGTAGGATACAGCCCCCTCAAGCTGCATGCATTAATACAAACCAACCCCCCCCCCCAAAAAAAACCCCTGTCCCCAAAAACAAAACAAAAAAAGCACACCACTGCCCAAAAAGTCCAAAGAAAACTATTCCGTACTGATGGACTTGGACTTCATGCAAAAAAAGCCCAGCAAGGCCAACAAGAAAAGTATATTCAAATGACAACTTATAGATGTGCATGTGGGCACTGACCTGGAGGAAGAGACTGCTTCAATTTGTCAGCTTTCTCCGAGTCAAACACACAAAGTGTGTACAGGTACTTGGAGCAGCGGACCTTGAACTTTACAACCTCCTTGCTCCTCTTGATCTTCACAGAACGTGCATCTTTCCTTCGGGCAGTCAGAAGGAAATCCTTGATCTCATGAATCTGCTTCGGCTACACACCAACGAAAAACTAACCTCAATAAACAGATAGAAATAGGCTTCACCAATCACAACTAGTATGAAACCATGTCAGCCACCCCAACACCAAACCCATGCTACACCAAACCAAGAGCTTCACATGAGAAGCACAAACCACAAAAGTATGCAAATTATGCTTTCGCCTCACACAAAGAACCCATGTAAATAAGCAAACCCAGCTCTCATGAAAAATGAAGCATCATAGAAACACAAATGAACTTACAATGGGCCAAATGGCAGTCAACAATGCACCATCTTACTCACACAAAGAGGGTGTTTTCCAAAAGATCATATAATTAGACGGCCTATAGTACCCATTACTTCGCAATAAAGAAAATAACTGCAAACCAATGATCTACATAGGTGACAACGAATGCATCACCACTTACTACACAGATTTACCACACAAGGGCTCTAAATTCTGACAACAAATGCAAAGAATTCCCAGCTAGATCTAAACTCAGTTCGCCAATGCCCCAGAAGACCAACTTCTGAAAGATCAAGCAAGCTCCACCCCAGCTTTGCAATCAATCAACAAAGATACAATTACCCCCAAATTTCCCAAGACATTAAACACAACAACTAGAAGCTCGATACATCACAAAATCAGTTTCTCTCATAATCTGCACATTATGTTCAACAATCATACACAAGTTCACCACGAAGACGCAAAATCGAACACAATGAACAACAATAAAGAAGCAAAAACAAGATTCAAGTAAGAGCTTCAGCAAGACTTACAATGAAGAAACAATTAAACAAATTTACAGCCATTAAATCCACAAATAAGTCGACTACATATCACATTATTAATCCAGATTATCGGAGGAAGAGAGAGAAGGGGGGATTACCATGGTGCGTGCTGATTGCAGAGTAGGGTTTCCAAAATGACGAAATTCGCAGACTTTCTAAAACCCTAATTGAAGGGATTACTAGCCCTTTATATATATATATATGCTCAGGGTCAGGGATCATATTTTGGTATTGGGAATTGGGCCACCATTTTAGCAGTTTTGGGCTAGATGGGCTGGTCCATGCAAAAGATAAAAGCCCTATTTTATTTTTTTCCCTTATTTTTATTTTATTATTTTTTTGAGTAATGCAAATCATTTACCGATAACGCCAAGCTGTGTAGGTCACCAAGGCACAAACTCAGAGCACCTGCATTGCTAGGATTGTGAGTCAAAATTTCTGTCTGCGGTCCAGAAAACGACATACAATGGTGATCCTTTCAGCTCGCTCCACGGTCCAACTCGTGGCCATGATCCGCTCACCACCATTTTTTGTTTTTATTTTTTTGCCAAATAAGCTTTAAACTTTTTTTTGAAAAAGTTTGACCAATGATATATTAGTAGTGGATTCCACAAAGTATTATTTTATTTGGTGAACCATGAGATGTAGAGAAGAAATAAAAAATTGGCTTGTGGGATGATGTGGAGGGTATGGACCCCCACTTGTGATCCAAACTCTTGGATCACCAATGCGGATGCTCTCATTCACATCCTAGCAGCAGTAGATGCACCAGAGCCAGGCCGAAGGTGACGATGGATGGGATACAGATTAGGTGGACATTAGCACGAGCAGTGGTTGGCTCGCTCGTCTTAGGAGTTGCACTGAGCAACTCATGCTGCACGCAGTGACCAAATGAGCGAGCGGTTCGTGAGCCTAGCCACAAATCCGAAACCAGCTCATGCCATTTTCCCTTGCTTTTTTTGTTTTTTTTTTTAATTTTAATTGGTTTTTCTTTTTGTTTTGGATTTTAAAAAGGAAATTATGCGTTTTAGAATGACTCAATCAGTATTATTTTATTTAATGAGCTAAAGTTGTACTCCTGACATACTCTTTACTTAGCTTGCATTTACTTGCTTCATCTTAATTATTTGATAAAACACACTTACACAATTTGTGAAGCATTCGGCTTTTAAATAAGAGGTTGGCAGTTTAAATCTCACTAGGCACAAGGATTTGCTGACCCCGTCTCACCTTATAAGTGGAAAAACTTATTTTTCTTAATAAAAAAAAAAACTCACATCACCTTATGCATCCATTATTCATAAGTATTCCATCTATATCAATTTATACATTATGAATGGAAAAAATTGGGCAGATCAAGTGATGAAAAATTATGTGATGTTAAACAAATTTAGGAAAACGGGTATGGATCGGAGGTTCCCACCCCCCCCCCCCCCCTCTTTTGAGGGAAAAATGCTATAAGTTTGAAGATAGATAAAAAAAAAAGGAGATTAAGGAGATAATCATCTATAACCATGTAAAACATAAGAAATAAAGTAAACAAAAAAAACAACTAAATGATAACAGATGACTAATGGGTGGATGGCTAAGTGGGTGAAGAAACAGATGGGACGTCACTCGTATCTGTCCACTTTGTAAAACCAACCATCCTTTCACAATTTTCGACTTTCTATCGTCTTATCAGGTTGAATAAAAATGATGTCCATCAAATATGGGTGAGATTACCGAATCTATACAAGATTATTTCTTATATTTGTTTCTCTTGACTGTCTATTTCTCTCACTCATGCACTGTCCCATTATTCTTGGTCGATATGACTATATGAGCTATAGTTTGCCTTTTGAGAAATATCCAAATTAATGTTGCATCTATTTTTCCCTTTTTTGGGGGGATTCTAAAAATCAAATTTTAGATACTATTAGATTATTTTTTTTACTTTTTATTCTTACTCCTAAAATGGTACAAATTCAATGACATTATTATACAAAATCACTAATCCAAATATCACTATTAATACTTTAATTGTTTGGAGAATGAGTAATTCAAACATTTTCATGGCCAAAATCCCTTGGGCATTAATTAATTAGCTTCTTTGCAAAATGAAAATTTTTAATAGATAGAATTTAGTTATGATATATGAAAACTTTTGATACATAGATTTAAGTTATAATGTACAAGATATATTCTCTCGTAGCATTCAGTCAAGATGAAAGAGTGCAAACACCCTCAAACAAGCACAGTAAAAAGCATATATATAGGCAAAAGGAAGCACATGTATGGCCTAAAGTCATTGATTTTTTTTTTTATCATCAATAATATCACCAATGTTACCATTTCATGAACTCCAAAGGAAAAAAGTCGAACAAACATAGAAATTTTGCATGAGAAAATTGGAGACATCTAGACAACAATTACATGCATGTCATTACATATATATAAATATTTGAATTTCTTAACTCCTGAAGTAATTCATCTGATTGTTTGTATGTCCAGCACTAAAAGGTGAAGAGAAAGAAATTCAAGCGAACCATTCCAAGGATATAGAACATTTTACAGAGTTCGACTACCTTCAAACAAGCGACAAATCAGACATAGAAGAACAGACTAGAAAGAAACGAAAAAAGATTAAAAAAAAGCTCAAAGACCAACATAAATACGGAAGGAATTAAACCTCCAAACTCCACAACTGAATCTTTCAAAACATGCACATCTAAGAATTAGCTAGGTCTCCATGCAGAAGCCCAAACAACATTTTCACCCTTCCAATTTAAGTGTATGCCTATTTCATGGTCACTTTGTGGTAAGGTGAGATCCCAACCACTTTTGTGTCTTTTCAACAATGCCCTAACATCACTTAGTACATCATCACTAAATTGAGATGGGCAAAATGCTTGTTCGAGCATCTCATTCCATTGAGTTCCTTTCTTTGGCCTATATTCTCCTCCACTTTCACCATGACAAGCTAGGGCTCTGGAGATATTCATCCATTGTTCCCTTTCTAGCTTGATTCGTTCGTTGCTTATTGGAGGGAAGCTTTCTTCTAACATATCGAAATATGACTTAGAAAATCTCAAACACTCATCGAAGCACTTGAAGAAGTCGTTTCTTGTAGAAGTGAGATCTGCTTCTTCCTCCACCAGTGTTATGATACAAGGCCTAATAGATCGAATCACATCAAGCACATGCTCCCTCTTCTCCACATGAACCCGTTGCAAGGCTTGAACACAGTTCACAGCGATGGCCTCACCATCTTCAATGTCTAAATCCTCTTTTCGAAGCTCTCCTAGGTTATCTAACTCGTTTATGACATGAAACTTGAAGGGAACACCCATTAGCCTTGAAAACTTCTCCATCCTTTGCCTTGTTTCTTTGATGATCGACTTTTGTAAACTGTCCGTTACAACCAACGTGAGTTTCAGAAAAGGAGCTTCATCATTTCTTACTGCTAAAGCCTCGATCAGAGTAGGCCATTGAGTGCAAAGAGTGGTGCTTAAGTCGATTATATGCAACTTATTCTTACCTTCTAAGGCCTCCAATATTGCACCATTTGAAGCCACATGACCAAAGGTTGTCCATGGACTGACCTCTTGGAACTTCAATATAAGCTTCATGTAGGTATCAAAGCAGCAGTTTTTCTCCATGGCAAGTTTTAGGCTCTCATGAAAGTGAGGTCCCAAATTGTTGGCTTTGGCCAACAACACTTGTAAGAAGTAATATGCCAATCTTTGTTCGCAATCGCCATAAGGAGAAACAAGTTCATTTAACACCCAAAGAAGTTGTTGGCTCTTAGGATTTTTCTCCGAGATTGCTCTTGCACACTCGCGGAGAAGTGTTGAGGCCCATCCTCCTATCACACAAGGCTTGTTCGAATTCAATGATCGATTCGTGTCTTTATAGTTCTTCAAGGGCTTGGTTATGGTTTGGTTTATCAACCATTTGCCAGGGAGTAAAAGTGGAAATGAAGTGGTTCTTTTAGGTAGAAGGGAATGATCATTTTGCAAGGATATAGACCTCTCCATACTATGAGGCATCTTGACAAACTCATGGCCTCCTAGGCCTTAACAAATATGTGGTCCTCAAAGTTAGGTTTCCCAAAACCTAGCTTTATATATTAGTGATGTTATGTGATGGTTTGAAGTATGGCCAAACTTTATTATGATAGGTTGGATAGAATCTTGCTTAATTTTTTTTTTTTTTGGTTAGTATGCATGTATTATTTAAGTCTAATTATTAGCCTTCTTTGGAATTTGTCGACATGCATATCATTTACGGTTATGGCCATCACACGTATATCTGAATTTAAAAATTATTTTTAACAATCTATTTAATTTCTTTTAGGATAAAACTATAAACTATCTTCACATATTGATTTAAACTTTGTAGTAAGAATAATTTTTCTCAAATGGTATTAGAGCGGGCCACTTTTAGATTAATCACTTCAATTTTCCATTTAACTGGAGTCAACTATAAGTCAATAAGAGTTAAAATTTTTCGATCATAAATTCTTTTCATTTAGTTAATTAAATCATGACCTTCAATTAAAAAAGTAAATCATAGAGTATCAAATTTTGAATTATTGCAACCAAAAGTTTCCAATCACTGATTATGCTTCGAGCCTATCAATAGTGAAGATAAGATTATACTCCAAGGAGTACAATGTACTATACTTTCATTCATCTGAGTTTCCGTCTTCTCCAAATTGAAAACTCATCTTTTCAATTCTATCGTTGTCTGGTCTCTAAATTTCATACTTTTGATCCTAAGGTGTCTTTTTCTTAAATTTTCTGATGAAATTGGAGACTAACTATCTTTGATTAAGCCTACTTGTGCTATAATGAATACAGTTTAACAGCTAATGAATAACAATATGACAAACCCTATCATACCGGGAGGAAAAAAATATAAATAAGTAAAAAACAACAAATGAATAACAGCCTACTTGCATATTTAAGAATCATAGATTAACTAGGGTAGATTCCGTGCTTCGCACGGTCATGCGTTAATATACATTTTGAAAATTTATTAAAAATATAAATAAGTAAAAAAATTTGTTTAATTGAAGCCATTTAACCATCTTAAAAAAGAAAAACTGACAAAATGTAAATAAAAGATTGGCTAATGATAACTTACCAAACCAAAAAAGGAGGAAAAAAATTTGGTTCCGTCACTTAATTAGAAATAAAAATCAATTAAAATTTTATTAAAGAACAATAGAGATATTTGCTCCATTTTTTAAATTCATAATAAAATTACTTTACATACAATTTGATTTTTACGTTCCAATTCAACATTATACTAATTAGTAACCCTTGAATTGTCAATTAACTTTATTACATAAAAGAGAACCAATGATAATTGCATGATTTAGTATATTACATTGATGAATAAATGCTGAATTTAATAATATGGCTAATATCATTTATTAGGTGTCACAAAATCATATTTTTTATTTAAAAATTAAGCGACCAATGATAACATGACAAATGTCATCACCATATTAACTTATTCAGTT
>JACYFF010019584.1:3197358-3226648 GCA_017589665.1 Selenicereus undatus
TATATATATATATATATATATATATATATATATATATATATATATAATTTGCATATTTTAAGAGTATTCATGAATTTTCTAAGTGTAACAGTATAACAAGCAATTAAAAATACAAATCAATAAGATAGATACAACTGCTAATTACGACATTAGCAAGAATTACCTAAATATGTATATTCAAAAACTCTTCTTTAAGCTAATGAACACACAAGGCATATGCATTTTTAAAACTCTATATCATACTCATAATAGTGCATTCCTATAAGTCATGTGAATGCTAACATATTAATAGATGTCTAGATGACAAAACCCCACATAAAATATGCATAGAAACAGATACACACACACACACACACGCACGCATCGCATGGCAAGTGAGAGTATATACTCTCCTATATGACATACATTACCACATTTTCTAGAGTTAATGCTTCATATTGTGTTGTACCTGAATAGCAAAAAAAGCCACATTCATTTTTTTAAAAGTTAAAATAGCTTGAGCTTAATAAATATCTTTTATCATATTGTTTTCTGATATTTCCTTCACTACAAAATTTGTGCCTACTTTGACAAAATTTTCGATGAAAATCTATCGGAACTTCAATCGTTGAAAACTATTTCCAACGGGTTTCTCGATGGAATCCGTCGGAAAAAGGGTTGGAAATTAATTTGTTGGAAAAATTGCGAGGCCCGTTGGAAATTCCATCAGAAAACCTAGTGAAAATGGTTAATTTCGTCAAAAATCCCGTTGACAAAAGGATCGATCCGTCGGAAATTGAAAACCCATCAGGAATAACACGTATTTTGCAGTGAATTTGACCATGGTTGTACGTATAGCAGTAAATATTTCGCTGAAACATCCAATATAATGGAGAAAAAATATCTCCAATATTCATGGTTCAAGTTATATACGTTCGAACTTCACATTTATCCAGCTACGCGAAACTCTTAGCATTGGTTTGGTCAAGTTTGTAATGTTGCAAAAATCTGTACAATTTTTATTTTGGGGGGGGGGGGGACATATAGTATTATTGAAGTTGTTTTTTTCTTTTTAAAAAAATATCATCTATAATATGGTTGTTAGATCCTTTTTTGATTAAGGATGATAGATTATTAAGTTAGTGTTGTTTGCAAAGTACAAATGGAGGCATAGAGGCATTGTGATACCGAACCCTTCACTAAAAATTAGATTATATTCAAATATAATGCATTATACTGTCAATCGGTATTTGCGTTCATCCAATCCCTATATTTTATGCTTTTGAACCTAATGTGTCTTTTTCTCATATTTTTTGACCAACTTGGAGACTAATTGTTTCCAACAAAGCCTAGTTATATTGTGGGATTACAATGCATTATGCTTCACAGAGTACAATCCAACTACTCCCTCCCTCTCTCCCAAAAAAAAGAGAAAAATAAAACCCTTGTAACCTACAAATAACACTAATTAATACACTTCTGACTATTCCTCTTCTGTTCAGTCAGTGCTTCTTGATGTAGTCTCCAACAAGGAAATCCTCCAATCTCATTTAACCTTCCCATCTAAAAAATTGATATTGGAAGATTTGATATCAATTGTAGGTTAAACTTGCTATCAATTAATAATTCGAACACAGTCAAGCAAGCAAAATGACATGAAATTATGATAGAACTGCTCCAAGACTGAGAGACAGTACGACCCACAAAAAGAGAGTACAGTGAGACTCTCACTGATGGAGAGGGGATATCTCTTAGAAGAAGAATTGCTATAAACATCATAAATAAAGCAAAAATTGGGGCTTATCATTAATGTATGCAAAAATTGCGTGGGAGACTATTAATGTAGATGTCATATGACTTTTCATTAATAAATTTATTCTTCTATGTAAAAAACAAAGAAATTTGCTTCTATAGGGGGGGGGGGGCTGATAATAGGCCCTCACCAAACTAGAGTTAAAAGATTGGAGATTAGGTTATGAGAGAATGACAAGGATGTAACTAGTATCATTTGATAGTTGATATCTTACTCATTTACAATGAACCAATTGATAGAGTTTCTTTCTCATGGAAAATGAAAATACATTTTAAAAAAATTGTAGTCCAAGTAAGTTTAGTAGATTACCAACACAAGTTGAGCGATTTGATACTCAACTTGTTACACTCTTAAGTAATTAAAGTCTTAAGTTTGAACCTTGCAAATGAAAACAATATCTGATAAACGAGCTTTAACTCTTAGGAGCTGGTAATAACTTAATGCTAATTAAATGGGTGATTAGAGAAAAACAAGTTAGTAAATTAGAAGTTCGGTAATTAAGAAGTTACAATGTGTTTACAATTAAACAAACTATTTTTGTTTGGCGAAACTAGTTATGTCAAGTCTTAATCATATGACATGACTCAAGTGTGTGAGATCAAATTGGAACAAAACATATGGACAAATGACATAATTGGGACTACAACTTGCATATCTAGTTAGCTAACTAATTAAAATCAAAAGCAAACAAGGCATGAAAAGTTCAAAAGAATGCTAAGCATAAGAGCCATTAACATGATTACAAGATATATAGTAACATTTTAAACACAAAGTAACCACATGATGTGTTGGTAGAATAAGTTGAGTAGAAAAGCACAAAGTTTTGGTGTGATTTGATGTAGCTTGTCTCCACTAACCTAGCAATTCATATACAAATTTTATTCATGCAAAAGTAGTGGCTTGTGGATTACTTGCTCATGTGGATTTAATTTGTACTTAATTGGTGAATAACTATTTCCATTATTGGACTATCAAAATGACAATCTATTGTAGTTTCATTTTTGCTTCTTCTCATTACTCTTTCAACTTCAAGTCCCACAACTTGAAAAATACACTAAAAGAAGATTTCACATTTGGCATCTAAGATTTGGGACATTTTTAGAGTAATAATCTAAAAAGCATCGATTATTTTCATTGGTAAGATTTTTGAACTTAAATTTAAAAGGGCAAAATCAATACTTCTGTGTCAGTATGACTAAGTTGCGCTAAACCTAACTGGTAGAAAATTACGACATTGATAGCTCTGTAACTTTTGTTTCCCAAATGTGAGCCACCTCTTTGCATTTGAGACAACAAGTACTTCATCCCAAGGATTGACATAGTATACATATTATACTATAGATGTGATTTGTACCCTTAAACCCAATACTTTTCACTTGTCTAATGCTCATCTCCCCCTTTGCTATCAATGATGGTCTGTGAGAGAAGCCAAGATTGCTAGGTCGGCCAAGCTCAAATTGTTTTTTTCTTTTCTTTTTTGGATCGAGCAAACTGAGATAACTAATGAGCCTAAATATGTGATTATTGTGTTTGTGAAATGAAGAAAATCTTGCTACAAACCCTAGCTTGAATATCTTATTTAGCATGCCTCTTTATTTGAATCGAGCCAACAGTTGTGAGTAAGTTCATCTATACTCGATCCAAATATACAACTCAAGTCAACCCACTTGTTCACCCACCACGGAACCTTTTTCTCTCTATCTTCGTTGTAAACTCAAATCGGGCCACGTCAATAAAGTCGGTAGCTAGCATTTCACTTCATTAATATCTTCGCACCACAAACAAAGACTTAGGTCTCTATGAAAATATTTGTATTGAGATCTTACTATCTTATCTTTTTGAGTTGTACCAAATACAAGCTTGAAAAGAACATTGCCCACCAACCCAAAACCGTTATGAGTTTCACTATAGTCAAAGTGACAATACAAGCTTGTCCTTCATATTTTCCCCACTTTGGAAGCATGAAAGATGACCAAGAAATAGACTCGACGTTTGTGTCACCCTTATCAATTCACCCTTGTCAATTATAATCTCTAGGAATCACCAAAGTGTGTCAAAACAAAAAAGATGAATTTTCTACACAATACCATTGCCAATGCTTTAGGTGATGCAAATATGATGCAACTAATGTAAGATCTAAAGATGCATGAAAATCCACAACAAAATTAAAAATATTATGAAAATTCTTTAGAAAATTTATGGTATGTATTTTCTAGTTTGGACTCATTTTGATGGAAGATTAAGTTGAATAATTAAAAACAGTTGCAAAAACTATCAAACTAGACCAAGTTATAATAAAAGGTTTCAAACAATTTGGTATAATGCATTAATTATGCTTGATATGCTATGTTATCTATGTAAGTTTTGGATTTCTGGTGTAATTGAGACGTAGAAAAGACGGTAGATTGTCGTTGTGAGACACGTATAGTATTTTAGATTAACTTTCTTACCTGACTTGTAAGTAAATGATATTTTATTTATCGTTTCTTATATACTGTATTATTGTTTTTATAGATCGTCTAAATAAAAAACCAAAAAAAAAAAAATCCAAAAAAAAACTTCAATATTAGTGACACTGACATTAGCGACGCTGACATTAGGATAATCCGCACATTGGAATTGGATCAACTTGACCCAAAACAGAACCCATTGTCACAGCGGATAATCCGCCACTGCAATACAGTGAGTTAGGGTTCCTCTCTCTCCCTCTCCCTCTCCCTTCTCTCTCTTATCGGAGCTCTGATCAGTGATCATCATCATCATCGACAATATCATCATCATCATCATTATCATCATCATCATCATCAGGTTCAGATTCAGAAGTACAAGAAGAAGGAAAATGATGAGAACAAGGATGCTATGGTTCACATCCGGATTCCTCGTTACCGGAACTTCAATTGCATACTTTCTTCACCGTGAGCTCTCCTCCGATCGCCATCTTCTTCTAGCTCAAGTAACACTCTCTCTCTCTCTCTCTCTCTGATTTCGAATGTCGACCTTGATCGTTGTGCTCTTTTTTCAATCTGTTAATTGATTTAGGTTTTGTTTGATTTCTCTCCGATTTTTAATTCCAGTTGAAGCACAATTTCGGTGCCCTAGAAACTAGAGTTTTCAATCTCGAATCTGTTCCTCATAATTCGAATGAGCAGGTAATGTTTGTTATTAAATTGTTTGTTTGATTTAATGCGTAAATTTCTCGCCTTTATTATGTATGACATGCGATTGGGATGATTTTGATCTCTAGGAGGTGAATGAGTATTCTGAGGTTTCACAAATATGGAAATGGGGGTGTAAATGTAATATGCTGAAGTCGACGTGTTGTTGATTTTATTTTTGAATTGGGCAAGTTTGCATGAAAGCTGGGCTGCTTGAAAATGAAATTTCTTGGTCTGTGATTGCTTAGCGATAAATACTGTTGATACTTTTCCGTATTGGGGCAACGTCAATGGAGATTATGTCAAAATGACATATCTAAGATCATGTTTGTAGTTGATTTGGTTTGGTGTCATATTGCATGAATTATATACTGTGGTTAATCGGCTTTTCCCCTTCCTTTTCCCCCCTCTTTGTTGTTGGTGAGTGACTGGAGTCATGGAAACCCAATAATTGATGATGGACGGATTGAAAGGATGATATGGTGTATGTCCTGAAATTGGTGAGAGGGAGCTTTTGTCTGAGGAGATAAGCTTGTGTGCAGTGACTGCCTTTCAAAGGAGTACAAAATAAAGGCTTCGTTGATGCTTCCATTTCAGGCCGTGGGATTAACGATACCACCGAGCCCCATGTATATTGTATGTGCATATATATCTATATTTTTGTTATTTGAACTGTAAGAGAGATGACAACTCATTAGTTTGATGAGAAGATACTTGTAGACATCAGATAACCCATGCTAGGTACTTTTACGAGATTGAACACAAACTGGGACCGCAGGGCTTGTCTTTGAGAATTTTTGAAAAACTGTAGACGGAGGCATATCTTTGAGTGAATAAAACATCTGGGCATGGGGCGAAGCTCTAGTACTTTGTGTATGTTGGTGGAGGACTGGAGGTTGACATTCAGATTTGCTTACTAAATTTTGATTGATAAAGAAATCTGTGAGGAGGGCATGTGTTTTGGCTGTTTTTGTATTCTACTTTTTGATGCATAAAAAAGCAGGATGACCAGGGTAGGCACTGGAAATGTAATGTCAGAAGGATTGCCCCATGTTACTTTGTGTTAGGGGACCCTTAACTTTATAACATGCAATGCACAGAAGCACAAAGGGTCCTGAACACTAAGACATGAGGCCCAAGACAAAGGCACATGTATTAGAGATGTGACACCCATATTTTTGCTTGAAAGGTTATTGATTGAAATTTTCCGCTTGCTTGTTTTCATTGGTAAATAGGGGTTAGTAAATGAGCTAAATAGCCTGATCTTTTTGTGGGTAAATGGGGGTGGGTAAAAGATTGAGGTGGATTGAAGTTGGTATTTTTTTTTTGAGATGGATTGAAGTAGGTTAAAATTGGTATATTTTTTTTGTGGTGGGTTGAAGTGAGTTAAAATAATGAGAATGAGCGATAATTTATTAAGGCCCTGTTCTTTTCGTTGGGGAATCAACCCAACCCACACTCACCCACTCCTTTTCCCCTCTTTCCACTCATTCCCACACTCACGCACTCCTTCCCACACCTACATAAAACAACTATTTCTCATATTCTGAAATTTTTTACAATTTACATAATTGTGTGTACGAATAATCCGATAAAGACTAGGGATTTGGGAGTGGTAAGGTGTATCAAGGACGAAGAGGGTAAAGTGTTGACTGAGGATGCTGAAATTAAGGAGAGATGGCAAAGGTTCTTTGCTAAACTCCTCAATGGGGAATGGGGGAGAGACGACTGTAGTAGGGGTGGAGGGTGTAGCGATCAGCGTGCGGGTGACTTGATAACAAAGGAGGAGATTCGGGAGGCCTTGAAGAAGATGGCGCATGGGAAGGCAGTGGGCCCGGACCAGATACCAGTGGAAGTTTGGAAGTTTATGGGGGAAGTGGGTCTAGAATGGCTCACGGAGCTTTTCAATGTTATTTTCAGAACCGCCAAGATGCCCAGAGAGTGGAGGGCCACCACAGTCATCCCACTGTACAAAAACAAAGGGGATATCCAAGTTTGTAATAACTATAGGGGCATCAAGCTGCTCAGCCACACTATGAAGTTGTGGGAGAGGGTGATTGAGAGAAGGCTGCGAGAGGAAGTAGAGATTTCAGAGAACCAATTTGGTTTCATGTCAGGCAGGTCGACTACTGAGGCGATCTACCTTCTCAGAGGGCTTATGGGCCTATTCAGGGAAAGAAATGTGGATCTCCATATGGTGTTCATTGACCTGGAGAAAGCGTATGATAGAGTTCCAAGGGAGGTATTATGGAGGTGTTTGGAAGATAAAATGGTGTCCCCCGGGTACATTCGTTTAATCAAGGATATGTACGAGGGAGGACGGACGAATGTTAGGACACCGAGAGGGGTCTCCAAGGACTTTGCTGTTAGTTTGGGGCTACATCAGGGCTCCGCCATAAGCCCGTTTCTTTTCACATTAGTTTTGGATGAACTCACTAGAGGAATCCAGGACGAGGTGCCTTGGTGCATGTTATTTGCAGATGACATCGTTCTTCTCGATGTGACCAGGCAGGGGGTGAATGACCGGTTGGAGAGTTGGAGGCATACGCTGGAGGCTAGAGGCTTTCGGTTGAGTAGATCGAAAACGGAATACCTCCACTGTTGTTTCAGCGGAAGGATAGAAGAGGGGGGAGAAATCGTACTGGATGGGAGAGCAATACCGAAAGTCGCTAAATTTAAGTATCTGGGCTCGATCATCCAGCAAAATGGGGACATTGACGAGAATATTAGCCAGCGGATTAGAGTGGGTTGGCAAAAGTGGAAGTCAGCGTCAGGGGTACTCTGTGACAAGAGAGTGCCCATGGGATTGAAAGACAAAGTCTATAGGATGGTAGTTAGACCGGCTGTTCTCTATGGATCGGAGTGTTGGCCTTTAAAAAAGACGCAGGTCCAAAGGTTGATGGTAGCTGAGATGAGAATGGTCAGGTGGATGTGTGGGTTTACGAGATTAGACAGAATTAGAAATGGAGTAATCAGGGGTTTAGCTGAAGTGGTCCCCATAGAGGAGAAGATGAGGGAATCGAGGCTCAGATGGTTCGGCCACGTGAAGAGAAGAAGTGCGGCCGCACCAGTGCGAAAGTGTGAGATGATCACCCCCCGGTGGTAAGAGAGGGAGAGGTAGATCGAAGAAGAGTCTAGAAGAAGTGGTTAGAGAGGACTTGAGAGTTGTTGGTCTGACGGAGAACATGGCTCAGGATAGGAGGCGGTGGCGGGATAGGATTTTTGTCTCTGATTGTAGGAGCCCGGCTTCGTAGGTGGTAGTAGCTTAGGCAGTGTGGGGTGGGTAGGGTTTTTGGTGTGCTTGTCTGCAGGTCGTGCTTTTCTGGGTTGTGACGGCACGAAACGCCCCCTGATTTGTTGAGGTATGTCTCTAATCCCTCTTTATTTGCTATCCGGAACATTTCCTCTTCCTCTTTCTCTTACTCGGTAAATGTTTTCGCAATGGTTTTCTCTATAAACCTTTTTCACAAAACTGTTTTTGTGGGTCTTATGGAATCAACCTCTCTATGGGTAGGAATACCGGTGGAGGTAAGGTTGCCTAAAATTGGATCTCCCCAAATTCCGCGAAAGCGGGACCCACACTGGGAGTTTGTTGTTGTTGTTGTTGTTGTGTACGAATAATCCGATAGCAACTATGAGTAGTTTTAATTTTTTGGATGTTATGGAACTGCTTTATTTTTTTTGTTTTTCATTACTTTTCAATTTTTTCATTATTTTTTTATTTTTTATTTTTTATTTTCTATTTTTTTTATTTTTTTTATTTTTTTTATTTTTTATTTTTTAGTTTTTTGTATTTATTTTTGTATTTTTGTATTAATATTTTTTATTTTTATTTTTTTATATTTATTTTTACAAAAAATTATTAAATTTTAATTTTAATTTTTAATTTTTTAATTTTTTAATTTTTAATTTTTTAATCTTTTAATTTTTTTAATTTTTTAATTTTTTTTGTATTTAATTTTTTTAATTTTGTTGTATTTATTTATTTTTTATTATTCATTTTTTTATTCCAAAAAACAACCAACGAAAAATTTTAAAAAAATAAAAAAAGTAAATACAAAAAAACAAAAAATAAATACAAAAAATTAAAACTAAAAAAATTTAAAAAATTTAAGAAAAATAAAAATGAAAATAAAAATTCAAAAAATTTAAAAAATTAAAAATTAAAAATTAAAAATAAAAAATAAATTAAAAATTAAAAATTAACAATAAATAATAAATAATAAAATAATAAAAATACAAAAATTAAAATTAAAAAATTAGAAATTAAAAATTAAAAATTAGAAAATTAAAAAATTAAAAATTAAAAATTAAAAATTAAAAATTAGAAAATAAAAAATAAAAAATAAAACAATAAAAATACAAAAATACAAAAATACAAAAATTAAAAATTAAAAAATAAACAAAATAAAAAAGAACAAAAAAGAATAAACAAAATTGAAAAAATTTCATCATCATTAATTACTATCACAATAAAATTATTATATTATGAAATAAAAAAATATTAATAACTAATATTTCAACTTTATTCAACTATATTTAACTTTCAACCACACTCACCCAACTACATTCAACTTTCACCCATACTTACGCACTCCTTCCACACTTAAAAAAAAAAATACCACACGCGTCCACTCATTCCCTCCCTTTCCTACACTCATCCATCCCACACCCCTCATTTCTCACTGAAAAGAATAAGATTTAAGTTATTATAATTTTTAGTGCATTTTTTTGCTGAATGGTAATTTCACAATTTTGTAATTTTTCTGAAAGTTGGAGGCCGATACAACTTCTCAATTACTATTAACGATTTGGGCTACAAATTATTAAATTTATGAAGGGGTGGGTTGAAGTTGGTTGAAGTGGGTTGAGGTAAGTTGAGGTTGGTTGAAGTTGATAAATCTAAAAAGACCTACGAAAAGAACAGGACTAGTAAAGATTGCTAGAAGTGGGTAGACGTTGGTTTTTTTTTTTTTTTTGAATGATGGGTATGAGTTGGTTAAGGTTTAGAAAGATTGGAAGAAGTTGGTTCTGATGGTAGAAACTGAAGGATGTCAGAAAGAAATGTAAATGAGTGGGGATTTCCTTGTAAGAAGTTTTGAAAGAGATTGGTAAGAGTTTGTTGAAATTGAAAAGGATAAAAAAAAAATTGTTAGTTAGGTAGAAATTAGTAGAAGTTAGTAAAATGAGATTTACTAATGAAAAGGACAGGCCCTAATAGTGTCCCAATTTTGCTTGTAAATAATTTTTATTATTTAATACACAACCACGACAACACCTCCTAGTGTGGGTCCCGCTCTCGCGGGGGTTAGGGAGATCCAGCTGTAAGCAACCTTACCTTTACCGATATTCCTACCCATGGAGAGGTTGATTCCATGGAGAGGTTGATTCCAACAAACCCACGAAAAAGGTTTTGTGAAAAAGTTTTATACTGAAAAGCGCTTGCGAAGCATTAAAAGAGGAAAATCAGTGCCAAAGAAGCCGAAACTAAAAGAAAGCTGAAAGGACGTAACTCAATAATCCACGTTAAGCACCTGCCGTCACTCCCAGAAAACAAGTTCAACCTGCATACGAGCACGACAGACCCCTACCCCAAGCCACTACAGCTACTGACAACTACAGAGTCGCTTCTCTGTCATCTAAGATTCTAATCCCATCTCGTCACAACCTCCTATCCTGAGCGGGGTCCTCTGTCAAACCCACTACTTTCAATTCCTCTCTAATCACCTCGTCTAAACTCTTCTTTGGTCTACCCCTTCCTCTCTTACTGCCGGGGAGGTCGATCAACTCACATCTCTTCATTGGGGCGACTATATTTCTCCTTTTTACGTTGCCGAACCATCGGAGTTTTGATTCCCTCATCTTCTCTTCTATGGGGGCCACTTAGCCCTGATTACATTATTTCTAACTCTGTCTATTCTCCTAAAACCACACATCCACCTGACCATCCTCATTTCAATTACTATCAACATCTGACTGCCATTTTTTTAGAGGCCAATAGTCCGATCCATATAGGACAGCCGGTCGGACTACCATCTGATAGACTTTGTCTTTCAATCCGAAGGGCACCCTCTTGTCACACAGTACCCCTGAGGCAGACTTTCATTTTTGCCAGCCCGGTCTTATGCGCTGGTTAATATCATCGTCAATGTCCCCACTTTGCTGGATGATCGAGGCAAGGTACTTAAATTTATCTACCTTAGACAGCTGTCTCCCATCCAGGGTGACTTCGCCCCCATCTTCTATCCTTCCACTGAAACAACAATGGAGGTATTCTGTTTTCGATCTACTTAATCTGAAACCTCTAGCTTCCAGCGTAAGCCGTCAACTCTCCAACTTGTCATTCACCCCCTGTCTGGTCTCATCAATAAGAATAATGTCATCTGCAGAAAGCATGCACTATGGGACCTCATCCTGAATCCCTCTAATAAATTCATCTAAAACTAAGGTGAAAAGGAACGGTCTTGGGGCTGAGCCCTGATGCAGACTCATACTAACAGCGAAGTCATTTTAGACTCCTCTCGGCGTCCTAACACTCGTCCGCCCTCCCTCGTACATATCCTTAATCACATGAATATACACGAGCGACACCCCTTTCTTTTCCAAACAGCAGCATAATACTTCCCGCTGGACTCTATCATATGCTTTTTCTAGGTCAATGAACACCATATGGAGATCCACCTTTCTATCCCTTTACAAACCCATGAGCCTTCTGAGAAGGTAAATCGTCTCTATGGTCGACCTGCCTGGCATAAAACTAAATTGATTATTTGAAATTGCAACATCTCTTCGTAACCTTATCTCAATCACCTTCTTCCATAACTTCATAGTGTGGTTGAGCAACTTGATACCCCTAAAATTATTACAATCTTGAATATTCCCTTTGTTTTTGTACAGGAGGATGACTATACTAGCCCTCCATTCTCTGGACATCTTAGCGGTCCTAAAAATGACTGGGTCGAAAGCTCACCAATTGGTTGCCCTGCTTGCAATTTAGGAATCAAGGTTTAATGAAGGCATTACCCAAATTCAAATGTTTTGGAGGATTTTTAAAATGTACTAGTTAGAAGGTTTTTGAGTAGAGTGATGATGGCACTCAAGACCGTCAAATTATAATGGTGGCTTCATCCTCTACCAATGAGGCAATGACCCTTACAATGTTTGATGATATTTAGGACCGTTCTAAAAAGTTTAAAGTGCATTTTTTAGCACCGCAATGTTCAATTTTGGTCTTTTGAAGTCAGGGTTCAAAATCGTTTACATAGATATGTTGAAGATTGTAAGAGGTATCTGAAGTGACATGGTCCAAGACCTCAGTCACTGAACCCCCGAGATGAAGGCTACTTAATTGGTTTTGGGGTTTTGTTTTTTGGGTATTTTGACCCTTCATTTTGCATCAACTACCTATGTTGGCATTTGATGCTCGGATGTGGATATGGGCATTTGAGCCTTCATTTTGGACAAAAAATATACAAACCTTTTCAAAAAATTGTTAGCCTGGTGTGATACCCATGTCAGGCACTCAACAATTCAACATATAGGTATGGTTGGGTATGAGCAACATTGTTTCAGTGAATATGAGAAATTTGTTACATAGTGAATTTATGCCGCTTTTTGCTTAAAGGGTTTCAAGATTTCTAGAATCACTTTGAATAATTTTAGGTATATTGCATCTCACTTTAAATACCTCTTGGTGTTTTGAAATTACATTCCAAAACCAGAGGATGAAAATGAAACTATTTGCTTACTGAAGTAGTTTGAAGGGGCATCTGCAGCGTTCGAAGATAGTGTCGGAGTTGGAAGCACAGAGCTGAGGCTCCATTCCTAAAATGAAGGCTGTTATCCAAATGCTTGAATAGTTTCACAAAAATGTCCAAATATTTTTCGTACGGTGAATGTATCCTCTTATTCATGCCTCAGAATGTCACATTGCATTTTGTGACCATTATTAATAGTGTACAGGGTATTTTAAGCAGCTAAAAATGTCCCTTTTCCTGGCATGGTGGGAATAATTCTTGAAGATTTATAAGATACCACTGAAACCACTGTATTACAATTGATTTTGAGGGAAGGTCAAAGCATCTTGCTGACCATAACATGCTCTTCAGTTCCTTTCTTTTTTGCTTTGTAGTTAAGCCAATTCCTGGATTTGTCTCTCTTCATTAGATTTTACTTTTCTTGTACTTCACTGCTTGAAGCTTCCTGAAATAATCAAGATTTGGTACTTTCATGGACTCTAATCACCGTCTCGTGTGTTTTTCTCTTCGCTGTCTGTTCATAGTTTGCCTTGATCGGGGTACTACAATCTTGTTGTGGTCATCTTCAGTGCACTATTATATCCTATTATATCTGTTCAGCCTCAAATGCTTATTGTTAAGATCACCGAAGGGGCGTGGGATTTGAATTCAACTAGGACACATGTGATGATCTCTCCGTAACCCCCCTTGCTCCCAAGCTGTCCCCACTTCCTGCTGTGTTATTGCCATGATGGACGAATCCCTTATGTTGGTCATGTCACCTACCCTAAGGGTTTCTGGCTGAGTTTCCTTAAAATTTACTACACTTTAAAAAGCTCTTTTCTCGATGGATTGTTGGGTTAGATAGTATCCAGATTTTCGTATCATATCGACGAATCTAGAGTTTAACGTAGTTGGCAAAAGTTTCTTGTATAACACTTAACCTGACCAATCCGGGTGTTGTCATCGGACAACAGTGCCAAATTTGGCTGTTGCGGAGTAGCAGGGCTCACTCTTCGGCTCCCATTTGACTCCCCCGTATCAAGATGGTCTGTCATTCCTACATGTGCAGCTGGCCATCAGCTCACTGCACAGGCTTTTGTCAATTGGGTGATTTTGCATTCTTACATTCTCATTTGCCATTTTCACAGGATGGAGCTGGAAGCAGTTCTGTTTGAAGTGCTGGCTGGAACGTTTTCAAGCATAACTGCTCGGATCGCCATCTCTTTCTTTCTTTCTTTTGATCATGTTTCCTCGTGCATTTTCCCAGGGGAACTTGCACATTTTGAGACTGGGGTACGTTCCTGATAATGTATCACCATCTTGAGCACCACTCACCATGTATATTATTTTGACCATACATTCCAGTTGTAACTGGTAATTGATGTCACTAAATACGTTGTAAACAATTCAGCTTATTTTGCCTGAATAAGCATTGCAATATTTCACATTTATTATATTAAAACATGTTTCTAATTATGTAATCTTCGTTCTTTTCATGTCGCATTTAATGATAGATGATGATCTAAGTTGGATTCTGTCAAGGATTCAAAATGCTGTTTCGGTCGCGATTTCAGTTTTGGTCACGATACGGTAAAATTGCTCTAATACTACAATTGCGTTCCATATTGCTGCTATCGTGGAATAAAAACGAGGTTTGCCCAATCCTAAAACCTTTATAATGCGGTCGTTTCGTCGCGATTTGACCACCATTTGAATCCAAAGAATCTGTGTGTTTGGTATCAATTAGCTTGCTTTTGTGAATGCTCTTTTGGTGCCATTGAAAGGCCCTTTCAATATGATGAACCAGTTGGAACCACGTTTAGCAAATACTAGTGTCATTGAAACACTACTTGGCAAATACTAGTGTCATTGAAACACTACTTAGCAAATATTAGTGTTTCGGCCGCCCTCGTGTCTGCAAAAGTAGTGTTTGCAACAACATGTTTATTAGCTTTCAGTGTTTCAAGCAGACGCCCCTCTTTAGTATTTTTGAAGTGCTTCGTGTTGTTTTTTCTCAACATGCTTAACAAGTACTATATTTGAAAATTATTCATGCTCTTTTATATTAATTTAGGTTCATTAATTAACTCAATAACTAAATTTACTAAATGTATTATCTTCAATTGTTTAGCTAAAATGTAATGCCTATTTGCCGCTGAAATGATTATCATTTGTCCAAATATAGTGTTACCAAACCCCTAAAAAAATAACAGTAAGGATCATTTGTTGTTTGTTCTTGCTGATTTGAACAGTTGAAGTTTATTTGAAAATCTAATTAGTTCTGAACAGTTATGGTTGATTGACACAAGATATTTCACTAAATAGACATTAGAGAAGATCTCTAGTAATTTTCTCTCTCTTTCGCTCTCTTGTTCTCGGGTCAAAGGTTAATCTAAGTAGACATTAGAGAAGATCTCTAGTAATAGTATTCAATTAAACTGATTGACACCTATTGATAATTCATCGCTTTATCTATTATTCTCAATATATTAAAAAGTTGGCATCACTAGCTTTTTTGGTTTTTCATCCAATCTAAAATTTTTCCTGTATAACATTTTCTTAAGTAGATTTATGAAACTAACCAACTCTTTTCCTCCTCCTTTTTTCCTCTTTAGAAAACTCTCTTGTTTAGGGTATGTTCGTTTTCAGCGTTTTAGATGAGCTGTTCGTTTTCAGCATTTTAGATGAGCTATTAGCAGGTTGGAGTAGTTTGGAACAGTTTTGACTAGCGTTAGCAGGTTGGAGCAGGTTGAAAGTATGTTAGATCAGGTTGGAAGCAGGTTAGAGCGTTTTGGAGCATTTTTGTGGCTATTCTCCGGTTGTGATTATTAATGATTATTATGTGGAATATTTTACATGTTTATAATATTAGCTCATAATAGATTTACGAAAATAATGCGACAAAAGAGTTGAATGTCATTGTAATACATTAGTGAGTGTTATGACCTGGATAATCATGGTCTGCATCCTTGGCCTCATCACTATCCCCGCCACCTTCTTCTAATTGAGGATCATCAATGGTCATCTTCACAATTTCCGGGTTCAAGGAGTGCTGCCCACAATCCATTCCTGAGGAAAAAGTGATTAGTTGAGGGTGTATTATGGTGTATCATTATATACATACATCTCAATGTTGGAATATATATATCAAATAGTAAAGTTAAATTACGAAATATTAGTGGTATATTATAGTTTAAAATTACGGCATTAAAGATTATATATTGCTTGATTACAATAGTAATGTCACGGTTCAACAAAGTTTGAGCATGACTTAATCAACTCCAGCTCGATCAAACCTCGACTCGTGCTTGCGCTCGGCGTTGCTTATTGGATGAAGCCAAGTGAGGCCTCCACTAGCTCGAATAGACTCTTACCTTCTACTTTTTGTTCGAGCAGTTTGGAGCGGGTCGGAGCCGGTTAGAGCAAATTGAAGCAGGTCACAAGTGCAAAATGCTGAAAACGAACATGCCCTTAATCTAGTTTCTAGGGGGCAAGCCCATATTTCTACTTTATTGATGTTTTTCTTATCATTTTTCTACTGAATAAATTATCCATCTCTATTCTCAATAGTCTTTCTGTACCTTTTTTCGACTGGTGGTACTTGTTCTTGCTCTTAGGGCGAATCTATCAGTTTAGTTTTAAAATATTATGGTTACTTCGGGGTTGGATTATTGATTGATCATGACACAGATCTACAATGGATATCAATTCTTCAAGTTTCGACTACAAGAGCAAGTAAAATTTCTCAACCAAAAAGCTATACAAGTTTAACAAATCTCCTAGTTGAAGGCTATATTGTAAAACAATGATTAAGTGAAAAAAGAACGCTTAGAAGCATATTAATTAGTTTTCTAGTGCAGAAAATTTTTGTTATTCCAATGATGTACTCGTTTGGATTAGATATCTATTGTAAATGTCATGACTTTTAATTAATGAATTCATCCTTTGTTATCCAAAAACAAAAAAGATTTCCAATACTTATGGCAGATAAGATAAGATTCAACTCCTAAAATCATCAATATGGCTATTTTTATGGGAAATTTATCAATGATTAATGAACATAGACACTGAGCAGTCTGAGCACATGAATGCATCTAATTGGGTTGGAAGAATACATCACCTATTAACTGAAGTATAAACTGCCCACAAAATATGGACCTTCCCAAATCTGATTATTTTCCCTACTGTCTAACATCTAGTATCTGAAATGCCCAAGAATGTAACAACAGCCACTGCCCAGAGCTACACAACCTGTATTACTACTGACAATAAAATCAAGCAAAGAAAAAATCAATAGGCAAAAATTTATGTATGAAAATTTTCAGATTTGGAACAGCCACTAAACATCTACTGCTTTGCAGACCCTGCTTCTGATATCACGATATATCCTCCTAAGAATAAGCTGCTGCGTTCTTCACCGGACATTTTCACCGAGGTGGTGTCTAAGAGAGAGAGAGACGAGAAGGCTCATTGCCGCATTTGATGGCTCGTCTGAGGAAGGATGCCGTTGGCCAGTTCTTTGTTCAGGTTCACCGGGAGTGGTGGCATTTGCTTCATTATTTCCGGTGTGTCATTCATACTGCAAGTCACCCCCAATTGCAAGGCATAGGTTAGTTCATTAGAAATCGAACCAAAAAAAAAAAAAGAAACCCAATAAGGATCTGTTTGAGAGGGGAATAAAGAACAGGATTCACAGTCAAGAGGAGCAAAAGGGAGTACATACCGTAGCCATTTTTGGGAGTTTAATGAGAGTAAATGAGAGTAAACGACAGGCTAATAACCCAGTAATTGACATATTATTTCTCAGTTTTTATTACAGGATTCATTTCATTAGGGGTCACAACACACATCAGTACAATATCATTCTTATTTCGATAAATTCCATAATACTTCTTACTGCTTATAACCCAAATTAGGGTATTAAGAAATGCAAGTAGAGGAGTAAGCAGAACTGAAAGTTACTCATTACTCTTATTTGTTCCCCTACCAATCTCAAGCAAGAGTCAATGAGTACTTGCAACCCCTAAGAACCATGACCCGAATGAGATATGGACGTACGCACCCTTAACTCTAATAAGAAAAGAAAGATTCCACATGAAACACGGGACTATTTTTATTTTCTGATTAATTTGTCATACTTCTTACTCCTTTAGTCCTTTTTATAACAAAAATTACAGTGTTTTTTTTAATAAATAAAAAAAAAGAGAGGAGAAGGAGAGATGAGAGTTATCCATCCTTACTCCTATTTATCCTCGATTCCTCGTACCAACCTCTCTTTGACGGCTTAAAGGGGGATGCTTACAATCCCAAAGAACCTGGTTCTGACTGAGATTTGGGTAAGTCCAGATGTTTATATCCTTAACTCCACTGAGAAAAGAGAGATTCCCATACGAATGACAGGAACTTTTTCGGGTGGGGGGGGTGGTTGGCTGGGGAGTTTCGAGAAGAATTCATAATTAGACAGCAAACACAACAAAGATTAAAAAAGTGAGTTCAGAATTAAAAAGTGAATAACGTGAAGGGAAGAAGGAACAAAAAGGCAGGAGGGGAGGGGAGGGGAGGGAGGAGTCACTAACACAAAAGTGAGAGGAATAAACTGGCTAAGGATAAAGCTAAAAGGAGGATAAAAAGAGAAATGGGGATAGATACAGATACTCCCTAGATAGAGTTGATTAGATAGATATTCCCTGATCCAGAGAGAGAAAAGGTTAAAGCAAATGATACCTAGTGCATTCAAGGCTGCATGGATACAAATGGAATATAACACTGTGCAGAAAGAAATATGACAAAAGACGCTACAGCATACCTGTTCATGATTTTAATGAGATTGTCCCGCGCCTGGCAAAAGAGACTGATGTTGTCTTGTATCTGACAAGGCAAGGCAACAGGTTTGTATGTCACGTCAGTTGAGTGTTAGTGTATAACTAATCATCCAACCAATCGTCATTATCATTGTAATGTAAATCTGTGGTTAACAAGGCATATAAGAAACTAGGCAACCAGGCCTAAGAACTACGATCAGATGAGTTGGATCTTTTTTGGACATAATCTTTGCGTTTCAAACCAAAGTACAAATATTGATATGGTATGTGCACTTGCATGTGGCAGCAAAATGTTTCAAACACACAGGTTTTGGGGGTGGGGGAGCTTGTAGGGAAAACAAAAGAAGAAGGGGGCGCGGGGACTTCTTCAAGATTCAAGAAAGAACCACTCAAAAACCTCAAACCTATATGGAGCAGAACTAATGTACTACAACACAATCAAATTTCAAAAATGAACATAGGAACCAGGATCAAAATTGTTAAGGTAATGGTCCCAGATTCATAGTACATGGATGTACTCCATGTAATTAGTTACAGTAATTTAGCCTAAGTTGAGTCCTGGACAGGATCATGCAAAGCTTCACCTCCAAATCCCCCCCTCCCCCCGAGGGGCAAAAGTTTTCCCAGGAACAACGGAATGAAACTTTTTTTTGGCTTTTTGGGGGGGGGGGGGGGGGAGATCATGTCACCTCAGAAGCCAACGGATGCATGATATGAGTTAAATAAGGTTGAGATTTGTATGGGGTGAAATACTCGTAAGAGACTGGCTGGGTGAAGAGGAGTCAAATTATAAAATCAGCTTAAAAAGGATGTGCTCAGACAACAACCCTCCTTTCCTAAGTCTCTATTCTAATGGCAAAATATACACATTGAACAGTGCTTGTTGAATGCAGCAAAATATGCCTCCCTTATCATCGTATGTGCAAGAATGAAATGATTGCAGAAAGATCACCAAATATGAGTTTCCCAATGAAGTGATGTTTATAACTTTTTGTCCCCTAGAATAATGGTAGCTCTATATTTACCTGAAAAGAAGTAAAATTTGCAGAAATTTGTTGGAAGAACTTTGTGTTTTGCTCAAGTAGCTCTCCAGTAGGACCACCAATTGCTGCAAACCACATGAGAATCCGAGAGAATTTTTAATCTATGAGTGTCTTTGCTAAAGATAAATTATATCGACTTTCCGTATGAAAAAGGGACAATACTTAAACCATTCGATAGCCACATGATGCACCTAAGTAAGTCACTTAGTCTCATCATCAAGTTACCATTGTGAGTATATAAAGCTTTTTTTACACATCTGAGATGCATGTGAATCAGTCTTTAGACGTCATATGGATCTCAGTACAAAATACATACAGACGACTGCCTTTAGTTTCCCCAGGCATCTATAAAACGTGTCAGTAAACATGAGAAAAGAGCCATGACATAGGTGATGAGCGTCGAAACTCACCTTTGTAAGGGATGCCATCATCATTATCCAAAGAAACTGGAGGAGCAGGATAAGACTGACCAGTAGGCCGCGATGGCAAGTGAGATGATTTCGACGAAGAATCATTAACTCTTTCCTGGTGGAAAAAGAAACCATCATTCTTGGGAAACGCTAGTCTAGGCAGGGTAAGACATGCTTTGTAAGCTTAAATAATACATGCACAAGGGCACCTATGTTCCAAAACATCAATGCCTTTGCAAGATGGGAGAACTCTATCACATCTAGGACTGTTTGCTGAAAAACAATATAGAATGCATCAGCGCACTATCGCACTATTGCATTCAACAACTCACTATGGAGCCCATCATGACATAGTCTAGGGAAGTCAGGATTTGCAGAAACTTATCCCTGGAATGAGATTTCAGGAACCCCCCTTTGAAAACCAAATCAAGCTCCGCTGGCCATGAAGAAATTTGAACTAGCTAAGTTTGATTCCCTTTTCTTTCTTTTTACTTTTTGAAGGAAAAAAAAAAACATAAAAGGAATAACTCGTTCAAGACGCAAAGTGATAAGAGGAGACAAAGAAAGAGATGCACAATATACACAGCTTCTGCCAAAGAATAAATCAAACAGGAAGTCGCCAAACATGACAAAAAGAAAATCAAACACTCCCAAAAGTGAATAGATTGTGTTTCGTATCCCATAATGATTTGACTTATTCAAACTAATAAGAAATATGTTTACAATCAAATTGCCGTTCGCATTTGCCAATCATTAAATGATTTTTATTTCCTCTTAAATATTGGACAACAGCCACCGACAAAGTCAGGTTAGGCTGCCTACAACTCACCCCTTGGGGTGCGGCCCTTCCCCGGACCCTGCTTAAACGCGGGATGCTTGTGCACCGGGCTGCCCTGTTTCCTCTTAAATATTGGACAACAAGGTTGTGTGCTAATAAATAGGATTTAATAGCAACCAAATGGGACAACAGAAACCCAGGAGCAGAATGGGGCTTTAAAAAAGATGAACCAGACTATTACGATAAGTCAGAGTCATCAAAATACCTAATAAAATAGACCATATGAACAATGATACGACTCATACAGATACTAGTATAAATGTACTTTCATAGCCAAGAACTTGCACCACCAAGCATCCCGCGTTCACGCAGGGTCCGGAGAAGGGCCGCACCCCAAGGGGTGAATTGTAGGCAGCCTAACCTGACTTTGTCAGTGGCTGATTCCACAACTCGAACCTGTGACCTTTTGGTCACATAGAGACAACCTTACCGTTGCTCCAAGGCTCCCTTTCAAAATAAAACAAACACAAATGAATTAAAAAAGAAGAAACAAATCAACAGGCTATAAGATCTTATGTTTTTATTTACACACTTGCTGCTGAACAAACCCCCCCCCCCCTCCTTTTCTTTCTTTCTTCTTCTTTTTCTGTGTTTCGTCGACATTTAGAAAAGAGACTTCATTATGCAAATGTAAGATGACTGAATCCTCCCTAGCCATTAAAGAATCATTCTGTGACTATGCTATCTCAAATTCCCAGTCAGCTTCAAATATGCCTTGATGAAATTTGAAATGCCTTAACAAAGTTGGCACATGTCTGAAACATTGCCAAACTCCAGCAGCAGAAATAAGCTTGAACAACATGATAGGTTTCTTAAAATATTCAATCTAATTTCCATACCACACAAAAGCGGGACCCACACGGGGTGGAGGAGTTGTTGTTATTGTTGTTTCCCAATAATTCAGCCTAAACAGGTTGATAATAAACTGGATCCTTTTGTATTCCTAATACATGAACAAGATGGCTGAAAGTTGTCAGCTATTTAAGAACAAGCACACTGGAAATATAACACCGTGGAAAAACAAAAATTAAACAATTGAGAAAAGCATCAATCACTCAATTGTCAAACACAAAAGGTTTCCCCCTGGAGGAAAGGTGATCCATGCATGGACGTAATTAGTAATCCATGTTTCTCAAAGTTCAGATAGAGGTTTACATGTACAAAAATGGGCAATATAATAGCAATATACGAGGATGTAGATCAAACCCAGATATTACCATCCAGTTTAAAATAATGAAAGGAAATATGAAAAACAGAAGTTGAGTACCCTGACATACCCGTTTTTCTTTGTTCTTCTTTGAATGATCCTCCTTTCTTCTCTTGCCAACCTCTTTTCTCTGCATATGCAGCAAAAAAAGTCAAATCAGCAGAGAGAAATTTTGTATGACATATTCATTTTTTATTTTATAACTTTTACACGCAGGTAAAGTGAACATTTTGATCTACTTAGATCCTCTTCCTCATTCGTTGTTTGTACATATGCTTCAGTTTTGAATGTCATTAACGTAATAACATTGTAAGATCATCCTCACATGCTGCTCCAACGTGACCATAACAAGCTATGCGAAGCATTTACAATCCCATTAAGAGGAATAACCATTTTGAGAAGTCTGAATGCATATCAAACATTATCTTTGCCAAATAATGCAATGTCACCCATAGTGTGATGTGTTAAGGAACTGCTAGCCTCGAAAAAAAGAATGCACGACCTTCCTTTTAGGGAGAGGGGATGCTAGGTTCGAGGGAACTAATTACTTTAGGCCTTCATATGGTCAAAAATTCAAAGTGTGAAGTCAAGGAAGAAACCCGTATCAGTTAAAAATTTTAGCTGCTAATAGCATTCTTTGACAGAAAAAGAGATATCCTCATACAAGTTTCGGCACGTGTCTGATGTCATTAAATATACCTCTACAGGTTCAAGGGTCCGAGTTGAGCCAACTCATGTTTAGAAGAAGAGCGCAGTTGATGTAGAATATAGTTTGCTACATCTGTGCTTAGAAGAGGAGCAACAGCCACATTGTAGTTAGGCTTTCTGTACCAATAAATAACATCTCACGAAAGTACACAATTTTGCAATCTTTTTAGATTTTAGAATAAGCAAGAGGACGCTAAAAACCAACAATCTATCATGATATTATTTACTAGATAGACAAAGGATGATGCTAATCACTGCTAAATACAGAACATACCAAATAAAATTCTTATAAGACAATTCAAACATAAAGAATGTCCATCCCACACAATTTCATCCCTTCCCATGCATGCCAGCAGACAGCAATAAGTGCTGTCAGGTAGACACCACCTTTGTCTCTTTGGAAGCTCAAAAGTGCCCATCGATGTACTATCTCCTATGTGATTGGGGGGGGGGGGGGGGGGTTTGTTAATCTTAATAACCCTGGTTTTGTACTTCTCAGACATTTTCATTCCCACTAAACTACCCTTCTCCTCTGAGATTGACGTTCTATCCCTCGCTTTTGTATCATTGCCAGAAGAGGAAAGAAATAGTAAATGATATGGAATAATGGCTTTGCTAACCATTTCTGCACTACAGGGGATGTTTATTGCCAATTATTGATGGATCTTCTATTCTTTGGATTTTCCTTTCACTGCTTCCCAATACAAAGCCATTAAATCTCTTCATATTTGAGATTATCGACAGCATGATGACAAAAACTTGTTTCAAGCCACAAGGGTAATCTGTTCACTCGTAACATTTTGATAGGGCCTCGGATAATCCATTCATCATACTCCCTTCAGCATCAATATACGTCAATAAGGACGTGTGATCAAAGCAGGAACAGTACTTGGTCTCAAACATGTAATCTGTGTTTTCTTTAATGTGTTCTTTTCATCCCTTTCAAATCCTTAGCTTACAACAGATCTAAAATACATACTACACTAGCACCTCTCTGTAATCTTCAGAACCAAATTAAAAAAAAAGAGTAAAAAAAAGCAAAAGATCTACCATCTTGCTGTGAAAGAAATATCCAGGGGCTTACATTCATCCATCTGGCACGCAATGCCACATCACGAACTGTCTTATTTGGCAATTGCATAGCAATCTTCGCATAGCATGTTAGGTTTGCATTTGAAGCATATCTGCATTACATTCAAGAATGAACAATGTACACTTTGAATATTAACACTCCAATAACATCTATGGAACAAAGGCACAAACAAGCAAATGAAATTGCTAACTATCAATTAATGTTTAGACAATGAATCAGAATTGTACCCGGCACCAGTTTGCTTCCATCAGGAACAGTAAAAATGATGCTTAACCTAACTAAAGCAACCAGGAGACAAATCTACTTTATCTCCTAAATACACGGTCATATGTTAAGTGATCTGAAGTCATTCAGACATCTCAAGAATATACAAATTACAGCCTATCTGAAAGGTTCAATTGTTGAGATGAGTGAGAAGCTAATTGATACCTATTCAGATAGGTGAATCACTATACTCCAAACAAATAAGAATTGGGTCCTATCCAATGCTCAAAACGAAGCTTTGCAGACTTCAAAGTCAGTGCCATGTTACAGCAAACTGAGGCATAATGGGCAGAACATGCAGCACTTGCAATAGCTGGACATTTTCCCCATTCACTTATAGTTTTTTTCTTCCCCCTTTTTTTTTACCAAGATCGCAAAGACATCCAGATTCCAGATGAAAGGAATAACGACAGATTGAGATACAAAGAAGTATTTTACAACAAAATTGTCAATCCCCTCCACCCTCCGAAAATTAAAAGATTGTGATATACTAAAAGGAGAGGGGGGTGCTCACATTCATAAAGCAACTGTTTTGCCCCCCTTTTTCTTTTTGGGGGGGGGGGGGTCACGTGGGAGGAGGAGACAAGCTCATTGTCATGAGATTTTAGGACATATACAAATCAGAGTTCACAAACCCAGCAACAAGGCCAAAGGGTTGCACACTGCTCCTAGTTTCACCACAAATATCTCCTACTACTGACCTTGCAGTTAAAACGAAAATACAACAGAATAATCTAAAAAACTCAGAATCTCAACCAAAATCTGAATCATGACCAAATAGACTCAAATGACCAACAAGTTCAACATAGTGCCCCAGAAGAATGTCATAGTTTAACATAATAAATTTGTCAATATATTCCCAAAATACCATATGTCACCAAAAATCTCAACCCCAATTTCAATCTTCGGCAAAACAACACAAGCAGCAAAGCAAGAATCCAGGAGGTAGTAAAGACCCCAACACAATCGAAATTCTTTAATAAAACAGACTATAGCTAAGCATCCACAAATGCAAGATAGCCCTTAAACGGATTCTCAGCACCAAATCAACTTAATCTCGAACAAAACAACCAACAACCACACTAAGAGAAGATAACAATTTTCTCACTTGAAAACTCATTGGAGATTGCATTAGAGTATGTTTTGGAACCCAATTCGAACATCATTTTGTCACCCTTCGTACCCCAAAAATTAAGGAAACTTGCAAAAACATACATTTGATTTAAAGAAAGAACTCACTTGACAAGACCCTTATCCAAGATTGCTTGCTCTTCAGCAGTCCAACCTGGGGAAATACCCGGATTATGCTTCATTCCCGAGGCTGAACTGGCAAGATGACCCGGACCCGAATTGCCATTGGAGGTAGAAGGTGCACCTCCGCCATTGAAAGAGGCCTGGTCTTGAAGGTGATTCCCGGATGGATTTGAACTTGCTCCCATCAAAATTGAAGAAATTCAACACCTTAACGGATACCCAGTTGAGAAAAACCTCAGAAACTGACCTTGTCAACCGCCACGGCTAGATTTCCCGCCATAAAAACTAAACCCCAGATGAGAAATTCACAAATTGATGCTCAGAAATGGCAATTTCTTCAGATGGGGTTCTCTAATTTGGGGGGAAAAAATGGTGGGTTTGCAGCAAAGCAGACAGAGGGAGGGGGAGGGAATTCAAAAGCTATGGGCTTTGAGGAGAGCAGAGAGAGAAGGGGGTTGTACGGACAGAAAGGGAGAAGATTAAAGGAGGTTGAGATACAAATTAAAAGGCAATTTGGGATTTGTTTTATGTGTTTTTTAGACTAATGTTAACAATTAACACATGTTGGAGTGATTGATTGGGTGGAAATTAAGGATTAATTAATTGACAAAGTATGGATTAAGATTCTTTCATATGAGCTAGGAAGGATGCTATTGGTGACACTGACCTAGGAACAAAGGTCGTAGGTACCTAGAAAATACCCAAATTTGGTGTTGTGATTCTCCCAAAAATGGTCCACCATTCCTTTTTATGGTTTATCCCACTATTAATATTAGTAAAATCTTGGGAGAGTGAATCTTTTCTTCTTCTTTTTTTCAAAAGGATAATGCATTATTATTTTATGTCATAATAATTATATTTAATTTGATCCTACCTGTCTAGGCGTCTAGCTAGGTGTGTTACATTTTGGAGCTGATTTTTGTCGATCTTTGTAGACATATAGCTTGTGAATCTGTTTTTGAGACTAAGGCATTGATCTATGATTACACAAGATAGTCATCTGGTTTGTATTTGCTGACCTAAAGCTAGTATGAAAACTATACTATCCGTCCTGATCTCGATTGTGTGCCATTTGTATTGGTTTGCTAATTGTCGCACCTTTTTATGCAACTAGTGATGTAGCTAGTAGCTTTGATGTATATAGCAGTTTATCTTGTTAAGTTAAAATGTTCACACCTTGAGGTTGCGTTAGAATTCCTATGCTTGCCCACTCTTTCGCTTTACTTGGTGCACTGACTGTTTGGATGATGACGTCCGGGTGTGAGTTTGATATTGCTGTATTAGTCATATATTGAAATCTTGTAAATGAACAAAATATAAGTTAAGAGAGTCTTATCCTGTAGCAGAATTTTAAAAATTGGTATACAGATATTTCATTTTAAGTTTATTAGAATGTGAAAAATACTAATTAATCTTTATGGGGATATATTAGGAGATATTTTTAATCATGTTTAAAAAAAAATTTACAAGGAAATTTGGTGAATGTGCCCATGGGATACTTGTGGCCAAAATCTGTGTCCAACCCTAATTTTGCCCTCTATAAATCGACAATAATCCTTTTTTTTTATAGGAAATTGACAATACTTTAACTTTGATTAATGAGAATTAAAGTCTAAAACTTATGTATTAGTAGCTTTAGAATAATGAAAAATATAATATTTATTGTAATTGTTCATACTATATTTTACCAGTTAATTAAGTCACATACGAATTGAAATATATGACTAATAATTTTTGGGAGTTGCTGTCATATAGATTCCTCCTGTCTTAATCAAACTTTGTGCTTCCATTTGTTTGTTTTTTTTTTTATATAGGTCCAAATTTTCAATAATTGCTTGTAGTTTGTCTTATTAAGTAATTAGAAATGCTTCTTCTAATTTGAAATCTTTCAAATTTGGACATTCAGTTACAGTGTCTTTCTCTTCAGATATTTGTTTTTCTCCTTCACTTAAAGCTATTTTAGCAAGTGATGTAGTTGGGCGTACTCTTGTGAGAAGAGGCGTTTAACATCCTTATGGTTTTATTTACCGTTGTTAAAAAAATAAAAAAAATTGAAATCTTCCATTTTGTTTAAAAAAAAAACCTTCCCTTGGTCTTTATTAGGTGAGGAATCCTCTTTGATTTTTTTCTTCTTTAGGGGTTTTTTCCCCTACTATATTAATTGGTGTTTTATGCATCCTATTTTCATGAAAAAATAAAATTAAATAAAATTATGGTAACAATATATACCATAAAATGTGACCATCTTAAAGTAAAGAATCCTATGATATTATCCCTTTTAAGGTTTTCTTCATGTATCTTGTTTAAGACTATAAGGATTTCAGAAAAAAAATAAAAATTAAAAAATTAAGTATTTAAAAAAAAAGGAGACATTTTATTTTATTTTTATGTTAAAATGTTTCTTCTTCTTCATATTTTTAATATGTCAACTCTCAAATGAAATAACATAACAAGTCCCAAATATCTTTAAGTCTTATTCAACAAAATTAGCACATAAGTAGTAGTTGTTTGGACATTTGATAATTGTTTTATTAGTAACACATAGTTACTATTATGTTTCAGCTAATTTGAGATTAATTGCTTAACTAACTAATGGGTAAGACATTCAATTCTGGGTGAAAGAGCTATTGAGTTAGTAAATAAATAAATTTAGTTCTAAAAAGAGATTAATTGCTTAACCAACTTAATATAATTGCTTAATATAGTAGCGGCGAGGGAAAAAAATCTGAAACCAAAAAATCGAAAAATCGAACTGAAAAATTAGTGAACCGGTTCTATTTTAATTTCTAAAAAATTTAGTTCGGTTAACCGAACCAAAAAAATTTTGTGGTTACGTTTCGGTTTTGGTTCGGCCATTTGAGATTCGGTTAAGAAAAACCAAAACTTCACTTTTTTTAAAAAAATAATAAATTTTATATTAGTCAAGTGTAGATTTTATAATTATTAAAAGATAAGACTAAACATACAATAATGTGTAAATTAATATTTGGTGTCTCAAATAGTTAAATGAATTAAAAAAAGGAGTGGAACTTGAAAATTAACAATTTAAATTGACGGTTAACCCGTAACCGAACTGAAAATTCGGTTAACCATGTTTTTCGGTTCGATTACGATTCACATTTTTGCTGAACCGAATTTAATCTTCAGTTCACAATGTTTATGAACCGACTTTCGATTAATCGAACTAACTTTTTAGTTAATCGGTTTTGATCATCCCTAAAGCCAGATTGGGGTATCAAGTTGATATTCCATCCTCCTCAAATAAAAAGTCAGAGACCACATCCCAACTCATTTTTTTTAATTATTTTTAATTTTTATCTTTACAATCCTTCGTTGCTTTGGTTTTGGTAAACTGGGCATTAATTTCTAAGTACACAATAGCAAATGAAAGTGTACCCTAACCATTTTTAATTTGGAGTATTTATATTTTCGTCTTTTGATTTTATTTCAGATTATTTTTGGATTTATCTATTTTTAATTAAAAAGTAAGTCTCAAAAGAAGAGAAAAGTGAGCAAAAAAATTGCCCCTTCCTTTTTTTTTTTTGGGTGTGAAAAAATGTTTGTACTTTAATTTTCCATGCAAATTAATTAAGCAACCGTGTTGCCCACAATAACTGAGTAATAATTAATTCCTAATTAATTATTAAATCCAGCCAAAAGAAAGTTGGCTTTCCATATAGAGAAAGGTTATGTAATAATAATAATAATAATAATAACAATAATAATAATAATAATAATAATAATAATAATAATAATAATAATAATAATAATAATAATATTTCATGTGAATTATCCTTGAAATATACGTCTCCATAACATGGCACCTTATGGGAGAATGCACCTCAAACTTGACTACCAATCCTCCTCCCAAATAATATACAAGGAAATTTATATCACAATTTACTAAGTAAATAAAAATTGACATGTAAAACAATTGTGTTCACCAAAGTAAGCAATATATATAT